>JBCNJP010000008.1:34613482-34646238 GCA_039602395.1 Deinandra increscens subsp. villosa | reverse complement strand
CTAACCGAGACCCTAGGTTTGCTTCAAAATTCTGGGGATCCTTACAAACGGTGATGGGCACTCGCTTAGATATGAGTACCAGGTATCATCCTCAAACTAATGGACAGACTGAACGTACCATCCAAACTCTCGAGGATATGCTTAGAGCATGTGTACTCGACTTCAGAAAAAATTAGGAAACACATTTACCACTGGTAGAATTCTCCTATAATAACAACTGCCATACCAGTATTGGAGCTGCTCCATTTGAGGCTCTTTACGGACGAAAATGCAGATCACTGATCTGCTGGGCCGAGTCGGTGAGAGCCAACTCACTGGACCTGAACTAGTGCACGAGACCACGGAGAGAATCGTGCAAGTTAGAAACCGCATGAAAGAGGCAAGGGATAGACAAAAGATTTATGCAGAAAAACGCCGAAGGCAGTTAGAATTTGAAGTCGGCGACAAAGTACTACTGAAAGTCTCGCCTTGGAAAGGCGTCGTACGTTTTGGAAAGCGCGGAAAGTTGAATCCCCGCTATGTAGGACCATTCGAGATCACGGAAAGCATTGGTCCGGTGGCTTACCGTTTAAATTTACCTCCTGAATTGGATGGAGTGCACAACGTGTTTCACGTTTCGAACTTGAGGAGGTGTTTAGCTAATGACACTCTCATAGTTCCGTTAGAAGAACTACAAATCGATGAACAACTGCGATTTATCGAACAACCCATGGAAATCATGGGACATGAGGAGAAAACATTGAAACGAACTAAATCCCCCATCGTCAAAGTGAGATGGCAATCTAAGCGTGGACCAGAGTTCACGTGGGAACGAGAAGATCAGATGAGACAGGATTATCCGCACCTATTTGATCAAGCCTCAACATCTTATCAAGGTATGAGTTAAATTTTGGGACAAAATTTCCTTAACAAGGGGATGATGTGGCAACCCTAAAATTTTTCTTTTCCTTCCACATAAACCGTAGCAACTTAAGGCAATTTTCGGGACGAAAATTCCTTAACAAGGGGATGATGTGACAACGGGCAATTTCGCAGGTTAACCCCGTTAATAACTTGTGTTATATTTCGATAACATCCGTTACCTAAGTTAGCTAGAGTAGTTACGAGCACTGCACATGAGTCTAGACGTCGGTTAACCAATTTGAATATACATAAGTAATTGTGATAAATTATTTTCTAGGGATTAATGTGAACACCTTATCATTCTACGTGATAATTAATTTTTTTATAATTCTATGTGAACTATATATATATATATATACATATGCGTAGTATATTTTATCAGTTATGTGACGATGTGTCACGAAAGTATACGTAACGTTTCTATAATTCTTATAGGAGTTGGAAATGTATAGTTATGGACTTATAACTATAATTTTATGTAAAATTAAAAGTATATATACTAATAAACGTGATACATTAAATATGATTGTTCCATACGCTAGTATGCTTACCGTCAAGTTACCCTTCGTTAAACCACTTCATTTATTTATTTATTTTTTTAAACCTAGAGGGACCTAGGTTGTCAATATCCAAATTTGTATCCAAACTTTGTAAATTAGGGGAGGGACTGATTTTGCCAAGTTCCAATAGTTTAATAAATGACATTTACATACAGAGTTACGGAGTTATGATCGGTTTCGTATACCGTCATCATCATCGACGGTTTCATTTTCTGGCTCATCAATCCCTCAATCATACGTCTCTTGAACGCTAGAATCATATTGTTTACTCAAGAGCCGTTCAGTTGCAAAAACACACAACCCTCTCGAGCTCTCTCCCTTTTTCTCTCGTTTTTAGTTTTTCCGGTGAACTCGTATTTCCGGCCAAAATACCCACCGAATCAACACCATTTAACACGCTTTGAGATCCTCTTTCATCGCCGAGCAACCAAGAGAAGTCAGTTTTGAGTTTCGTTACGGTATTAAGTGTTCGCATTCAAGATTCGGGTTCTGATTCGGCTTCAAAAACTCGCCTTTTCACGTTTCTGATTCAAGGTAATCATATCTTCATGAAAATCACACGTTTTATGTGTCTTGTTATGTGTTTTATGATTTTTCGGTGACCGGAAAATAATTCCGGCGAGATTAGGGTTTGTAGGTAGAAGATGACCCTGACTGTTACCAGATATATATCTTGCATACGGGTTATATCACAAACGGTTCGGGTGGCATGGTGGTCCGCTCTCCGCATTGTAACGCGGAGGTCACCAGTTCGACCCTCCGCAGCCCCCAAACCTTTTATTTTTTTCTCTCCCAAATCCTTTTTCCTGGTCGTTGGATGAACAAAATAGTTGGTTCGCGAACTTGTTAACAAAGCCGCCCCTGGCCCAGTGGGTAGGGTGCTGTGCGACATCCAATAGGTCACGGGTTCGAGTCCCGTGACCCCCACTTTTGTTGTTTCATTTCTTTTGAAGTGATTCCAAACATTTCTTGGTCTAAAACCCAAAATTACTATTACCTGTCTATAAAAGCTTGACTCGTGAAGTTCACATAGACTCCGTTAGGGTTCTCGTTGAACGTTTATATTATGAAAACGTTAAGATTTAAATAAATTTAAAAAATAAATTCAATGATTTCGTTATTATTAATATAAATTGTTTTAAACATAGAAATATATATACATATTTTATTTATTCTCACGCGAACGTTTTAAAGATTTTTTTTAAACTCTTGAATTTGACACGGCATATAAATATATATTTGGGACGTTTTATTTTTCGTACTTTTGACTAAGCCTCGATATTTATAATTACGAATATATATGTTTACCCGATGATCCCTACATTTGTTATTTGGAATAACATACTCACTTTAATTATCATAAATCCTTGTATCCTGGATTTAATGTCATTTGTGACTACTTTCGAACAAACGATTTTTATCACGTGTTGAATTTGTCACAAACGTCATATTTGGAACTACTTGTTATCAATACCGTCGTCTAGGTTATGTTACTAATGTGCAGACACACACTTACGTATGTAAAATTGATAGGTGCTCGGTAGTTACGCAAGACTCGGAGTCTTACTAAATTATAGCAGCGCACCCTAAGGTGAGTTACACAGCCTTTTATGTTACGTCCGGTTTTGGACGATAACACACGCAAATACGTTACACCCGGATTAGGGTGATAACACGAAAACTTGATGTATGATTAAAGTAGAAATCCAGTATATATCACATGTTCACATAAAATGCTTTATCTTTCAAGTCCTTACTATATCGAAACGTTAATAGCAAATAGCGAGGGGATATTGGGTAGTACTACTGAGGTCTGACAAACTCCACTCAGCGGGCACGAGATGCACCACCCGACTGACAGTCGGACTGAGGACAATGTCAGCCTAACTTACCGTGATCGAGTAGACACGGAAAAGGCAAACACGTAAGGAATTATTCCTACAACTAATTGGTCAGCTTCGGTTGTGAACGTTTTAGTGACATGAACTTAGGCTCGCTACCTACGATATGGATTGTACTTGTAATATACATACTTATATATGAATAAAGACTGCTGTATTCGTACTGCATATTTATACTAGTTATACTTATGTGCTTATGTGAACTCACCAACATTAGTTGACACATGCTTCTTGTGTATGCTTTGTAGGACGCTAGGAGTATCCGATTTTGGGCACGTACGTTGGCTAAAACTTTCATTTTGGGAATTTGTTATTAACCTTTTCAAACTTAGATTTAAACTGGTTGTTTATTTAATAGGCGCTCATTTTGCGTGACATTACTATAATATGCTTCCACTGGATTTTCAAACTCTTGTTTTGGATATTTTTCACTTTGGAAATATATTTACATTTTGAACCCTTAATTTATGTTTGATGTAACTAATGACTCGATACCTGGTCTGGATCACACTCCACACGATAAAACTCCGTTAGTGGAAATTGGGGGTGTTACATTAGATCTGGTCCAGATATATTTTTATAATATTTTTGATGTTAAAATCATGTTTTTATTATTTAAAAATCACATTCTTGTACCTAGTCTTTTGTGAAAAGTTCTAAGGTTTATAAACTTACTTGTTATGGTTAAAATCTATAATTAAACCCAAGGAATGTGTCACAATGAATATGTGTTATAAATGAAATTTTTACTAGATTAGGCACATATATATAATTAACTTTGGGTCTTTTATGTATTAAATCCACTAACACATGTATGTGTTAGGATTTTGGTGTCACAATTTTCATAACAAGTTAGGTCTTTTATATATTTTTCCATGTTTAGTAATTGTCTACTAATAAAATATTAAGACTTTTTATTTTTCCATGGTTAAAAACATATTAACTAATTATGATTTCTATCAGTGTCCATTGTTATAATATATCATTTAGTGGCTAGTCAAGATTTCTATCAAGTTTCATTACTAATATATCTACTAATATAAATGTGTTAAGACCAAAATCAACATAATCAAAATATGAAATGTAGGTTAACACCCATGATCCATTATGTCCTTTAAAATAGTTATTGTAACCATAAAATTAGATTTTAAGAAATATCCACTAACACATGTGTAAAGATTTGTTTAGATGATGATTTGCAGGTAGATGATTCAAGAAACATGGCTCATTTCATGAGCTCATAGACATTGTCTTTAGGGAATGTTTCTTGATCATCAAAAATAAATAAACAAAAATAAAATGAAGATCAAAGTGCACATCAATACTCCTCTTGATTTCTTGATGTGTTTTACCCATACTTTTGGAAATTTTAAGTCTAAAAGACACCAAAAGTATGTTTAGATCAAAGAGTAACAAGGACAACAAGATTATTAGTTTCTTTCATCTTAGAAATTTAGAAATTTAGAAGGATTTATCAAGACTTGGTGGGTTTCTTGGGTGTTAGAACATGTCGAAAAAATATAGAAAATGGGGGTTTAGAAGGACTCACAAAGAGGTGTGAGTGAACCGTGAGAAGAGGGGAGGGTGGCGGTAGAGGGGTGGCCAGTGGCTGCTCAACGGCGGCGGCAGGGAGGTTGCTGGGTGGTTCTCGACCGAAAGTGCAAAGGGAGGGGTAGAGATTTTTTTGTGGTGGTGAAGTTTGTGGAGGTGGCTTGCTCTTATGGATCAATTTTAGGGTAATAGCTCTTGGTCTAATCTCTTGTCCTAACGGTGCTAGTACATTGCTACTTGGCAAGATTAGAATGGCATCTAGCCATCTTAGACTAATGTCTAATTAATCTTCCAAGGCCATTTTATTAAACAATCTTGTAGGTGCATTTTATTTTATAAATGTGCCATGTATTAGGGAACTAAGCAAGTGTATAATTTTTTCTATAAAAAAATGTCAAATAAAGTCACTTATTATAAATCTTGGCTTTATAAATATCCCAAAAGGTGGTAGTAATTTATAAAATATGGTGGGTTTTGTTTTATAAAAATAACCCCAAAGAATTTGGGTTTGGGAGTTGGGTCGATAACGACAAAAAAAAGGATTAGGTCGCTTCGGTTTGGGCTGAAAGAAAAGGGGGACAGCGGTTGGGATTATCGGATCGTGGGTTGGGCTGGAGGATCAGGTTGGATCATCGGTAAGTTGGTTTGGGTTACCGGGTTTAGTTGCGGGCTCATATATAGTGTTTCGAGCTTGTTGGGCCGAACTAGGCCCAAACGGGGTTAGGGGTTCGGTTTTGACTAACGTTTAGTGAACGGGGTTATTCGATCAAGTCTTGAAAATTGCTATGTTGTAATATGTTGGAGTTGAATAACAATGATATATTTATTCGTTTATTTCGTATACATAATGTTATTACGTCATAAAGTTTTTAAATACACGAGTGTTAACAATAATGGTTTTGTTTGTTCGCGTGATTTTTAAGCTCGACTATCGTGGGTATTTAAAACAAACCTGTATTAAATAAATAATCACTTAAAGTTTGACGTGTCGTTGATGTTATTTCATGACACCGATTTTTGAGAAAAATATAAAAATATATTTTTATATTTGTTTTCTTATTATTAAAGTTCCACAATTTATTTTATGAAACTTCTGTATGTTACGAGTATATGCTTCCAATACAAACGCAGGAATTATCTATGTTGGATTTATCAGGCATAGTTCAGTAATTAACAGATAAATAAATCAAGTAATGGACGTAATTAACATAATTAAAAGTCAAAGTAACGGGTTTGACCTGAATTTTTAAACGGGGTGTCACAAAAAATGTGTTTGTTAGTTCGCCATGTAGAAAGACGTTTTTCACGTCCAACTGATGAATCGGCCAAGATCTAGACTACCACACCCCAAAAAATTCACACGCGGAATACCTCCGCAGGGAGCATGACAAACCAAGATTGCAGTCCATGAGTTACACCAAATGACCAGTAATTAATAAAAACGTTTCATATTATATTAAAATATAAAGTTAGACTTTTACAAATGCAGAAGTGTAAACTACAAATGAAAATCTAAGTAACAACTTCGTCACCCAAGGTGACGTGACTTGTCCAAAGACTCTAAAAGTGTTTCAAAGACTCATGCATGCGTACTCGTGATACTCGAACATCCGCAACCTGAGAAATAACATGCTAAAAAGTGACAACACAAAGGTTAGTGAGTTCACATGTTTATCAGCTAAAGAACAGTTCAAGTTTAGTTCAAGGTCCACTGTTAAACAACAGTTCAAGTTCAGTTCAAGTTCGACTATTCAAAAACAGTTCAGGTTAAAATTTAAGATCACGATAAAACATAAACAATAGCTAGTGTGACACCCCGTAAGTTTCCATAAGTCTAAACAATAATATATATCTGTTTTTTACGGATTATTTGTGCATCATACTGAATGTTAACAATTTCTTTACCAATATGTGCAATCATAACTATAGTCTTGGCGTAGCCTTACATGAACAACTGATGAATTACCTTTATTAACAACGACATTCTATGCATGGTCAATGGAACTTTAATAACAAGAAACGTTTAAGGAAAATTACGTATTTTCTATCACTTTTGTAGCAAATAATATAACGCACGTTATCTCATCATCTTGGGATCTCAAATAATTTCCATTAATTCTTGAAATAAACGAATCGTTTATACGATTAGCTTTTATTGTTTTAACAACAATTTACTGTTTATCGCGATGGAAACTAATATTTTACTACAAATTATACTTTTGATAAATCAAACGCAACATTTATGAACGTTAGTCACCAATATATATTGTCATTAGATAATTCGAGACTTTCAATCATTTCTATTGTTAACCTTAATATTGTTCACGTGCATGTTATTCGTAAACGTTCCATTTGATCATCCCGATGAATCCCGTTCGCATGAACGACCCGTATACCCTCCATGCACGTGAAACCAAACCCGTCACCTTTCGTCTTTAATCCCATGCAACCCGAGTTCGATCCTCGTGCACCCCAATCTTTTCCTTATGTTTTTCTTGTGACCCTTCGACTCAGAGAACCCCCAAACCCCGATCCTTTCTTTGCTTTTCTTTTCCTTCGCGACCCGGCTAGCCACGGGAATCGAACCCGGTTTCCTCTCTCTTTCCTTTGCCGGTTTCCCATGCAACATCCCCACCACCTTTTTATTATTTTGGTACTTGGTTGACTTGTGAAGATGCCAAACACATCAACTTACAACCTACACACCCACATGACATTATAGGTTGATCTTGTCTTCTCCTTAGTACATATTTTATTGTCAAATGGACAATGTTTTCCCTCTCCTGTCCTTGGATCGAAACACACACACAAGCATACATATCATGACTAGACATTGAGCATGGACCTCCCTTGTGTGTGTATGGATCGGTGCTCACAAAGGACCGAACTCGACCTTTTCCTTTCTTCCTTTTTGGCTAACCATACCAACACATAAACACTTATATAACTTAAATGATATCACAAATTTAAATCCCAAACATCCCTTATCTATCTCTCAGATTCTCTCTACCGTCCCCATCCATTTAACCATTCCCAAACACCTCTTTCACTAAGGAACCTCATATATATAAACACATTATAACAACCCTATCCCCCATTTACACTTAAACACTTAGAAGGAAACACTCTCATCTCTCTCCCCTCCCAACCAAATTCGGCACCCTCTCTCTCTTAATTTTCTTCAATAAACCTCAACAATCTTAAAGATACAAGGAGCTATGAGCAACAAGGAGTCAAGAAACCACCTCTTTCATCATCATTTTCAGGTTTTCTTCAAGTTAGTGAGTCACCTACCCCACTTTTCTTGTAGAAATCATGTTCTGGTGTTTAATCTTAGTTCCATTTCATGTCTATATCACTCCATATGCAAGTCTTGACCAACATTGGTGCCTAAACATAAGTTATGTTCATAAAAGTTTACTTGCTTGAACTTTGCTGATGCCGTCATATGTAGTATGCTATCCTACATTCTTGATAGTGATTTTTATACAAATATACGCACAAAACTTAGTTCCATGAACTTATTACATGTGCCTTTGTAGGTTAGCCAAAAATATGTAGTTAACTTTGCATATTTTGAAAGTAGTGTAGTCATTTGGTGATTTTGGACCCATTGGAACACATGACACGTTTTAGTCACCTCAACATGTTCAAAATATGTCATTTATGAACTTTAGCAAGTTTACTTATGCTTAAAGTCACTATATGGACTAGTAGAACACAAAAGTACACATTAGAACCCTTATAAAATTTCACTAAGTTACCAAACTGATTTGACCAGAAAGTTAGGGATGGAAAATAGTGAGTTTTGGTGATAAAAATGATCTCTAAATGCTACCAAAATATTCCTTGTCAAAATACTTGAATTCGGGGAAAAACTAGGACAAAAACTAACACCCGACGGGCCCAGAAACTTGATTTTTATGTAGATAAGAAAATATGGTCAAGATTGGTTAATCAAAGTGTTTTGGGACTTAACATATGTTTACAAATGTTTATGGTGAATTTTAGAACCTAACTGTTTCATAAAGTGAGCCATCGGGACCAAATCAGCAAAACCGACACAATACCGGTAAAACCAAAGAAACTATGATAATCATCATATAAAAATATTATTTCTGGAAATTTCACTAGAAATGAACTTATTTTTATATCCCTAAGTGATTTTCGACAAAAACGGATAATTATCCCGTATTCGGTAAATAGAGTGAAAACGCCCGATTTTGATGTTTGATCAAAAGAAATTGATTTTTCTATGAAACATTACACTTTCAAGACAATATTAATTTACATAAATATTCATCAATCTTAGATAATTTTTGGGAATATTTATATATTTTTATTGAATTAAATATATATATTATTATTTCCAAACGTACGCAAATTCGGATATTTACACAAGTGTAAATAAATTTCACATCCGATAATCCCTAAGGCTATCATGATGTCAAAACTTGACAAACCAAATTGGAGTGACTTAGAAGTCAACCTAATTTATTGAAACTAAATGTCTTACAATTATTTAGGACATCATTTCTGTATGACTGTACCATCTGGAACCTTTCACTAATCAGGTGAGTCTTCATGGCCCCTTTCTTTTAAACTGTTTTTAAATACTTGAGGGATAATTCATATTACTATCGTTATGCTAGACAATCAGACGTACGGTTAACATATCAGTTACATGGGCTTTTCATGTCCACACCTGTTATATCATGTTTATTTATGTTTATGATCAAACACCTCTATTAATTGAATCCGATTAATTATCACGAGAAGCGGCAACTCTTGGATATATCTATTGGGTTAACGCCCCTACTCTGATTGGTCGCTCCAATCGTGACTTTGTTTTAATAGTCAAAATGGTACATACATTTATATCAGGCAATGCGGTGTCTACTGGACAAAAGATACCATGAGTGGGTAGTCAGTTAGTTTCGGTATCCAAGGTTCATGGTAACATTTAAACAGGTCTAACTATTTTTCTATAAGTAGCATAAAATCTGATTTCACATTTATTTACTAAATCTTCTACTGCATACAACTTTAAACCTGTAAACCTCACCAACTTTATGTTGGCCCATTTTCCTATATTAATTCTCAGGTGCTTGAACTTTTATGCTAGCTTCTACCTGGACCTGCATGTCACTTAGGATCTTTTGCATAAGGATGGAGTATGGTTAACAACTGTTGGAGATTTCTACAGATAACGGTTTCATGTTCTAAAATCTTTTTAAGAAATATTTTTAAACTCTTGACAAACTGTATTTCTCATTACTAAATTCCGCTGCGTAATGACTAGATAACTCCATTTTACTCCAGTTAAACTATAACAATCCAAATGGCCCTAGTTGTTATACCATCCAGAACCTTGACTGTGATACATCCATTTCACCCCCGACACCTATTTACAGGGTGTGACAGATTGGTATCAGAGCCAAGGTTATAGTGACTAGGTTGCATACTTAGGACCTAGACTATAGTCTATGCTTTGCTAGTGTCATTTGTGCACATTACTTGCTTGCATCTCCAAACCATTATCTTATCATTTAACTAACGTGACAAATATTATTATTATGACTTGGAAACTTTATCACAGCATGGCATCCATCGATCGCGTAGACTTATCATCTGATTCAGAGCCAGAGATGGACATTGATTTGGAGCAGCCCGCTGTAGCGGCACCTATGACCTGTCATCTCCGCCTAGATCACCGACGAGTGTCTTAGTTCGACCAGATGAGGATCCAAAGGAGGCCGCTCCCTACTCGGTGGACATCACGAGTACTAACTCCTCGGAGGATGGCGATTCCTTGGTTGTTACTCTTTCAGCTTCTCGACATGCCTCCCCTGAGCGTATCCCATCGTTTTGGACCTTATTGGAGCTCACCCAATGGACCCCTCCGTATGCTTACTTCCCGAAAGTCCGCTCTCCAGAGTCGTCAGCGAGCATCTGTTCCTGTCTGCGATGCGGAGCCGTCCCACAAGCGATCCCTTTCCCCTGAGCTCTGTGATCTCCCTATTGAACCAGACTCTATGCCACCCACGAAACGGGTGAGGTTTTCTGACAGCACTTTTGAGATTGGTGAGACGTTTGCTGCTGCTGCTACTCCCGAGTTACCCTCTGTTCCTTTTACCCCTCCTTCTACCCATGCTGGTTCTGTTGCTGCCCCACCTATCCTACCCGGTGTTCCTATTGACTCATTCGTGTCATCTCCGTTTGCCTGCATTACCCGTCGTGACGAGGATATCCATCGCCTCTAGGATATCATCCGTGACCTCTCTCCATCTATTTCGGTTACATCTTTAGAGTCTCGTTTATCTGCCCTTAAGAGACGTGCCACTTCCCAGGACCATGCACTAGACACCCTTCACGTCCACTTGTCTGATGCTTCTGGTATTGCTGCCAGTGCCAGTGCATCCATTGAGGTTTAGCTGTCAGTACCCCATCTGCCGAGGACTTCTCCCAGATCATCCGGTTGTTACTCAATGCCGTTATCCAGATCAGAGATATCCTGCCACTGATCAAGGAGGCGCCCTTTTAGATATGATGTAGTATGTTGGGGAACCTGTTTACCCTATTTATATATTTGTAATGTATCATGACTTGTACTTATGTGGTGACGTTTATTCCACTTAGAAAATGTTTGCATTGATTATGAACTATTGTAGGACAAGTGTAGTATGTTATGGGTATGAGTACTATCGTTTCTCTAATTGTTATTGTAATGTAATGTTATGATATGGTGTGTGTTATGGATATTATATGTCATGCTATGATGACTTATACATGTGCTATGTGTTTTGTCTTACTCTTATTTTAGTCTGTAAACTATAGTAGTATGTCTAGACTCGGACCGAGAGCGAGAACTTCCCGGAACCTTTCCAACCTGTTGGGTCCCGTGAGGAGCTCTTTAACAATATTGGCTTAATTTGATTTTAACAAGATAAATAAGTTGCGGAAAGTAAATCAAATTGGAAGAAAACAATTCATAAAAAGGTTTATTTGTATATCTCAAATGTAAATAATGGCTTACACGAGTTTATAGTATAACAATATATCAATAGAAAGAACTTTTCTACGGGAGTAAGTTGTAAATGCTTTGAGAAGCTTTTTGAATTGTGTGCTTGTTGTCTTACCATCTTTGGTGAAGTCGCTTGCTATTTATAGGAAGTAGTAGCAAGTTGCAAGCGAATAATGTGGTTGAGGATGGTTGAATTTGGAGTGTGTCAGAGCATATAGAGATAAATTGAAGATATTCAATTTATCTCTTTTTCAACTGTCTTCAACTACTTCTGCATTTAATACCAAGTTGGTAGGCTTCTTTACTTGTTCTCCACACAAAGGCAGATTTGTTCTTCTCGTAAACATTATCTTCTGATAGTCCAAAACTCCTTCAGGACTCTTCTTTGAAGACTAGTAATGCTTCCCATCAGAAGCCTTCTGCAGAAATGAGGATTTCTGTAGAATTTGGTCTGTATAGAACTACTTTGGAAATTCCGGAGTAGTTCTGTACGAATACAAAAATCTGTAAATCGTACAGATTTTCATATCCTTTTTTCTTTTAAGGATATTTCTTATCTTTTTCTTCTAATACTTGACTATTTTCTATTACATTTACAGTATGTTCAAACAATCTCCCCTTAAGTATTTGAAGAAAAAAAATGAAAAAAATAAAGATAAACATATCATTGCTTTGGACAAGATACATAGTGCAACTATTACATTAATAGTCCTAAGAAAGTTCTTGGGTTACATGATCTTCTCTGACTATTAACTTATTGGGTAGTTGTCTCTAGCAGATTTATGAAGTTCCTTTTGAAGTGCTCGGTGTTGCCTGAGTTCTTCTTGGATCTTGATCATTATTTCTTTTCTTATTACTACCTCAGGATCTGTTTCTTTATTTTCTAGAACTAGGAAGGTGAAGACTTTCAAAGAGATATCAAAATAGGCATGACATTGGTCGATTTCGAAGAAGCTTCTCTTTTCCTCATAATTTCTGAAGCAGATTCCAATTTCTTCGATGCTGGGAATAACTTTGGAGCCCTTCTAATTGCAGTCCCACAGGAAGATCCTTCTTTTGCTGTTTAAATAATGAGTTTGTTCAGAGCAGTGTGCTTTGCTAGTTCAAAATCAACCTAAGCATATCTTCTGTATATTTTCCGTCATGCTTCTCTGAGTCGATGTATTGCTCTTCTGTTCGAAGACTTGTTGAGTTATTTGTGAGATGGGTTTTTAGGAGAGATATAATGTGTATCTCACTGAGTTGATCTAGATCTGCATCAGTAAAAGTGTAGGACTGACGATTATTGGCAGTAGTTGTTATGGTGTAAGAGTTGAAGTGATGTGTGAAGTGTCTGCCCTATTGTTGTTTTTCTTTGACCTCTAGGAGTTCTAAAATGTTAGCTTCTGAGTGCAACCAACTCCTTTCAAAAGGTGCTTTGTTGATCTTTTCTTTGAATATGTTTCTGCTCACTGGGCTCATTGGAGGTGCCTGATCTGTTTCTTTGAGAAATGTGTCTCCATAGTGTCTCTTTTCGTGCCAAAGCTCCTCTTCAATCTGTTTTTCCTTCCCATAGTTGTCTTCGTATAGAGATTGGGAGACAGTTGACATTTCAGGTGTGTTGACGACTCCTCCTTGATTTGTGGTCTTCTCCTTTCCTTTATCAAATTGTTTTGTAGATTTTGAGGATTCTGCAGTATGAATTTGAGGAGCATTACCTGATGAAGGTGGAACTGGAGGTTTGGTTGACTTTTGTGCAAGTTGCCTTGGTGGTGGAGGTGGCATCGATTGCTCAGGAGTTAGATGAGGTTTGCACTGATCCGGTTTCTTTCTTTTGGGAGAAGATTTGTCATTGGATCCAGTTTTCCGTTTTTGGTCTGGGAAGGTGGTGAATCATAAAGGTTGATGATTTGGAGGGGTTGGTGCTGTTATTTCTAGAGTTTTCTTCTTTGAGGAGGATGGGTTAGCTTTAGTTAACTGTTTGGACGGGTTTATTATCTTTTTTCTCGAGAAGCACCTGAACATCATTTATCTTCTTTAAACATGATCTTTCTTCTAGTACTTCTTTGCTGAGAGTGTTGAATTTGTCCCTGATTCCAGTGAGTAGCATTCCTCATGTGGCTCCATATGAATCCATAGCCTTCTAAACTTTGTCATTTAACTGCTATTTTGATCTTCCACGGATTCTAGTCCTCCCCTACTCAGTTGCCATTCTTTATTTTGCAACTCTTTTAGTTGATCATAAATTTTGTGGAGTTGTTGTTTGCTGTTTCTCTTGATTGTCTTGATCTCTTCTTCTAGTTCTGAATTCTCGATTTTCTCTTTTCTGACTGTTTTGTAAGTTCTTCTATTCGTACATAACTACTATAGAAATTCTGATGTAGTTTTGTGGTCTGTGTTAAAGTCAGTGAATAGAGAAGATAGAGATTTGGATATTTCATTGAAGTCAGACTTCGATCGAGGCTGCTCCAGGGGGTAACAAACTAGAAGACAACTCATGTCTTTCTGTTGGACTGACAAGTTTCCCTTTGAGAGATTCGTGAGTGCCTGCTAACCCAGCCATGCTGAGTGAGTACAGGGCTTCCACATTCCTTGATGAGTCCAGAATTGGATTCACCTCTTGTGTTCTTAGAGAATCCTGAGACAGAATTTTCGTTTGTTTTTTTAGAAGATGTCTAAGATGAGCTGGCAGTGAACACATCATTGTTACTCACTTCCAAGTTTCCTTGACTTCTAGAGTCTCCACTTGTTGTTACATCATCTTCACTAACAGAATCAGAGAAGATAATTCGATGTGTGGTTATGGTGGGGATGTCAAAGGATTGGTTACTTGATTTTGGAAGGGGGCAAAGGCTTATTGGTAGGATAATTAAGGTGAGCATTGTTGGCTTTTGGTCTGGGTTGGTGAAGTTGGTTTTTCTAGAGAGCATGGGACTGAGGTTGATGGCTCATTGAAGGGGTGTGAGATGAAGGGTTGAAGCTGATGGCTTGAGGTGGTCTCATGTTGATGTTGTGGTGAGATCTGTGATTGTGGAGGATGATGGGGAGAGGAAGGATTGTGATCAGCCATTTCTTCTAATGTGTTTGTAGGAGTATTGGTTGAGGTTGGTGATTGGTCTAGGTTGGCTGTGAGTTTGTTGTATTTGGTGAGGTGCTTTTGGAGAAATGGGTTGTCATACTCTAGCTTAGATTTCATGCCCCAGGGAAAATTACAGAAATGAATGTGTGTACCTGATTTGTAGATGCCTTTGATGTGGTACAACTCAAGAGTGTAGGTTTATTTATTTTTTGAGATTGCCACCTTCTTTTGAAGCATTTGAGCTAAGAACCTGATATAGGGCACAAAATCTGTTCTTTTGCTTTGAGATTTTTCCTTGAGTCTTTTCTCCATGTCTTTCCAAATTGGTAGAGCCACGTCTATTTACTCATTAAAGTATACCCCATACATAATGATGAGAGTATTCTTGTTTGTTTGATCCATAGAGCCCTTTTTGGATGTCATTGTATGGTTGAAGAGGTGAATTGTGAATCTCCATATAGGCTCTAATTGACTTACCCTCAGATTTGAAATTTGGTCATCTTTTGTAAAGCTTCCTCCTGTGAGTTCATTGATCATTTTCCTTAGAGCGGGATCTTCTGGGTTTGGAGAGAAAGATGTGAAGTTGTCGGGTAGCGGAAAGATTTCTCTCAAATCTGAGAGTGGAAGGATGATTTCCTTTTCTGTATTTAATTTTCCTTTCATCTTTCCATTTACCATTTTCACACTAGCCCAGAAGTTGAGGTTGGATGATTTAGGACATGGTTCATTGATGGTTAGGGCTTTGGCAAACTGAGTGGAATGCTTTAGAACTTCTATGATTAGCTGTAGGTTTAAGGTGTAGGCAGATGGATTGAGGTCGCACGGTCGATTAACCGCGTCCAGGGTAAAATTGCATTGGGGTGGTGAGTCAGAGGATGAAGAATCCAGGTTTAGGGTTGGAGGAGAGGAGGATTGAGCGGTTTTGCCTTTTGAACGGGTGTTCATTGCGGGGGTTCCAGATTGAGAAGCCATTTGAGAGCTTTGAGAGATTTATAGTATGAACAGTGGGATTTTAGTGAATGAGCGTTGTTCCTTTTATAGGTATCTCTTGATGTCGTTCCGCATTCCTAGGAAATTGGTTTTTCCATAACGGCTATATTCTTTTAATGAACGTTTCTTCTCGAACGGTAATAATAGATTACCGTTGGCAGTTCATGAATAATTATAATTTAATTATCATAATATCCAAACAAATTTTTCATTCATTGTTGAGCCGTTTTGACTATCATGATTTTAAGGAACTTTCTGCCAAATTTCTGATAAAGAGAATGAAGTTTTATTGAACAAGAAATTTATACAAACAATTTGAGACATTTACAGATACTTGTACATGTGCATCTATTCTATTCTTTGTTTGGATCAGGAGTTTTAATTTCTCTGAATTTTTCTTCCATTTGAAGAGATATGTATAGATTGTTTGACTCTATATACCCAAGACACACACTAGATTGATGTGGCTAGTACGTTATGATCTAAGATGGGTCATACCAAATAACGAGCTAGACAACGCACCAACGGTATTTATTTTAGATGTGATCAAATAAATAAATAT
This sequence comes from Deinandra increscens subsp. villosa, assembly GCA_039602395.1. NCBI lineage: Eukaryota > Viridiplantae > Streptophyta > Magnoliopsida > Asterales > Asteraceae > Deinandra > Deinandra increscens. Next base: position 34,629,689 of record JBCNJP010000008.1, on the reverse strand, counting down.
TATAACACGAAGACATTTAGAAATTGGTTTCTAAATAGTTGCACTTGTAATTAAATCATACGGATGATTTAAATTAGAGAGTATGAAATTATTTAAATGGGTTAAATGATTTAGTAGGGATTGTATATTTAAAGTAAAATTACTTTTATATAATATAATATGATATATATCCTTTTGTAGTACTTGTACTATACTTGTACTACTTGAACTACTTGTAGTACTTGTACTACAATATGTACTACATGTAATACAATAAAGGACTCTATATATATCTACCTACTCTCTCCATTTTGAGTGGTACAACATACAAGCATTTACTCAAGTGCAAGACTTCCTCTCTACTCTATCTCTCTCTCACGAATCGGTTCAAGGACAAAGAAGGAAGAAGTCAATCTTCAAGAAATCCTAGCAACAAGGTGTTATTGTTGGTGGCTCGTGAGTATCACTACTTGAGGTCTTCCGCTTTGAAGGCTCATCATGCGGTCACCTCATCTTCTTCCAATCTCCTCCATCTTGGAGAAAGGTATACCCTAAACACACTATGGTTGTGTTGTATTTTGATAGCATACATACGTATTTGGATCCTCCTTTGTTTCGGGTTTCTTCTTGCATGTTAAAATCATTTTTGACATGACATAACTTCATAAAAGTTAATTTTTCCGTTGCGTTTTACTTATGAAATGGTTTGTAAGACTTTGATTAAACCGTGCAAAGACCCAACAAATGGTATCAGAGCCGCTTATATGGATGTATGCTTCAAAGAGTTAGTTGGTTAACTCAACAAAGTTTCGATTTTGGGTGCCTTATACCTTAAATCTGAAAATTTGTTAATAGTCTTCCATTTGTCTTTCAAGATGCTTCACTAACATGCACGTGGTTATCTTGAAAGATTAATGTATTTTAAGTCATTTGGATGATTTTGGTTTGGACAACAAACCCACATTATTCGGTTTTGTGTTGGACCGAAAATGGAAGTGGGTTAAAAGGGAGCCATTTTATTTCCTGAAGATATACATACTTAGATGTATGTTTGATGCATAAGACCTAGCCATGACCTTGTGTTGGAATGCAAATGGTTGTAATAATGTAAGTAGTTTTCTTGGGTTATGTAATTTATTCATTACATTTGGTATGTAAAATAAATAGATTAGGTGCATTTTATTTTACTAGAAAGATGTATTAGGATTCATTTTGTAAAAGGAAGATGCATATGGAGGATTTTTCCTCCGCTGATGTACTTTGAGTAGAGGATTTTCCTCTGCTGATGTACTCTGAGTAGAGGTTTTTTCCTCCGCTGATGTACTCTGAGTAGAAGATTTTTCCTCTGCTGAAATATTCTGGGTAGAGGATTTTTCCTGCTGGAACAGAGGAAACTTCATCTGGTGGAGTTTGGAGCTGTTTTAGAGAGCCCTTTTAAGCCGAAAGAAAGCAAACACAACACAACCAAAGAAGCGACACTTGAAGCATTCGGATGCGAGTTCAAGTGGGAGTTCACCAACACATTGCATGTGTCATTTTGTCCCTTAGGAGAGACCTTGACATACTTGTTTCGGTCGATAAGTTTTGTCAATAGTTGGCTATGGCTATGCACCTATTTTATCATGCTTGTGTGGTTTTTTATTTTGTTGTTTGGATGATATGTGGATATGCATGCTTAAACATACTAATAAACATTAACAAGCTAAAACCGGTTCTTAAAATCGTCATTAACAAGGAGCTAATAAAATGGGTTTTATTAAAGGTTAATGATACAATAAAAATGAATTTTATTAAAAGAACCATGAAATATGGATTTCACAAACACTAGGGTACCACGCATTTGAATGCATGCGAAGTGCATGGTACATATAGTTTTCTAAACTAGAATTTTGAAAACTAAAAGCCCCTTTTAAAAACAAGTTTTAAAGTCATCCTTTTATATGACACTCGATTCAATTGTGAACTCTTTATGGGATAAAGGTCACCTAACCACATTGAGGGAACTTGTGTAGTCGAGGTGAGTTTACCATATTTGTGGGATAAAGGTCACCTAACCACTTGTATGAATAAACTCACGCGTGCGTGTAAGTATGACAAACTTGATTTGGAAACCATGTGATTAGGATCACCGAAGCATGGCAAACCAAAGACGTTGATAGGATTAAACATGCCAACTAAGCATATGATGCTTAACCGATCCCATACTTCTAGAAGTTGCAAAGGGTTGCAATTGTCAAACGTTGACTACCTTTGTTGATTTGATAAACGGGATAAAGGTCACCTAACCGATTATGCAAATGCAACGTTGGATTGGATTCTAGGTTTTAAATTATTGATTGTCTATGAGACATAAAAGGGCATTAATAAATTTAAATTAATATTGATTTCGAAAATACTACAATATGAACTTGTGTTAAATTTTATAGATGGCCAATAATAATGACGCAAACCCCCTACCCGTCCACCACCTATTGTTAAGATCCATACTAGACAAAAATCGTCTCAACCAAGACAACTTTGTGGATTGGTACCGCACCTTGAGAATTGTTCTCAAGAAATATGAAAAACCGTAAGATGGATCTTACTATAGGTTTGCTTGATTGTAGAGAGAACACGAGACGTAAATAATAGTTTGTTTTATTGAAATCAACAAAGACTCAATTACAAACTCTCTCTAAAGCTCTCTAGAGAAACAATGTCAAAAACACATAGTTAAGAACTGGTCTCTCTCTCTCGTCCCTCACATTCAAAGCACAAGATTCTATATATAGACGTCTGGTCCGATCTCCGTCCGAACTCCAAGTTCGGTTGGTCCGAACCTCAGGTTCGGACCTAGTTCGGCCGGCAGCTTGAACTTGTCTTGAATCTTCACATCGTCTCGTTCAGATACTTCACATGACGCACAAATTATGTATCAACAAACTCCCCCTCGTCATGTGCAGTATCTGTTTGCCAGTTAAAACATATTCTTTGGACAAACTCCCCCTCAACTTGATGGTAGCTTGATAATGCGTGAGCATCGGATCGTCTACTCGATCTAGCTAATCGGACATCGAAACGTAATTAACCGGTTGATTTATTGATCAAAACGAACAATTACAATCAGTAAAACACTCAGAATACAGACACATAGAACACTCTCATAAATAGACACTTAGCAGTAATCTCGCACGCTCAGAACTAAAAATTACAAAGACCAAACAACTATTTATACCCAGCTGGCCGATCCTTGTCCGAACCCCAGGTTCGGCCAGTCCGAACTCCAGGTTCGAACCAAGTTCGGCCAGACCTAATTTGACTTGATCTTGTAAATTGCTTGATACTTCACACGACGCACATATCAGGTATCAACAAACTCCCCCTCGTCGTGTGTAGTATCTCTTCAATATCATCAAATTTGTATCTTCAACCAAGCTCCCCCTCAAGTATAGAATCCGTTCGTTCAATGAAATGAATCTTCAAACAAACTCCTTCTCAACTCGATCGTAGCTTGATCTTGAATACTTGATGACATTTTTAGTGTATCTCTGGTCTTTCATCAACATCTTCAGAAGACTTGAAGTTGTGATATCTTGCACATAGCAACCTGCTCAAACATTTAAATAATCTTGGTGCAAAACGTCTCTTCGAGACTTCAAGATGTGATTTTGAAAATCGATTTGTATCACGTGTTGATCAGATCGAAAATAAAGCAGAAACAAAATCTTTTTGACTTTTCAAAGTTTATGCTAAAACACATCGAAAATCTTTTTGTTCTTTTCTGAAATGAAATGAAATCACAATACAGAATCAAACACTATTTTTGGTATGAGAAAGATCACTATCTGGGATCATATTGAACATAACGCACTGAACTGCACTTCAATTTCAATTAATCGAAGCACATAAGTCATGTTGATTTCCGGTATAATTTGTCCAACTTAAACTCAGGCGGAATCATACTCATAACATCTGGATATGTTAAAGTATTGATTAGATTTGCTTTGACCAGTGTATCCCACACTATCAGACATAATCAGACATTTTCAGTTTTTCTCTCTTTTTCCTTTTGTGTGACAGCATTTGTGATTTCTCATAATGCATAATATTTTCATGATATCGTCAACTGTGTTCCATGCAAAAACAAAATAATAACGTTAAATCGTCTACCTTAAGGTCGATCTTTCGATACGCAGATAAGGCCTCGGATTTAACAAAATAAGAAAAATAAAACAAGTTGAAATTGTATAACCCAACAACAATCAGGTCGGTACTCCCGTACACCCAGATAAAGTCCGATGAGTTATACGAAACACCAAAGAAAATAAAGCAGAACGTCAAACGAACAACGATCAGGTTGATCTTTCGATACGCAGAGAAAGTGCGATCATTTGACAAAATAAAGAAAATCAAACAAGTTGAAATTTTTGCAAAAAGAACACATGTATACACAGTGACTTCTCATTTTGAATTTCACACTTATTTTCCTTTTTGTGTCATGAAATATGCATCAAGATGTTATCCACATGGTCAAGCATTAGTAGTTAGTGTATATCACATCTGAATACTTTCTGATTTGCCGAGCCTACCAAGCATATCACACAATGATCCTATGGCTCTTTCATCTACTCTATCCATGAGTCAGATACGTAAGCCAATGTACCATCATTTCCCAATGATCAATTTCTCACAATTTTATATTTTGCATGTATTCACCTTCCTTCATTATATATTTGGCATGTATTCACTTTCTCCCCATAACATGCATTTTCTCAATTACTCCCCCTTACTTACAATTCTCCCCCTTAAAATGAAAACAAACAAGACTCTATTTTTGGCTTTTTAAAGAAAAACTTGGAAAACAAAGAAAAGTGATCAATCAACACGGATATGGTGCAGTTTTAGAATTCTAGAAATATTCGCAGATTTAGAAAGATTTATCATGAAATTTAAATTAAGCAGAATACTCCTCCATCAACAACTTTGCAATCGTCGATAGGTCTTCTAGAAGTACCTGCACACTGGTCAAACTAATTAGTCCAAAAATGACCCGAAGCGAATCGCTTCTGGTCGACCAGTGTCCTTATTTTGCTTAGAAACCTCCTTAGGTTTCCATTGTTGATGTTTTGGTAATTCAGTTTTTGATGAAACAATCACAAGTGACTGTGATGATGAACCCACACTTTGAACCTTTGAAAATATTGGAACAAAACGTTTTTGTTTATGAAAGAATGTAGGTTCAACGTCATCAAAAACTCTGCCTTGTTCATCAAAGAACTTGGTGTTGGCAGGTTTACCAAAATCTGCTTTCTTATGAAACCCTTGGGGTGAATCAGCAGGTAATGGAAAATCCTTTTCCATATGCCCTGGTCAGCGGCAAATATAACAGATTCTTTTCGTTTTGTCCCACCTTTGATGTACCTGCGAGGAACACACATGAATATCTCGAACATGATCAGAGTGAGAAGCATATACCTGATGCCTGTGATCATGTACCCATTTGGATGTAGGGCTTCGAGATTGAGAACTTTCAGAAGAAATGTTAGCTTTCACAAAGACTTCAGCAATCTTCTAAGCATCAACACAATGAAGTGGAAATTCTTTGTCAGAAAATAATTGATCAGAACCCTTGAGTTTGTAAAACCGCTCGGGTTGAACTTTATCAGCTTGAAAAACTTCCTTCTTCACTTGTTTCAGCTTCAATTTCTTCATATCTTGAGATGATGATGCTTGAACCTTCTCAGCTTTGTCTTTCATCCCGTAAAAAAACCCAAACCTTCATGCTTTCCAGAAATCTTCTACTCAGGTGTAAAATGTCCATTCTTTGCTAAACGAGAAAATTCAGCTTTCACTTCAGTCACATTCTTCTGATCATAAAAGATCTTTTCATCGAATCCAGATTGTAACTTAAGCTTGTCACTTGAAGTAGCCGACTTCTCATTATCAGCAGAGGATGAACCAGATACAAATTTTGGAGCAGGAGAAACTTCAGATTTCTTTTCCTTCTTCTTCTTATTCTTCTTGTTCTTCTTTTTCGTCACAAATTTCTCATCCTCAACAGTAGAAGATGAAACTTTTGAATAATCAAATCCGTCAACTTGTTCCTTCACTTCTTTGAAAGCTTCTTTGATATGAGCAGGAGGTGATGCAGTCTTATCAAACATTTTCTTAAAATTTGCATCATTAGCTAAGAAGCTTGTGAAGACTTGAGAATTTGATACATTATTGAGTAATCGGTTAGCATCAAGAACCTGAATTTTCAGATCAGGAAATTTCTGTTGAGCCTCAGCAAATTCTTTTTCTTTAGCAATTAGTCGCTTCGCAACTTTGTGAGTTTCAAATTTTTGCAAATGAAGATTATCAAGACCTTCAAATAATTCCTTCTTCAATTTATCTTCATTTCACTTTTGAATCTTCAAATTCGCTGCTTGAACTTTATTGACACGAATTAAATCTCGCTTCTCATCCAACAACTTTCCCATGTCAACTTGATACGCTTCAATCTTAGCAGTTGATTCTTCAACATTCTTTGTAAGCAAATCAAGCTTAACTTTTGATTTATCAAACAAATTCGTGAAATCAGAAGCAATATCCTCCGCTTCATCCTTCCATTTCTTGACTTCTTTTACCAACTCATCCCTTTCTTCACAGATCTTAGCTTTTGCAGCTTCAACATCTCTTTTATCTTGTTTAGAAATTTCTAAAACTTCATTCAACAATTTGATCTCTTTAAGCAAACATTCATTCTTCATACCTAATTCCTTCTCATTGTCCTTAGAAATTCCCAACTCCGAATTAATCATTTTGAAATCAGCAGTAACTCTCTTGACTTCATCAATCAAAAATTCTTTTTCTTTCATCAAGGAATCAGTTTTAGATTCAAAATTTTCATTCTCAGCAGCGTCATATGAACTCGAATCAGAATAATAATCATCTTGGTTATGTGTGACAATTAATGCTGATGTATCATATCCAAAATGTTGACCCCAATCATAAACACCATCATGTTGAGTCGTCAACACTGTTGTCTTGCTTGTGTTACTAGTAGATGGTTGAGTAAAACCGGGCTTGGGTGATTGAGTAAAACCAGGCTTGCTTGCATGTGCCTGTTGACAATCTTTGGCAAAATGTCCAAGCTGTGAAAATTTATAATATTTTAACTTAGACTTGTCAAATCCCAATCTATCACCAGAAAGATTTCTTCCATGTTTCTTGAAGAACCTCTTCGATCTTTGACATAACATAGCATATTGCCAAGATATATCCAATTCAGTTAGCATCACATCATCAAGTGCATCAAGATCATCGCTGGTTAACTTTGCATCAGCAACATTTTTGATAATCAAACCAAAAGATGATGAAATCAAGGCAAAAATCATTTTAGCACAATCATCTGTTGATTCAGCAGAAAAAGCATTCTGACTTGAAAAATTTAGAATTGTAAAACTACAACCCCGTGAAGAGTTGTTATCAGAATTATCAGAAATTCCAGTCAAGAAAGTTGTACTTGGTGTAGAACTCAGACTTGGTTTAGCTTTAGCATTCGTGCTTGCCGTATTCTCACCATGATACAATTCAGGATTTTGCAAAGTAGCAGTTGATTTCTTTGAATTTAACATTTTCATTTCTCGAGCATGAAGTTTTCGGTAAGCTCGTGAAACGTCATTGTAGAATAATCCTTGTCATGAGTGAGCAGCAAAACATAATTTTCCCACTTTTCAGGTAAAGCTTCCATAATCTTTTCCTTCAAATTAGCATCAGATTTCTCAATACCAACTATCTTTAATTCACTAATTAGATGTGAAAACCGTGAAACGAGAGCAGTAATATTCTCATTTTCATAGTTTTGAAAATTATCAAATTCTTTGTTCAATACTTTCTTCCAACTTTTCTTGTAATCATCGTTACCCTCACATCTTGCTGAAAGAGCATCCCACAATTGCTTTGATTTCTTACACGTGCTGAATTGATGTAACAATTCAGTAGGTAAAGCCATAGTAAGATAACCATAAACTTTCTTTTCAAGCTCATAACTTTTCCTTTCAGCAGCATCAAAATCTTGAAGTTCCTTATAATCTCCGTCTTCAGTTGGTCGTTCATACAACTTTCGAATCAGAATCCATAAATCAATATCATTTGTGCTGATATATGCAGAAAATCGTTTCTTCCAATTTTGATAATCTTCTAGCTTCAACAATTTGGGAACTTTCTGACTTGTTCTGATTTCATTATCAAAATTCTGCATGGTTTGTATTGCACTTTGCATTGCAGCAAACGCTTGAAATTCCGACATCGTTTGAAAAATTTAAATTCTGTCGGCCGAACTTCCTCCGAACCTATCACTGACCTCTGAACTCTGTCCGAACCTTAATTCAAAGTCCGAACTCTGTCCGAACTTGCTCCGAAACAAAAACAACAGTCCGGACTCCTAAAAGACTCCGATCTAGCTCCGAACCTTGAATCACTCCGAACCTTGACCGAGACAACTCCGAACACTGACCGAACGTCCACCGAACTCGAAGTTCGGAGCAGTTACTCCGAACCTGACCAGGTACCTCCGAACCTCGACTTCATTTTTCAAAAACGCTCGAAAATGGATAGAGATTGACAAAACTCATTACAATGGATCAGTAATACCGGTAGAAAATGATTTAGGAACAGATTTGACACCAAACACTCGATAGAATTGATGAACAACACGAAAACAAACTCGAGAATCACGAAAAACGCTTCAAAAATCTGAAAGTTGCAACCACAGATCAGTAGAGTGAACCAGAAAGCTCTGATACCACTTGAAAATGCGTGAGCATCGGATCGTCTACTCGATCTAGCTAATCAGACATCGAAACGTAATTAACCGATTGATTTATTGATCAAAACAAACAATTACAATCAGTAAAACACTCAGAATACAGACACAGAGAACACTCTCAGAAATGCACACTTAGCAGTAATCTCGCACGCTCAGAACTGAAAATTACAAAGACCAAACAACTATTTATACCCAGCTGACCGATCCTTGTCCGAACCCCAGGTTCGGTAAGTTCGAACTCCAGGTTCGGACCAAGTTTGGCCAAACCTAATTTGACTTGATCTTGTACATTGCTTGATACTTCACACGACGCACATATCAGGTATCAACAAAATAAAAGAAAGTCTTATGTGTTAAACGATCCTATCCTCGACGAACCCGATGTTGAGGACGTTGAGGTCTCTGAGGATTTGGTGAAATACACCGAAGACTCTGTGCAAGTTTCTTGCATCATGTTAACGAGTATGATTCCCAAACTCCAAAAGGATTTGGAGATGCTTGGGGCATACGGCATGATAACTTAATTAAAGGAAATGTTCCTTCAAAAGGCAAGGGTTGAACGCTTCGAAACGGTTCGAGCACTCCATGCATGTCGTATGGATGAGTCATAATCTGTTTCATCTTATGTGCTCAAGATAAAAAGCCACATTGATCGCCTTGAGAGACTTAATTGTCCCATCTCAAATGAGTTGGCTACGGACTTGATCCTCAACTCATTATCGAAGAAGTTTGAACTGTTTGTTTTAAACTACAACATGAATGGTTGGGATAAGGACCATTCCGGAACTTCATGGAATGCTCAAAACGGCCGAGCAAGGGATGGGAAAATGGTATTGCCCGTTCTTACGATCAATGAGGGTGGCAACAAGAAAAGGCCTCGCTCAAAACCTAAGGCAAATGTTGCCAAAGGAAAGGGGAAAGGTAAGGGTAAGAAAGAAACCTCAAAACCAAAGGTAAAGAAGCAAAAGGTTGCTACGAATGATCCATGCTTTGAGTGTGGAGAGATAGGTCATTGGAAGAGGAATTGTCCCAACTATCTCAAAGAAGTGAAGGCAAAGAAGGATGCCAGTGAAACCTCGGGTACGAGTTTCATGATCGATATTGAGCTTAATGCTATTTCTTCTAACACATGGGTATTGGATACCGGATGTGGAACTCATATTTGTAATTTGTTACAGGGGCTCAAAAGAAATAAGCAATTGAGGAAAGGAGACATTAGTCTCTTCATGGGCAATGGAGCGAAAGTTTAAGTTGAAGCCCAAGGAGACTATCTTTTGGAACTTCCAAATGGTTTGGTAGTTACGTTGAATAATGTATTGTATGCCCCTAGTTTGACTAGGAACATAATTTCCATTTCCCGTTTAAGACATGTTGGATATGATTTTAAATTTGTTAACAATGATATCCATGTTTCTTTGAATGAAGTGTTTTATTTTAAAGCTACGCCTTCAAATGGTATTTATGAAATGGTTCATGAAAACACATCATATGATAGCTCAATGTACCAAACTAACACCAAGAAACTCAAAAGAGATTTGAGTGACACCTACATTTGGCATTGCTGCCTTGGCAATATAAATAAGAAACGCATACTGGCATTACAAAAGAATGGTCTTTTGAAAACAAACGAACATGATTCATTTGATGTATGCGAATCTTGTTTACAAGATAAAATGACTAAGGCACTTTTTAGTGGGACCACCGAAAGGGCAAAAGATTTTCTAGGGATCATACATTCGGGTGTATGTGGACCTTTTAAACCAAAATCTAGGAATGGTGAGAAATACTTCATCACCTTTACCGACGACTATAGTCGCTATGGGTATGTGTACTTGTTGGCACACAAGTATGAAGCTTTTGAAATGTTTAAAATATTTAAAATGAAGTACAATATCACTTCATAAAACAAATAAAAATCATTTGTTCAGATAGAGGAGGTGAATACCTAAGTGATGAATTTCAAAGCTATCTTAGGAGTTGTGGGATTGTCTCACAACTTACTCCACCTCGAACACCACAACACAATGGTGTCTCGGAGGGGAGGAACCGAACCCAATTGGATATGGTTCAATCTATGATGAGTAGAAGTTCACTACCTTTATTATTTTGGGGTTACGCCCTGCTCTCAACGGCCCGCATTTTGAATATGGCCCCAACCAAGAAAGTGGAAAGGACACCTTTTAAATTATGGCATGGAAGGGTTCCATCTTATTCATATCTAAAGGTATGGGGTTGTGAAGCATATGTGAAACATGATGCTTCAAACAAATTAGAACCCTGATCCACTAAGTGTATATTTGTAGGATATCCTAGAGACTCTATAGGATATTATTTCTACAATCCAACAGAGCAAAAGGTCTTTATTGTTCGAAAGGCTGAGTTCTTGAAAACAAAGTTCCTTATGGAAGGAACTAGTGGTAGAACGGTGGAATTTGAAGAGGATCAAGAACCACAAGCCAATACACGTTTGGTTGATACTAGCCCTCAACAAAAGGTTGTAGAAAATGATCAAATTGTTGGTCAAGACACACACAATGTTAATAGATCTGGTAGAATTAGTAGTCCACCTAAAAGATATGGAATTTTCATGGAAGGATGCTATGTGGTAGATTCTGATGAACCAACCACATACCATGATGCAATGTCTGAATCTGATTTGGAAAAATGGTTGGAAGCCATGAATGTTGAGATGCAATCCATGTATGACAACCAAGTTTGGGACTTGGTTGTGCCACCTCCTAATTCCAAAGTAGTTAGAAGTAAGTGGGTTTCCAAAAGAAAGACCGACATGCATGGTAACTTGGACACCTTTAAAGCTCGACTTGTAGCAAAGGGTTTCACTCAAACTCAAGGGGTTGATTATGATGAAACCTTCTCGCCCATCGCAATGCTAAAGTCGATTAGGATTATGTTTGTCATAGCTGCATACTATGATTATGAGATATGGAAAATGGATGTCAAAACGGCTTTCCTAAATGGATATATAGAGGAAGATGTCTATATGGCTCAGCCTGAAGGTCTTCTCGATCCAAAACATCCTAATAGAGTATGCAAGTTTAAAGAAATCAATCTATGGATTAAAACAAGCATCAAGGAGTTGGAATCACCGTTTTGATGAAGAAATTGAGAAATTTGGGTTGATAAAGAACGCTGATGAGGCTTGTGTGTACAAAAAGGCTAGTGGGAGCATTAAAACTTTTCTAGTACTATATGTCGATGACATTCTATTATTTGGAAATGTCATTTCAACCATGGAAGGTGTAAAGGCATGGCTTGGAAGTTGCTTCTCCATCAAGGATCTAGGTGAAGCCACCTATATTTTGGGAATAAAGATCTATAGGGATTGATCAAGGCGCTTGATAGGTTTGAATCAAAGTGCATACATAGATAAGATCTTGAAAAGGTTCAAGATGGAAAACTCTAAAGCAGGTTTGGTACCTATTCAGAGAGGGACTATAATGAGCGTGTCTCAATGTCCAAGCTCAAGGGATGAGCAAGAAAGAATGAGTGGAGTCCCATATGCATCTGCTATAGGATCCATCATGTATGCTATGATATGCACTAGATCGGACGTGTCATGCACTTTGAGCATGACAAGTAGATACTAGCAAAATCCAGGAGATAGCCATTGGATGGCTGTCAAGAGCATATTAAAATATCTTAGAAGGACTAAAGATATGTTTCTAATATATGGATCTGGTGAAGATGAACTCGTTGTAAAGGGTTACACAGATGCGAGCTTCCAAACGGATCGAGATGATTCTCGATCACAATCGGGGTATATTTCATGATGAATGGGGGAGTCGTGTTACACCCCAACCGACGGCGGAATACGTCGGGGCGCGAAGATAGTCTAGAAGCTCACAACACTAAATTAGGTGGCGATAATCATAATAGTTACTCATTTCATAGCAAATAAACAAAACATAGCAGCATCCAAGTCATAACATACGATAAACAACATAAAACATAGTCTAAGCATAACGGTTCATTATTTAATAAGGTCTCTCTAAAGCCGATGCAACCCTAAAGTGATGACATCCAAATCAAACCGCATTACCTGCAACATGTTATAAAAGGGTCAACTAAAAATAGTTGGTGAGAATTGACAGGTTTAATGATAACCTTCAAAAACCATGCGTACAAGTTTAATAAAATGATCATTGATAAATAATAAGCTAACGTAATCCAACCCTTCACAATTAGGCTTTCAATCACAAGGCGCCACACGCGAGGCAGGCCAAGTGGGCTTGTCAGGCCAATAGATATATTATCGTAACCCCGGCATGTTTCATGTTAATACTTAAGTTCATCGTTCAATCGTTCATCGTTCCATCGACCAATCAAAACAATCATACAAGTTTCAAGTAATCATCGGACATAGTATACACATGTGAAAATAATGTTTTGATAAATTACCCAAAAACATTTAAGTAAAAAGGGGCTATGAAAACTCACATGATAGCAAAAACGTCAAGAATAGAACCGAAGAATAGCGGCGCGAATCAAACCCGGAGATCACCTTTACGATCGAACGTGATGAAAAGCATACCGACAAATAGATAAATAAATACATAAGTATCTAAGTGAATTGAAAACGCCAAGAGCTTCGGATCTAGTGATTTGTACACCGAATTTGGACCGAAACTTACCCCGCAACTCAAGAACACAAAAATGTAAATATAACTCGGTTTATAGCACAAATTGATCAGAGATTACATGATATGAACTCATTAAACGATCCTAATCAATGATCTAAACACAAAACTCTCTGAAATTCGCGTTCAAAAACTCCCCCCTTACAAAATAGCTTCGAGGCAAACGGTTATCGAGAGATCTGTGTACCTCCAAACTCTATAACACACACACACACATATATATATATATATATATATATATATATATATATATATAGGTAGGCACAGTTCGGATGGACATCGCTAGAAGGCAGGCACCGTTCGGATGGACTTCACTAGATGGCAGCTTCACTTTGTTTGAAGTCCACTTCAATCATATTTCATATACTTGATATATAATCAAGCCCTTCAAGTTTAATAGATCGACACAAACTACCTTCTAACTTGATTTAACTATTTTAACTATATCAACTAACGACACTAACTGGAATACACACACGTCACACATATTTTGCACCAACATGAATAATCGTACGACTCGTCATGACACGACGAACTCGATCGGATACACGACTTGTTGGTGGAGTTCTTAAGTAATGATATGAAATCAACCGAACCATATTTAATCATCAAAAATTAATTTAGGGCTGATCTATACATATATAACTACCAAATAAAATTTCAAGGCATAACTCCAAAGTTAACTCAATGATTTACTCAAAATGATTTATTTTTAATTCCAAAATACGAGTTAATCTCAATCTAAATAATTAACCATCCAAGAATTCATTTTAGTCAAGGCATACACCTAGAACTAGGTCCAAAGTCATATTTCCATGGCAAATACCCTAGATCTAACATCTTAGCATAACGATAACATCATCTAATCAAGATCTATTAACATCTAATAATGAGAAAAATACATAAATATCACCATTTTTCCCACAAAACCCTAGATCAATAATTATGGTGGTGATTACTTCATCCCAAACTCTAGATCTACCATTAAAATGGTGTCCATATAAAGATTCAACAAGGCTGATTAGATAAAACTTAGATCTATGAAGATCCAAAGAAGAGAATAAGAAAAAGTGGACCTTTTTAGCATAAAAATCATGCTTTCATCACCAAAATGCTAGATCTAACAATTATGATGTTTTCTCATAATAAAGTTTGTATAAAAATGGAGTATTTTCCAGCTCTAACATAGATCTAACAAGATCTATAAAGATCTAGCAAGTTATTAACAAAAAGTGTCATAAAAATCTATAATAATTGATAAAAATCCATTCTTTTTGTTCAAAATCACTAGATCTAGGTTTAGGAATGTATAAAAAATTAAATCTTGATGATGGAGGATGAAGGATTCAAGAAGGTGGAGGTTCGGTTTTATGAATCTAACCTTTTTGGTGAAAACCCGACTTGCTTTAATGCTTGAAATCACCAAACTTGGCCTCAAAAGCTTCAAGAATATTGATCTAGCCTTGCTACAGCCGTTCTAGGGTTTTATGGTGGCTAAGGATGAGAGTTATGGAGGCTAGAGGGGGTTAGAGGGCTTAAATACTCGAGTTTTTAGGGCAAACCCAATTTTTTTCTCGGCTTGGTCGGTGGGCGGTACGCGAGGCATGCCCAGGGAGTTGGCGCGATACGTGGCGCTTTCCTGGGGCGCCCGCCTGCCGTTCCGCATCCAGTTTTCGCGTTAAACCCCCGATTCGACCCCCGTTTTCGCCCAAATTCATTATTTTTAGTTTACCATCATGACAAACACATTTAATCCAAAGAAAAATTTGATATATGATATGTCTCCAAATGATTAACGGTTGATAAAGTATCACAAAAAGTGTATTTTTGGTTGGTTTTGTCGTTTTTCTGGTTTTTAAGCAATTCACCAACGTTTTGCGATCTGATCAAGTGTGTGATGACTCGTGACATGGTAAATGATCATAAGACTCATAAACATGATGAAATTGATATACGAAACTCAAAATGTGATCTCCCGATTAAAATTGAAATCGCGCGGGATTTACCGAACTTTCACCGTTTCCATTCTAGACCTTGAATTCACACCAACCTTCACTTGTATTCACTTATGTGTGTAACGAGTATTACACACAAGGGTCATACACGTTTAGATGGATCAAATTCCCGGTTGAACGTAATTCAGTGACATGTTCGCGTAACATCCAAATTAAGGGCAAATCGAACATCAAATCGATCAATAAACATGATAATGCATCCAATAACATGAAATTAGGTTAATAAGCATCAAAATCAATCAATACCCATATATTAGATTATCAATTAACGGATCGGGTTACAATACGGATAAGAATCAGACAATCAGAAAACCCGAAATGTTATAAGCCGTCTCTTGGAAGAGTTCAAAACAGGAGGTGGTTGCATTGTCCACTATAGAATCAGAATACATTTCCGCATCCTTGGCCACGCAAGAAGCCACGTGGTTGAATAAATTCATTGTCGAGCTAGGGGTTATTCCTACCATTCAAGGACCCCTAGAAATTTTTTGTGATAACACGGGTGCGATTGCTTAAATTAAGGAGCCCCGTGATCATCAAAAGACAAGGCACATTGAGCGGAAATTTAACTACATAAGGGATGGAGTTAAAAAGGGAAAGATATGTATTCTCAAAGTTCACACCGATCAAAAATCCACTCATGAAGCTCCTAGAACGGCCAAAGCATGAGCGTCACACTTGTGCCATAGGACTTCGATATTCTAGTGATTGGAATTAATATAGTTTTGTATTTGGATATCAGAACGATTGTTATTTTGACACTT
>JBCNJP010000008.1:34577061-34612982 GCA_039602395.1 Deinandra increscens subsp. villosa | reverse complement strand
GTTGCAAAGGGTTGCAATTGTCAAACGTTGACTACCTTTGTTGATTTGATAAACGGGATAAAGGTCACCTAACCGATTATGCAAATGCAACGTTGGATTGGATTCTAGGTTTTAAATTATTGATTGTCTATGAGACATAAAAGGGCATTAATAAATTTAAATTAATATTGATTTCGAAAATACTACAATATGAACTTGTGTTAAATTTTATAGATGGCCAATAATAATGACGCAAACCCCCTACCCGTCCACCACCTATTGTTAAGATCCATACTAGACAAAAATCGTCTCAACCAAGACAACTTTGTGGATTGGTACCGCACCTTGAGAATTGTTCTCAAGAAATATGAAAAACCGTAAGATGGATCTTACTATAGGTTTGCTTGATTGTAGAGAGAACACGAGACGTAAATAATAGTTTGTTTTATTGAAATCAACAAAGACTCAATTACAAACTCTCTCTAAAGCTCTCTAGAGAAACAATGTCAAAAACACATAGTTAAGAACTGGTCTCTCTCTCTCGTCCCTCACATTCAAAGCACAAGATTCTATATATAGACGTCTGGTCCGATCTCCGTCCGAACTCCAAGTTCGGTTGGTCCGAACCTCAGGTTCGGACCTAGTTCGGCCGGCAGCTTGAACTTGTCTTGAATCTTCACATCGTCTCGTTCAGATACTTCACATGACGCACAAATTATGTATCAACAAACTCCCCCTCGTCATGTGCAGTATCTGTTTGCCAGTTAAAACATATTCTTTGGACAAACTCCCCCTCAACTTGATGGTAGCTTGATAATGCGTGAGCATCGGATCGTCTACTCGATCTAGCTAATCGGACATCGAAACGTAATTAACCGGTTGATTTATTGATCAAAACGAACAATTACAATCAGTAAAACACTCAGAATACAGACACATAGAACACTCTCATAAATAGACACTTAGCAGTAATCTCGCACGCTCAGAACTAAAAATTACAAAGACCAAACAACTATTTATACCCAGCTGGCCGATCCTTGTCCGAACCCCAGGTTCGGCCAGTCCGAACTCCAGGTTCGAACCAAGTTCGGCCAGACCTAATTTGACTTGATCTTGTAAATTGCTTGATACTTCACACGACGCACATATCAGGTATCAACAAACTCCCCCTCGTCGTGTGTAGTATCTCTTCAATATCATCAAATTTGTATCTTCAACCAAGCTCCCCCTCAAGTATAGAATCCGTTCGTTCAATGAAATGAATCTTCAAACAAACTCCTTCTCAACTCGATCGTAGCTTGATCTTGAATACTTGATGACATTTTTAGTGTATCTCTGGTCTTTCATCAACATCTTCAGAAGACTTGAAGTTGTGATATCTTGCACATAGCAACCTGCTCAAACATTTAAATAATCTTGGTGCAAAACGTCTCTTCGAGACTTCAAGATGTGATTTTGAAAATCGATTTGTATCACGTGTTGATCAGATCGAAAATAAAGCAGAAACAAAATCTTTTTGACTTTTCAAAGTTTATGCTAAAACACATCGAAAATCTTTTTGTTCTTTTCTGAAATGAAATGAAATCACAATACAGAATCAAACACTATTTTTGGTATGAGAAAGATCACTATCTGGGATCATATTGAACATAACGCACTGAACTGCACTTCAATTTCAATTAATCGAAGCACATAAGTCATGTTGATTTCCGGTATAATTTGTCCAACTTAAACTCAGGCGGAATCATACTCATAACATCTGGATATGTTAAAGTATTGATTAGATTTGCTTTGACCAGTGTATCCCACACTATCAGACATAATCAGACATTTTCAGTTTTTCTCTCTTTTTCCTTTTGTGTGACAGCATTTGTGATTTCTCATAATGCATAATATTTTCATGATATCGTCAACTGTGTTCCATGCAAAAACAAAATAATAACGTTAAATCGTCTACCTTAAGGTCGATCTTTCGATACGCAGATAAGGCCTCGGATTTAACAAAATAAGAAAAATAAAACAAGTTGAAATTGTATAACCCAACAACAATCAGGTCGGTACTCCCGTACACCCAGATAAAGTCCGATGAGTTATACGAAACACCAAAGAAAATAAAGCAGAACGTCAAACGAACAACGATCAGGTTGATCTTTCGATACGCAGAGAAAGTGCGATCATTTGACAAAATAAAGAAAATCAAACAAGTTGAAATTTTTGCAAAAAGAACACATGTATACACAGTGACTTCTCATTTTGAATTTCACACTTATTTTCCTTTTTGTGTCATGAAATATGCATCAAGATGTTATCCACATGGTCAAGCATTAGTAGTTAGTGTATATCACATCTGAATACTTTCTGATTTGCCGAGCCTACCAAGCATATCACACAATGATCCTATGGCTCTTTCATCTACTCTATCCATGAGTCAGATACGTAAGCCAATGTACCATCATTTCCCAATGATCAATTTCTCACAATTTTATATTTTGCATGTATTCACCTTCCTTCATTATATATTTGGCATGTATTCACTTTCTCCCCATAACATGCATTTTCTCAATTACTCCCCCTTACTTACAATTCTCCCCCTTAAAATGAAAACAAACAAGACTCTATTTTTGGCTTTTTAAAGAAAAACTTGGAAAACAAAGAAAAGTGATCAATCAACACGGATATGGTGCAGTTTTAGAATTCTAGAAATATTCGCAGATTTAGAAAGATTTATCATGAAATTTAAATTAAGCAGAATACTCCTCCATCAACAACTTTGCAATCGTCGATAGGTCTTCTAGAAGTACCTGCACACTGGTCAAACTAATTAGTCCAAAAATGACCCGAAGCGAATCGCTTCTGGTCGACCAGTGTCCTTATTTTGCTTAGAAACCTCCTTAGGTTTCCATTGTTGATGTTTTGGTAATTCAGTTTTTGATGAAACAATCACAAGTGACTGTGATGATGAACCCACACTTTGAACCTTTGAAAATATTGGAACAAAACGTTTTTGTTTATGAAAGAATGTAGGTTCAACGTCATCAAAAACTCTGCCTTGTTCATCAAAGAACTTGGTGTTGGCAGGTTTACCAAAATCTGCTTTCTTATGAAACCCTTGGGGTGAATCAGCAGGTAATGGAAAATCCTTTTCCATATGCCCTGGTCAGCGGCAAATATAACAGATTCTTTTCGTTTTGTCCCACCTTTGATGTACCTGCGAGGAACACACATGAATATCTCGAACATGATCAGAGTGAGAAGCATATACCTGATGCCTGTGATCATGTACCCATTTGGATGTAGGGCTTCGAGATTGAGAACTTTCAGAAGAAATGTTAGCTTTCACAAAGACTTCAGCAATCTTCTAAGCATCAACACAATGAAGTGGAAATTCTTTGTCAGAAAATAATTGATCAGAACCCTTGAGTTTGTAAAACCGCTCGGGTTGAACTTTATCAGCTTGAAAAACTTCCTTCTTCACTTGTTTCAGCTTCAATTTCTTCATATCTTGAGATGATGATGCTTGAACCTTCTCAGCTTTGTCTTTCATCCCGTAAAAAAACCCAAACCTTCATGCTTTCCAGAAATCTTCTACTCAGGTGTAAAATGTCCATTCTTTGCTAAACGAGAAAATTCAGCTTTCACTTCAGTCACATTCTTCTGATCATAAAAGATCTTTTCATCGAATCCAGATTGTAACTTAAGCTTGTCACTTGAAGTAGCCGACTTCTCATTATCAGCAGAGGATGAACCAGATACAAATTTTGGAGCAGGAGAAACTTCAGATTTCTTTTCCTTCTTCTTCTTATTCTTCTTGTTCTTCTTTTTCGTCACAAATTTCTCATCCTCAACAGTAGAAGATGAAACTTTTGAATAATCAAATCCGTCAACTTGTTCCTTCACTTCTTTGAAAGCTTCTTTGATATGAGCAGGAGGTGATGCAGTCTTATCAAACATTTTCTTAAAATTTGCATCATTAGCTAAGAAGCTTGTGAAGACTTGAGAATTTGATACATTATTGAGTAATCGGTTAGCATCAAGAACCTGAATTTTCAGATCAGGAAATTTCTGTTGAGCCTCAGCAAATTCTTTTTCTTTAGCAATTAGTCGCTTCGCAACTTTGTGAGTTTCAAATTTTTGCAAATGAAGATTATCAAGACCTTCAAATAATTCCTTCTTCAATTTATCTTCATTTCACTTTTGAATCTTCAAATTCGCTGCTTGAACTTTATTGACACGAATTAAATCTCGCTTCTCATCCAACAACTTTCCCATGTCAACTTGATACGCTTCAATCTTAGCAGTTGATTCTTCAACATTCTTTGTAAGCAAATCAAGCTTAACTTTTGATTTATCAAACAAATTCGTGAAATCAGAAGCAATATCCTCCGCTTCATCCTTCCATTTCTTGACTTCTTTTACCAACTCATCCCTTTCTTCACAGATCTTAGCTTTTGCAGCTTCAACATCTCTTTTATCTTGTTTAGAAATTTCTAAAACTTCATTCAACAATTTGATCTCTTTAAGCAAACATTCATTCTTCATACCTAATTCCTTCTCATTGTCCTTAGAAATTCCCAACTCCGAATTAATCATTTTGAAATCAGCAGTAACTCTCTTGACTTCATCAATCAAAAATTCTTTTTCTTTCATCAAGGAATCAGTTTTAGATTCAAAATTTTCATTCTCAGCAGCGTCATATGAACTCGAATCAGAATAATAATCATCTTGGTTATGTGTGACAATTAATGCTGATGTATCATATCCAAAATGTTGACCCCAATCATAAACACCATCATGTTGAGTCGTCAACACTGTTGTCTTGCTTGTGTTACTAGTAGATGGTTGAGTAAAACCGGGCTTGGGTGATTGAGTAAAACCAGGCTTGCTTGCATGTGCCTGTTGACAATCTTTGGCAAAATGTCCAAGCTGTGAAAATTTATAATATTTTAACTTAGACTTGTCAAATCCCAATCTATCACCAGAAAGATTTCTTCCATGTTTCTTGAAGAACCTCTTCGATCTTTGACATAACATAGCATATTGCCAAGATATATCCAATTCAGTTAGCATCACATCATCAAGTGCATCAAGATCATCGCTGGTTAACTTTGCATCAGCAACATTTTTGATAATCAAACCAAAAGATGATGAAATCAAGGCAAAAATCATTTTAGCACAATCATCTGTTGATTCAGCAGAAAAAGCATTCTGACTTGAAAAATTTAGAATTGTAAAACTACAACCCCGTGAAGAGTTGTTATCAGAATTATCAGAAATTCCAGTCAAGAAAGTTGTACTTGGTGTAGAACTCAGACTTGGTTTAGCTTTAGCATTCGTGCTTGCCGTATTCTCACCATGATACAATTCAGGATTTTGCAAAGTAGCAGTTGATTTCTTTGAATTTAACATTTTCATTTCTCGAGCATGAAGTTTTCGGTAAGCTCGTGAAACGTCATTGTAGAATAATCCTTGTCATGAGTGAGCAGCAAAACATAATTTTCCCACTTTTCAGGTAAAGCTTCCATAATCTTTTCCTTCAAATTAGCATCAGATTTCTCAATACCAACTATCTTTAATTCACTAATTAGATGTGAAAACCGTGAAACGAGAGCAGTAATATTCTCATTTTCATAGTTTTGAAAATTATCAAATTCTTTGTTCAATACTTTCTTCCAACTTTTCTTGTAATCATCGTTACCCTCACATCTTGCTGAAAGAGCATCCCACAATTGCTTTGATTTCTTACACGTGCTGAATTGATGTAACAATTCAGTAGGTAAAGCCATAGTAAGATAACCATAAACTTTCTTTTCAAGCTCATAACTTTTCCTTTCAGCAGCATCAAAATCTTGAAGTTCCTTATAATCTCCGTCTTCAGTTGGTCGTTCATACAACTTTCGAATCAGAATCCATAAATCAATATCATTTGTGCTGATATATGCAGAAAATCGTTTCTTCCAATTTTGATAATCTTCTAGCTTCAACAATTTGGGAACTTTCTGACTTGTTCTGATTTCATTATCAAAATTCTGCATGGTTTGTATTGCACTTTGCATTGCAGCAAACGCTTGAAATTCCGACATCGTTTGAAAAATTTAAATTCTGTCGGCCGAACTTCCTCCGAACCTATCACTGACCTCTGAACTCTGTCCGAACCTTAATTCAAAGTCCGAACTCTGTCCGAACTTGCTCCGAAACAAAAACAACAGTCCGGACTCCTAAAAGACTCCGATCTAGCTCCGAACCTTGAATCACTCCGAACCTTGACCGAGACAACTCCGAACACTGACCGAACGTCCACCGAACTCGAAGTTCGGAGCAGTTACTCCGAACCTGACCAGGTACCTCCGAACCTCGACTTCATTTTTCAAAAACGCTCGAAAATGGATAGAGATTGACAAAACTCATTACAATGGATCAGTAATACCGGTAGAAAATGATTTAGGAATAGATTTGACACCAAACACTCGATAGAATTGATGAACAACACGAAAACAAACTCGAGAATCACGAAAAACGCTTCAAAAATCTGAAAGTTGCAACCACAGATCAGTAGAGTGAACCAGAAAGCTCTGATACCACTTGAAAATGCGTGAGCATCGGATCGTCTACTCGATCTAGCTAATCAGACATCGAAACGTAATTAACCGATTGATTTATTGATCAAAACAAACAATTACAATCAGTAAAACACTCAGAATACAGACACAGAGAACACTCTCAGAAATGCACACTTAGCAGTAATCTCGCACGCTCAGAACTGAAAATTACAAAGACCAAACAACTATTTATACCCAGCTGACCGATCCTTGTCCGAACCCCAGGTTCGGTAAGTTCGAACTCCAGGTTCGGACCAAGTTTGGCCAAACCTAATTTGACTTGATCTTGTACATTGCTTGATACTTCACACAACGCACATATCAGGTATCAACAAAATAAAAGAAAGTCTTATGTGTTAAACGATCCTATCCTCGACGAACCCGATGTTGAGGACGTTGAGGTCTCTGAGGATTTGGTGAAATACACCGAAGACTCTGTGCAAGTTTCTTGCATCATGTTAACGAGTATGATTCCCAAACTCCAAAAGGATTTGGAGATGCTTGGGGCATACGGCATGATAACTTAATTAAAGGAAATGTTCCTTCAAAAGGCAAGGGTTGAACGCTTCGAAACGGTTCGAGCACTCCATGCATGTCGTATGGATGAGTCATAATCTGTTTCATCTTATGTGCTCAAGATAAAAAGCCACATTGATCGCCTTGAGAGACTTAATTGTCCCATCTCAAATGAGTTGGCTACGGACTTGATCCTCAACTCATTATCGAAGAAGTTTGAACTGTTTGTTTTAAACTACAACATGAATGGTTGGGATAAGGACCATTCCGGAACTTCATGGAATGCTCAAAACGGCCGAGCAAGGGATGGGAAAATGGTATTGCCCGTTCTTACGATCAATGAGGGTGGCAACAAGAAAAGGCCTCGCTCAAAACCTAAGGCAAATGTTGCCAAAGGAAAGGGGAAAGGTAAGGGTAAGAAAGAAACCTCAAAACCAAAGGTAAAGAAGCAAAAGGTTGCTACGAATGATCCATGCTTTGAGTGTGGAGAGATAGGTCATTGGAAGAGGAATTGTCTCAACTATCTCAAAGAAGTGAAGGCAAAGAAGGATGCCAGTGAAACCTCGGGTACGAGTTTCATGATCGATATTGAGCTTAATGCTATTTCTTCTAACACATGGGTATTGGATACCGGATGTGGAACTCATATTTGTAATTTGTTACAGGGGCTCAAAAGAAATAAGCAATTGAGGAAAGGAGACATTAGTCTCTTCATGGGCAATGGAGCGAAAGTTTAAGTTGAAGCCCAAGGAGACTATCTTTTGGAACTTCCAAATGGTTTGGTAGTTACGTTGAATAATGTATTGTATGCCCCTAGTTTGACTAGGAACATAATTTCCATTTCCCGTTTAAGACATGTTGGATATGATTTTAAATTTGTTAACAATGATATCCATGTTTCTTTGAATGAAGTGTTTTATTTTAAAGCTACGCCTTCAAATGGTATTTATGAAATGGTTCATGAAAACACATCATATGATAGCTCAATGTACCAAACTAACACCAAGAAACTCAAAAGAGATTTGAGTGACACCTACATTTGGCATTGCTGCCTTGGCAATATAAATAAGAAACGCATACTGGCATTACAAAAGAATGGTCTTTTGAAAACAAACGAACATGATTCATTTGATGTATGCGAATCTTGTTTACAAGATAAAATGACTAAGGCACTTTTTAGTGGGACCACCGAAAGGGCAAAAGATTTTCTAGGGATCATACATTCGGGTGTATGTGGACCTTTTAAACCAAAATCTAGGAATGGTGAGAAATACTTCATCACCTTTACTGACGACTATAGTCGCTATGGGTATGTGTACTTGTTGGCACACAAGTATGAAGCTTTTGAAATGTTTAAAATATTTAAAATGAAGTACAATATCACTTCATAAAACAAATAAAAATCATTTGTTCAGATAGAGGAGGTGAATACCTAAGTGATGAATTTCAAAGCTATCTTAGGAGTTGTGGGATTGTCTCACAACTTACTCCACCTCGAACACCACAACACAATGGTGTCTCGGAGGGGAGGAACCGAACCCAATTGGATATGGTTCAATCTATGATGAGTAGAATTTCACTAACTTTATTATTTTGGGGTTACGCCCTGCTCTCAACGGCCCGCATTTTGAATATGGCCCCAACCAAGAAAGTGGAAAGGACACCTTTTAAATTATGGCATGGAAGGGTTCCATCTTATTCATATCTAAAGGTATGGGGTTGTGAAGCATATGTGAAACATGATGTTCAAACAAATTAGAACCCTGATCCACTAAGTGTATATTTGTAGGATATCCTAGAGACTCTATAGGATATTATTTCTACAATCCAACAGAGCAAAAGGTCTTTATTGTTCGAAAGGCTGAGTTCTTGAAAACAAAGTTCCTTATGGAAGGAATTAGTGGTAGAACGGTGGAATTTGAAGAGGATCAAGAACCACAAGCCAATACACGTTTGGTTGATACTAGCCCTCAACAAAAGGTTGTAGAAAATGATCAAATTGTTGGTCAAGACACACACAATGTTAATAGATCTAGTAGAATTAGTAGTCCACCTAAAAGATATGGAATTTTCATGGAAGGATGCTATGTGGTAGATTCTGATGAACCAACCACATACCATGATGCAATGTCTGAATCTGATTTGGAAAAATGGTTGGAAGCCATGAATGTTGAGATGCAATCCATGTATGACAACCAAGTTTGGGACTTGGTTGTGCCACCTCCTAATTCCAAAGTAGTTAGAAGTAAGTGGGTTTCCAAAAGAAAGACCGCCATGCATGGTAACTTGGACACCTTTAAAGCTCGACTTGTAGCAAAGGGTTTCACTCAAACTCAAGGGGTTGATTATGATGAAACCTTCTCGCCCATCGCAATGCTAAAGTCGATTAGGATTATGTTTGTCATAGCTGCATACTATGATTATGAGATATGGAAAATGGATGTCAAAACGGCTTTCCTAAATGGATATATAGAGGAAGATGTCTATATGGCTCAGCCTGAAGGTCTTCTCGATCCAAAACATCCTAATAGAGTATGCAAGTTTAAAGAAATCAATCTATGGATTAAAACAAGCATCAAGGAGTTGGAATCACCGTTTTGATGAAGAAATTGAGAAATTTGGGTTGATAAAGAACGCTGATGAGGCTTGTGTGTACAAAAAGGCTAGTGGGAGCATTAAAACTTTTCTAGTACTATATGTCGATGACATTCTATTATTTGGAAATGTCATTTCAACCATGGAAGGTGTAAAGGCATGGCTTGGAAGTTGCTTCTCCATCAAGGATCTAGGTGAAGCCACCTATATTTTGGGAATAAAGATCTATAGGGATTGATCAAGGCGCTTGATAGGTTTGAATCAAAGTGCATACATAGATAAGATCTTGAAAAGGTTCAAGATGGAAAACTCTAAAGCAGGTTTGGTACCTATTCAGAGAGGGACTATAATGAGCGTGTCTCAATGTCCAAGCTCAAGGGATGAGCAAGAAAGAATGAGTGGAGTCCCATATGCATCTGCTATAGGATCCATCATGTATGCTATGATATGCATTAGATCGGACGTGTCATGCACTTTGAGCATGACAAGTAGATACTAGCAAAATCCAGGAGATAGCCATTGGATGGCTGTCAAGAGCATATTAAAATATCTTAGAAGGACTAAAGATATGTTTCTAATATATGGATCTGGTGAAGATGAACTCGTTGTAAAGGGTTACACAGATGCGTGCTTCCAAACGGATCGAGATGATTCTCGATCACAATCGGGGTATATTTCATGATGAATGGGGGAGTCGTGTTACACCCCAACCGACGGCGGAATACGTCGGGGCGCGAAGATAGTCTAGAAGCTCACAACACTAAATTAGGTGGCGATAATCATAATAGTTACTCATTTCATAGCAAATAAACAAAACATATCAGCATCCAAGTCATAACATACGATAAACAACATAAAACATAGTCTAAGCATAACGGTTCATTATTTAATAAGGTCTCTCTAAAGCCGATGCAACCCTAAAGTGATGACATCCAAATCAAACCGCATTACCTGCAACATGTTATAAAAGGGTCAACTAAAAATAGTTGGTGAGAATTGACAGGTTTAATGATAACCTTCAAAAACCATGCGTACAAGTTTAATAAAATGATCATTGATAAATAATAAGCTAACGTAATCCAACCCTTCACAATTAGGCTTTCAATCACAAGGCGCCACACGCGAGGCAGGCCAAGTGGGCTTGTCAGGCCAATAGATATATTATCGTAACCCCGGCATGTTTCATGTTAATACTTAAGTTCATCGTTCAATCGTTCATCGTTCCATCGACCAATCAAAACAATCATACAAGTTTCAAGTAATCATCGGACATAGTATACACATGTGAAAATAATGTTTTGATAAATTACCCAAAAACATTTAAGTAAAAAGGGGCTATGAAAACTCACATGATAGCAAAAACGTCAAGAATAGAACCGAAGAATAGCGGCGCGAATCAAACCCGGAGATCACCTTTACGATCGAACGTGATGAAAAGCATACCGACAAATAGATAAATAAATACATAAGTATCTAAGTGAATTGAAAACGCCAAGAGCTTCGGATCTAGTGATTTGTACACCGAATTTGGACCGAAACTTACCCGCAACTCAAGAACACAAAAATGTAAATATAACTCGGTTTATAGCACAAATTGATCAGAGATTACATGATATGAACTCATTAAACGATCCTAATTAATGATCTAAACACAAAACTCTTTGAAATTCGCGTTCAAAAACTCCCCCCTTACAAAATAGCTTCAGGGAAACGGTTATCGAGAGATCTGT
Source organism: Deinandra increscens subsp. villosa (assembly GCA_039602395.1). NCBI lineage: Eukaryota > Viridiplantae > Streptophyta > Magnoliopsida > Asterales > Asteraceae > Deinandra > Deinandra increscens. Next base: position 34,601,566 of record JBCNJP010000008.1, on the reverse strand, counting down.
GTACCTCCAAACTCTATAACACACACACACACATATATATATATATATATATATATATATATATATATATATATATAGGTAGGCACAGTTTGGATGGACATCGCTAGAAGGCAGGCACCGTTCGGATGGACTTCACTAGATGGCAGCTTCACTTTGTTTGAAGTCCACTTCAATCATATTTCATATACTTGATATATAATCAAGCCCTTCAAGTTTAATAGATCGACACAAACTACCTTCTAACTTGATTTAACTATTTTAACTATATCAACTAACGACACTAACTGGAATACACACACGTCACACATATTTTGCACCAACATGAATAATCGTACGACTCGTCATGACACGACGAACTCGATCGGATACACGACTTGTTGGTGGAGTTCTTAAGTAATGATATGAAATCAACCGAACCATATTTAATCATCAAAAATTAATTTAGGGCTGATCTATACATATATAACTACCAAATAAAATTTCAAGGCATAACTCCAAAGTTAACTCAATGATTTACTCAAAATGATTTATTTTTAATTCCAAAATACGAGTTAATCTAATCTAAATAATTAACCATCCAAGAATTCATTTTAGTCAAGGCATACACCTAGAACTAGGTCCAAAGTCATATTTCCATGGCAAATACCCAAGATCTAACATCTTAGCATAACGATAACATCATGTAATCAAGATCTATTAACATCTAATAATGAGAAAAATACATAAATATCACCATTTTTCCCACAAAACCCTAGATCAATAATTATGGTGGTGATTACTTCATCCCAAACTCTAGATCTACCATTAAAATGGTGTCCATATAAAGATTCAACAAGGCTGATTAGATAAAACTTAGATCTATGAAGATCCAAAGAAGAGAATAAGAAAAAGTGGACCTTTTTAGCATAAAAATCATGCTTTCATCACCAAAATGCTAGATCTAACAATTATGATGTTTTCTCATAATAAAGTTTGTATAAAAATGGAGTATTTTCCAGCTCTAACCTTCTAACAAGATCTATAAAGATCTAGCAAGTTATTAACAAAAAGTGTCATAAAAATCTATAATAATTGATAAAAATCCATTCTTTTTGTTCAAAATCACTAGATCTAGGTTTAGGAATGTATAAAAAATTAAATCTTGATGATGGAGGATGAAGGATTCAAGAAGGTGGAGGTTCGGTTTTATGAATCTAACCTTTTTGGTGAAAAACCGACTTACTTTAATGCTTGAAATCACCAAACTTGGCCTCAAAAGCTTCAAGAATATTGATCTAGCCTTGCTACAGCCGTTCTAGGGTTTTATGGTGGCTAAGGATGAGAGTTATGGAGGCTGGAGGGGGTTAGAGGGCTTAAATACTCGAGGTTTTAGGGCAAACCCAATTTTTTTCTCGGCTTGGTCGGTGGGCGGTACGCGAGGCATGCCCAGGGAGTTGGCGCGATACGTGGCGCTTTCCTGGGGCGCCCGCCTGCCGTTCCGCATCCAGTTTTCGCGTTAAACCCCCGATTCGACCCCCGTTTTCGCCCAAATTCATTATTTTTAGTTTACCATCATGACAAACACATTTAATCCAAAGAAAAATTTGATATATGATATGTCTCCAAATGATTAACGGTTGATAAAGTATCACAAAAAGTGTATTTTTGGTTGGTTTTGTCGTTTTTCTGGTTTTTAAGCAATTCACCAACGTTTTGCGATCTGATCAAGTGTGTGATGACTCGTGACATGGTAAATGATCATAAGACTCATAAACATGATGAAATTGATATACGAAACTCAAAATGTGATCTCCCGATTAAAATTGAAATCGCGCGGGATTTACCAAACTTTCACCGTTTCCATTCTAGACCTTGAATTCACACCAACCTTCACTTGTATTCACTTATGTGTGTAACGAGTATTACACACAAGGGTCATACACGTTTAGATGGATCAAATTCCCGGTTGAACGTAATTCAGTGACATGTTCGCGTAACATCCAAATTAAGGGCAAATCGAACATCAAATCGATCAATAAACATGATAATGCATCCAATAACATGAAATTAGGTTAATAAGCATCAAAATCAATCAATACCCATATATTAGATTATCAATTAACGGATCGGGTTACAATACGGATAAGAATCAGACAATCAGAAAACCCGAAATGTTATAAGCCGTCTCTTGGAAGAGTTCAAAACAGGAGGTGGTTGCATTGTCCACTATAGAATCAGAATACATTTCCGCATCCTTGGCCACGCAAGAAGCCACGTGGTTGAATAAATTCATTGTCGAGCTAGGGGTTATTCCTACCATTCAAGGACCCCTAGAAATTTTTTGTGATAACACGGGTGCGATTGCTTAAATTAAGGAGCCCTGTGATCATCAAAAGACAAGGCACATTGAGCGGAAATTTAACTACATAAGGGATGGAGTTAAAAAGGGAAAGATATGTATTCTCAAAGTTCACACCGATCAAAAATCCACTCATGAAGCTCCTAGAACGGCCAAAGCATGAGCGTCACACTTGTGCCATAGGACTTCGATATTCTAGTGATTGGAATTAATATAGTTTTGTATTTGGATATCAGAACGATTGTTATTTTGACACTTTTATATGATTATGCGGATTTTCATTTAAATTGTGTGATGTTCCAATTTTAGCATGTTTAATCCATGAATGAGTTAATTATTCTAAATGTCCGTACTCGATCATATTTGTGGGAACAAATATGAAGGTAAGACTATTATGAACTTGGATTGGTGGATATTCATACGGAATAAATATAGAGCAAATGGTTGCTACCAAGGTTCATAGATATTTGTGGGAAACAAATATCGGACGACCCGCTCTCAAGACTTACTACATGGAATCTTTTGTGATTGATCATAAGTAAGCTTGAGTAAAGGCGAATATCATTGTATCCTCTGACCTGAGATACATATTGGGTCTTAATATTCACCCAATATTATACCTTGACCTATTTCTTCACTACTCTGAAACATGATAGTACATAAGGCTAAAGTCAGGTATGATACTAGGTGATTGTGAGAGACGTATGTAGTCAAGATGGGATTTGTCCCTCTTATTCGTTGAGAGTTAGATGTCTAAGGCCTGAATAAAGTTAAATCAGTAGAGAGTGATCACTCTATGTCTTTAGTATTTAACATGACATCTGAGACAAAAGGTCAAATGATCGATTCACCTATAACATTTTAGGTGGCGACTTGAAGGAGATGATGTTATTAAATGGCACTAAGTCATACGTATTAGGGGTAGTAAACCGTTGTTAGGCGGTATTTGCTACTTGCATCAATCTTCTATGAATCTTATGCAAGTGGGAGATTGTTGGACTCTATATGCCCAAGACACATACTAGATTGATGTGGCTAGTACTTTATGATCCAAGACGGGTCATACCCAATAACGAGCTAGACAACGCACCACGATATTTATTTTAGATGTGATCAAATATATAAATATTATAACACTAAGACATTAAGAAATGGGTTTCTAAATAGTTGCACTTGTAATTAGATCATACGGATGATTTAAATTAGAGAGTATGAAATTATTTAAATGGGTTAAATGATTTAGTAGGGATTTTATATTGAAAGTAAAATTACTTATATATAAAATAATATGATATATATCCTTTTTTAGTACTTGTACTACTAGTTGTACTACACTTGTACTACGTACACTACTTGTAGTACTTGTACTACAACATGTACTACTTGTATATCCACCTACTCTCTCCATTTTGAGTGGTACAACATACAAGCATTTACTCAAGTGCAAGACTTCCTCTCTACTCTATCTCTCTCTCACGAATCGGTTCAAGGAGAAAGAAGGAAGAAGTCAATCTTCAAGAAATCCTAGCAACAAGGTGTTGTTATTGGTGACTCGTGGGTATCACTACTTGACGTCTTCCGCTTTGAAGGCTCGTCATTCGGTCACCTCATCTTCTTCTAAGGTCCTCCATCTTGGAGATATATATACCCTAAACACACTATGGTTGTGTTGTATTTTGATAGCATACATACGTATTTGGATCCTCCTTTATTTCGGGTTTCTTCTTGCATGTTAAAATCATTTTTGACATGACATAACTTCATAAAAGATAATTTTTTCGCTGCGTTTTACTTATGAAATGGTTTATAAGACTTTGATAAACCCGTGCAAAAACCTAACATTGATGCAGACCTATTTGACTTCCTGTGGAAGGAAGAAAATATCCTTTTAAGTCTGGGAGACCAGAGATGGATAGTCCTTTCGGAGAGATTCCTCTTTGAGATACCACTTGCTGGTCCTGATTCCTCTTGGTATTGTATCCCAGCTCAAAGCTTGAAGGATTAATTTTGTGGTGAATCTGGGGTAGAGGATGAATATTTCCTTTATTGGTCCTTTGAGATTATTTTGCATTTGTCTCATAAGGTATAATGAAAAGTTTATTTTGTGGTCTTTTATGAGAGCATGCATGACACACTGAGTCTCCTTAATTGCGAGATGATGGTCAGAGTATTTTGGAGAAAAGCATATTTGAATTTGAGAAAAAAAATATTGTCATAGGTGTGGCAGATGAACTCTGTCAGCCTTCCATCATAATAGATTTCCTTTGTATCCCATATCAAGGAGTGTTTTGATCACATCATCTCTATCAAACTAGGAAGGTGCACAAGAATTGTCTTTGATTTGGAGAGCTTTTATGATTAGATCTTGTGATATAACGAACAGGGATCCACAGACGGTTGTCTTTATGGAGACGTTATTTCCATCTCTTGTTATGAATAAGGCATTTCTCCAGAATTCTTGAAAAAGGCTATAGTTGACGAGGATGTCGACTGACAAAGCATATCCAGTAGGAGAGTTCCTGAGGAATCTCATCATTTGTTGATATGACCAGAATCAGTTTCCACATGGTGTGTATAGAGCAAAGTTGTGGAGATGAACAATTGGGAACAAGGTGTTTTCAGGAAGTGGAGGTGAGAGTTATTTGAAAGACATGTTTGGGTTTTTGCAGAGTGGGAAATGGTATGAAGGTTTTAGATTCTTTTGTTGCCTTTTTAAAGAAAAAGAATGTCATGATGAGAGGATGAAGTGTACAGATGAAGTAGCAGAAGGATTTGATAGTCTATGAAAAGTAGAGGTCATTATTGATGTTTTGGTTCTTGAAAATTGAGCTTTTTGTTCAAGAAGTCAACTTTTTCAGGAGAGTTTCTAGGTTTTGTAGTACATGGAGTAAATAAGAGGTAGTTATTGAGGTAGCTTCTATTTATTCTAATAGGAATATATATATATATATATATATATATATATATATATATATATATATACTAGTTTTTGATACCCGTGCCACGCACGGGTGGATTTTTAAAAAATTAATACTTAAAATAACATATTATAATAAACGTAATTTAATGATTGAAATTAAAAAGAATAACATCGAAGAATAATAAAAAGTTGCAAATTTGAAAATACATACTTATAAACAACATAAGCAAAATTGAGGTTTGAAATTACTCTCTTTTTTTTTATATGTACCTAAACAGAAGACTTAAATGTAGAATTCTGAGATAGATGGATCATTTGCACATAAAGGGTCAAAACCTATCAAATGTTGTCTTATCCTGAACATGCAAAATAATATCGACACTTCTAATAGGCATACGCATTACTTACAATATGGTTAACCGCATGCATATAATGACATCAACTTCTCAAGCAATCCCATTTATTCTTTAGTGCAAATCGCTATGCATAGCTCTCAAGTAATTGCACTTAATAAAAACCTATAATCCAAGACATTACTTGCAAGAATGAAGAATTATACTAATAAAAAACCAAGAGTACAATATCTTCAAAGATCTATTAAGGGACTGGATGTGTTGCAAATCATATATTCATGACTCTAAAGAATCATAATATGTTTATAGGGTTTAGAAAGAAACCACCATTATATACCAACCCAAATTAACCAAGGCCAATATCTTCAATCAGCATCCAATTCTTCAAAATTATCAACGTGAGCTATATCCACTTGAAAACAAATCCGTTCAAATCTGACGTTTCCAATCAGCATCACATCCTTAGGCATTTCAAGTCTAAAATGGTATATAAACATCATATACATGTATTATCAAATCTGTTCAAAATTTTGAAACCCAGAATATCGTAAACATCCACCTTCTTGCCACATCCAACTCAAATTAGGTACAACTAAATCAGGATGGAATCCTGTATGTTAAGAAGTTGGGTTGTTTATCTTGAAAAATAAGCTGTATTCACATACACACCTAATATTATAAAATAATATATGAAGTGTTGTTGCTTAGTAAACTTCAAATAACAGCCAACACCTAATCACATTTCAATTGAAATAGAACTACCAACCTGTTTACGTCATAGATTATAGCACCAAGAGTGGAATCTGAGGGACACTCGTAAGGGTACCTATCGAGCCCATGATACAGTCGAACCGCAAAGTCAGATGTCTAAGTATAATTAAAAATCTTTTTCGGATGATAGACATAATTGAAAGAATTTTGATAAAACAATTAAAAAAATAAATAAAGAGCTAACCTTAAATCAAATATTGTTGTTGAAAGAATTGGTTTATGGAAACAATGCGGCTAATATTTATGGTAATTTAGTTGACACAAAAGCTTAAATGGTGATCATGACTGTTGTTGGCTTCATTATTGGAAGTTATATCATCTCAACTATGGTGACTGGTGCAAGATATTCCATAGCAAAAAATTTAACCAATCAAAGACATTTAATATAAGGGGCTTACCTTAAATCACATACAACAACGAACAAAAATTTATTCCCAGGCCTGCAACCAAAATATTAAGAAGAATCAGCGAAACAAAACCGAACAGGCACAAAAATAGGCATACTTTCTGCACATCATGTGGTAATTGTTTTTATGTTCTTTTGTCTTAATTATATGTTCACAATTGTCATGAGGGAAAATAAAGCATTGAATCGTGTATTAGAAGATAGCAACAGGAAAACAAATGTCATTATGGGCTGCAAATTAGGTTTATTCAATTGGAGTAGATAAAAATATATATAATACAACTGAGACATACACCTAAATCACTAAACATAACTAAAGAGTAAATTTTGTAATAATGAAATTAAAAGAAGGTCTCAAATTCTAATTTCACTTTTAAACCTTTAAAATACTAAAAGTGCCATGATTGTTCATATTTTTGAAGTTTATAAGTCACCTTAAATTAACAAAATCTATCTCCATTGAGGCATCAAAGTAGAGAACTTCACAAATTTGTATTTGTGCCTTGTACATATGAGAACTTCTCCCCTAGTTCAAAGAAAAACTATGTCATATCTATGTTTTAGTTTTCACATTCATCATTCTAGAAATGATCTGTAGTACTGTAATAGTAGGAAACTCATAATCCTACAACATCGTAAGCACACCGACCTATTAAAAAAACACAGTTAATTCAGTACAGAAATGAGAAAATTTATATAATTTACCCTTTCAGCATACTTTTTTTTTATGTTCCAAAATGGGATTCCTCTGATGTCATTAGGATTTCCTCAAGCATAATTTCCTGAATCTTTAATAGCAGTTGGTTCTATAATGGCCTTTCAAGCTTCAAAAAGTAATTTGTGTTCAAATACAAAGGTGAAGTCTGCAACATAAATGAACATAAAGATTATATAAGATATACATATATGCAGGGGCGGATTCATGTGTTTGCCAGCGGGGGGCAAGGCACCCGCTCACATTTTCAACCATAGTAGAAAATTTATTGTTTTTTTGACAGGCCCCTTGATAAAATACTTTGAAGGCCCCAGGAGATTGACGAGTGCAGCAAGATTGAAGAAATCTTGTAAGATTAGTAATTTTATTTATATGTAATGTGAAAGCTTCAATGGAGGTTGAGCTTTTAAAAAAGAAGATGACTGTAAAAATGTAAAAGTATAAAGATAAAATGGAGAGAGAAATACTATTACTTTTTGTCTTGTACATTTTTTTGTACTTCTCGAAGTGTTTCACATCAACTTCTTAATTCACTTAATATTATAAAATAAGTCTTTAGTTTAAATTAAAATTTATATACATTCTTGCTATTAACATCTCGTGTGTAATCAAATTGATAGATTACTACATGTTTTATTGTTGGAATTATAATATTTTTTGTTCCAAATACATTTACGTTTAATTAAAAAGTATTATTAAATTAATCATATACTTATTAAGTATGAGTAGTTTTACAATTGCTCAATAAATAAGAGTGGATTTATTTTTTTATAATACGGTTTGAACCAGTTTACTTTTGCTCAACTCATTTTGACTCGACTTAATTTGACTTATTATTTTTTGCCCCCGTTGACGCAAATCTCTGAATCCGCCACTGCATATATGTATTTTATATACATCCACATTTGATTGCGTTTGATATATGAATGCATTTCAGTTGGCCAAAAGCGTAATAGATTGATGTTGATATGAAACAAAGAGAAGTAAAAAAGAGCAACAAAACAGATTCAAATTGATAAAAACTTTGTGAATCCATGTGTGACTCCCGAACCCTTAACTATAATTTCTCACTAAATCTTGCTTCTTATTCAGTTTCGATTCCAATTTCACTATCATCTCAATAACAACTTTTTTAAAGGAGCATCATTAAATTTCTATTTCAAAATAACGAAATAGAAAGCAGATGAGAAAAATTAACCAAACCAATTAGAAAAATCAACAAAAACATCAAATCTACCGGTGTAGACAGAACAATAATTGAATGGGATGATGATGCTTTAAAGAAATTGTTTACCTCCATGAAGGATTAGGAGACGACAATGAAAACAGAGGAGAATGAGGATCAATGTTAGCCATGTTGCGTTCGCTTTTTAATAACATCGATATGAAACACTGAAGAGAGATGATATCGAGGAACATCAAAAACATCGATATGAGATTTTCCGGAAGAAAAAAAAACGTAGATAAATTAGGGTTTATCAAACAATTATTAACGAAACATTATAAGATGATGATGGATTAAGGATTGGTTACCTTGAATCAGCGTCTGCGAATAAGATAAAAGCAAATCGGTTGCTGATGAATAGCCGATTGAGCAGTTGATTTCACCCATGGATTCACATCTTAATTTGTCTGTGTGATGAGGAGATTCATCGAGTTCACATTTGGAAGATGAAAACGGCTAGATGATTGAGGGAGAACAAACAAATTAGGGTCTGCAACATTAGGGTGAGATGCGCCGCATTTCATTTAGGTTTGGGAGGATTTGAGTGGGAAAATGAATCTAAGGAGTGTTGTGGTGATGCCACGTAGGCATCCATCTTTTCATATATATATTATATAGATATAGATAGATAGATATTCTATATACTATCCATGTGCCCGCCCATTGCGGCGATGATAGTGTATAGCTTGTTATTCGTCTTCTGTTCGCGTGTTGCAGCGGCACAACAAACTACAACGTGGTATTCGTTTTATGTTCGCTTGTTATGGCAGCACGACAATTACATCGAGGTATTTGTTTTTTAAGAAACAAACAAATAACAACAAACACTCGAATTGAAATATATACTGGTCACAAACATAGTAATTTAAAACCAAATTACTATGGCGGCGCCGACAACTTACAACGCGATATTCCTTTCTATTAGCGCGATGAGACACGTCGACAATTTATAAATTGATGAAATACGTTAATCATGGTTATACATCAAAATACAAAATCCTGATAAATTGATGAAATCTGTTAATCATAATTAATAATTTAAAATACATCAAAATACAAAATCCCTGGCCACAACTAAACATATTCAATTTAAACCAGTTTTGAGAAAAAATAAAATTGATTAACTTCAACCATCTGCGCCACCGCAATTACTGCCATGGTTATACAAATTCTGATTAGATTTGCTCTGCAATTGATACAAATCAATATAAACTAAATATATAACACAATATGATCAATATTAGAAAAAAGATCAAACTAAAAGCAATATGAATAACACAAACCTGATGGATGAAAGTAAGATTAAAAGCAACTGAAGAATCAAGCTTCAATAACTCAGATTTAATCGTAATTACTCAAAATTTGAAATCGATTTAGAGTGTTAGCATCAGAAACTTACATTTATCTGCCCATCGTTTGATCGTCGTCTCATCTCCTCAATAACTCAGACTTTATGGACCGTTTAACATACTGAATCCGAACCACCACAAAAAGTACTTTGGTTTCAAATGTGGTTTTTGAAACAATTAATAAATTGCCCGCTTGCGGGTTTCCCACAGCAAACATAGGTATCAAACCGATGAAAATATTAGTCTAATTGTATCTCTTTTTAGTTTCAACTAATTGCTAATCATAGGTAATTTGAAAATTATGTATTATTGTACTGTATATATATCATTTATGCTACATGCATGTAGGTCAAATTCTTGTAACTCAAAGCCTTTGTTCTAACATCAAAAATTGTTCCGTCCTGAGAATGTTAACATTTAAAGAGATAAGTTTAGGAATTATCATACAAGCAAGTGATAAGTGGTAATATAAATATAATATAATGGATAAATACAATATACCTGGTATACAAAAATTGGAAACTTTAATGAAGTAGAAGCATGATATCTGAAATGATGAAGACGGGCCTTAGTTTCATAGGAGATGCTCAACTTACTTACATTTAAAATGGAAGAACCTAAGGGAGGGGGGAGTGGTAGAATTTTTAGGATTTTGAAGAATGGGTTGTAGCCAATAGGAGAGTGCCACGCAGGAAAGAGAAAAAGAAAGAATTTTGAAAAATATTGAAGGATTTTGAGAGGGAGTGGTTAGGATTATGAAGAATTGTAGGTTAATATATTTTAATGTTTTGAGTTATTTTTATATTGTAATTAATTTTAAAACACTATATTTATTTTATAAAAACACTACATTTATTAAAAAAAGACATTACATTAAAATAAAAAAGACATTACATTAATTAAAATAAAAAGACAATAGGATCTTCCGGGTTGTTGATGTATGACCTCAAAAAAGCCCAAACGCCTGCGTTTACAAAGCTCTTGCCAATTTCAGTTTTGTACTCGCTCAACGACCTTTGCAGCACTGAGCGTTTACCCTCCGCGCCATATTGTCGCTCGAGTCGTACATAGATATTATTAAAAGTTCGTGCATTCGATTGCAAGGCCCACCATTTCGTCCTGATAAAGTTAAAGTTTACATCTTCCACACCACGTCGCCGTTTGAAGTCATCAATCACGGCAGGCCAAAACTCATTTGGCGGGCGTCCACCATTCCAATTGTGTGCGACGTTAACGAAAGATTGTGCCACCGCTATGTCGTCTTCGGTCTTCCAACTACCCATATTCATTGTGAATGTTTGTGAAAGTTTATAAAATAGATGGGGTATATATAGTGAATAAATATGATTAAATTAAATTAAAAAAAAAAAGCTAACGGTTAAAAATATAGCCGTTGAACGGCTATATTTTTAACTTTTAAGGTTCGTTCGGCGTTTTGTCCCTGACGCCCCCCGGCGAATTCGACCTCCATAACGCCCCATAACGCCGGGGGGTAATGGTCGGGGCGTTATATACGGGCGTTATGGGGCGTTATCGAGGTCGAAAACGCCCCGTTACGTTTAGCCTAAGTGATAATGTATGTATATATATATATTGAAAAAAATAAAAGAAATTTTTTTTTTTATTCAAAGAGCCGTTCAACGGCTAGAAAATTATGGGGAACAACAATTGCCGATCGGCGACATGTTGATGGAATCTTCGATTTTTGCCGTTGCCGATCGACCGGCGGCGGTGTTTGCTGCCAAGGATTTCGGCGCCGCGGCGTGAACGCCGCCCACTCCGTCCTGCCTAAGCAATCCCTAAATACAACTATGGTATGATCATATCTACCTTAAATATTTTTTTTTTTTTAGCATCATTACAAAGAGGACAAGAGTTTGATACAAGTTATACACCCCTGATTTACACCTGATTTACAGCGCGTCCGCTGATGGTAGTCGATTTTGCTATGGATTCAACCATTTGACTACCTGTGAGTATTTTATTCTTTATTTTTAGTTTTTAAAGTGTCGTGAACAACTTGATTACCTGTCCAATTTTTGTTTAGAACATAAACTGAATCAACTCTTCATACACAAGAAATCGCACTATTTCTTTACTTGGATAATTGGTACACAATTAATATTTCATGCAAAATTATATAATCGACCACATCTATACCTGTGTTTATAAATCAATGTCAATACATTTATCAGTTCTATTATTAATAATCTAAAAAAATCCGTTTTGGATAAGAAGCTCACATACTTATCAAACTAAGCAGCTACTCACAATCATTTAAAAATAAATGCATAAGATGGTCATTACACTTCATTTAAATATTAATTTTACTTATCTCAGTTTTATGGAAAAAAAATTTGTTAAGCCTTGAGCTAAATATTACAATGACCAACAACACAAAGGGGTTATAAACAGAGAAAGATAGTACCTCTTTAACAAACATGCGTGAGTAAAGAGCAACAAAAACACACCTGGGCCTGTTTCTGCTCAACCAAATTTGGTGGGGCAAAGCTGGTTCGAGCAGGTACCTAAAATCACATGAAAAGGTCCAAAAAAACTATCCAATAAACGTAAGAACCCCAACCAGAATTCTATAAATTAAAAGGTAAAACTGTTATAGTGTTAAAACATAACTTCTTCCTGTATGTGTCAAGATATCCCTGTAAAGTTGGGTTGAACCAAAACACATTTTTTTTCTAAAATTTTAAATTACTTATAAACAAATTAAGGGTATGATCTCAGTTTGATATGATGAACACCTCTCAATATCAAGTTTAGAGTTGTACCATGTACCATGGGGATCAACAACACCTGGAGCCACTATCTTCTTTACCTATAGCAATGTAAACCATAATTTGATCAAGAAAATATCTATAAGAAACTCCGGAATAAGTATAAAGAACAACATAATGATATCCAGAACACTACAAAATATTCTCAACTACTTGACTAACCTGCCATGAATCAAAGGTTGTGTTTGTTATAAAAAGTGGTGTCTCTATTTCTTGGACCACGTTTTCAAGGAAAAAGCCCTGAAAAAACCAAAAATTATTTAGAATTTAAGAAACTAAAAGTGTTTGAAAAAATTATCAACACATTTTTTCCTACTAAACTATCTTTTATCTTTGAAGTGTAAGATGAAAGCAAATTTTTGGCCAATCCCTACAACAGAAGAAAAAAAGCATACTACAAACCAGAAGTTGGTATAAACAATAAGCATTAAACTCAATAAGGCTAAATGTGTACATTGTTTAAAGTGTACATGTGTCTCGACCACATTTTTATAAAAGGTCTGTCATGTTTATATAAAATTTTATAATAACTCTGCTAAAATATATATTTGTATTAAGGAAAAGATAAATGATTTGAGATAATATCTTATGAATTAATAAAATAACTAGGCATTAGCAAGCATTTAACAATGATGGTTTTAGAAAGAAAATGCTTTAAATTTGTCATAGTATAAATCACATATGTAATCAACTAAACTAAGGTTAGACCAAATAGAGCCCTAACGTTGGCATCCTTATACAAAGCAACTACTTAAATCAGACTATTTTCTTAATATTTTCCATTTACTTTTGAGAGTTAAAACTGAAATTCTTTAAAAATAAATATATATTTTTTTCCTGATATGTTTTCAGCTTGAATTCATTTGCCCCATTACCATACTCATCCACTTTGCCACTTATAATGAATGAGATAAATTTTATTGTTAGGCCATGTTTAGCTTCACCTTGGCTTCTGATGTTTCACGAAATCACCTTCAAAAATAGGTAAGTACTTATTTTGTTAACATTTTCCATCTACTTTTGAAAGTTAAAACCTAAAATTCATAAAAATATATATATTTTTCCCCTGGTTTTATTTTTTCATTAGCTTAGATTTGTTTTGTTGTTGTCTGAGTTGATCCTCATTCTAATCACATAGGAGGGATTTAATTAATTCAGATGTTGATATCGTTGGACAAGATGAAAGCAAATAGTTGAATTGTGTTTGATTAACATAAGCTTATAATTACCCTTGGTTTGTTTGTTGTTTTCCCCCTTTCTCCCTTTACTTAACGTTTTTTTATATTTCATTTATATTCAAGAAAGGTCGAACAACAATTAGTTTATGTGTGAAAACTAATAGTAAAAAATGCTATTACAAAAAAAACATAACTTATTATACCAGTTTATACAGCTGCTTGATTGTCTCAGTTAGTAGCCTTTGTGCATATCTGTAAGGAAAACACAATCAAAGGTCACTTATAGCAATACAAAAAACTAACAGAAGTTGAATATACACACATTCTTTAGAGCCATGAATTTATACATTCATAAACTTCACAGAATCTTAAACTCCTTTATAAACTAAAATAACGATGAAAAATACATCTTTTGTAAGACAAATAGAGTCATATGAATATCTTTGGTGCCTATAGATACACCAACCACATAAAAAATTCCCTAAATGTTCTTCGGTACCTATAGGTACACGAACAACCAACTAAAAGATCTTTGGTGCCTATGTGTTTTTAGATAAGGTAATCAACTACCTAAATATTGCTTCCAATGTTCAACAACCGTGATATAGCTTAGACTTTTCTCACTTAGGCCAGATCAATCTAAAAGTGCAATCTCCATTTTCTGTATATCCATTTTCAGCTGCTCCAATGCAACTATAGATCTGCATTGACAGGAAAATTGCTTATGTTCTTTTAGCTAAAAATAAAACAGTTGTTTAATATAGATTAATGAAAAAGAGAATACGGAATACAACCTCATTTTCATTTATTGCAGATAGATTGAAAGAACTTGGGAATGAAGGCTTGTTTGGTGAGAACAATGAGTTTCTAATTTCTGCATTTAGTTTAGGAACTCTCTTGTGATATTGTAATGTTTACTTGTACACGTGCTAGAGAAAGAGGTGAGAAAAATTAGATAAAACAACAACTATTAATTCATCATATAGCATGCTTTACTCGAATCATAAATGTTGTTTATTAGATTCACAAAGAAATAAACTCCAATGGTGCAATCATCGTACTTTCAAATGATTCATAAACCAAAAGAATTTTGGATCTGAAGTGATCTATTCAAGAACAGAAGTCTACTTGTTCCCCCAATATAAGGAACAAAATGAAAATAGTAAATAAAAAAGATACAATTGATGAAGTACAATGAGAAGTCTATCTTTTGAATGATTCACCAAATCGAATTAAAACATACCAGATTAGGGCAAAGATTAAAGAAAATGAAGTACAAAATAAGAAATGGTTTCATACCAGATTATGGTTTAAGATCTAAATCGGCGCCAATAAAAAATTGAGAGAACATAGTGTTCGAATTAATGGAGTACCTTATTTTAACAATTTTGCAATCAAAATTCCAAACCAGAGACGCAGATCTGAAAAACCCAAACCAAAACGAATATGGATAATTTCAAAATTAAAACGACGGAGGAGGAGATTACCTGATTTGAAGTTGTTTCTGAATCGTTGCTTGAAAATAGAGTGATGCTTCTGAATTTATAGAAGTGAATTTGCAGTGTTGCTTGGTCGCGGTAATCATCTGAATTCAAATCCTCGTTAGGTTTCTGATGACGTGTGTATGTTCAGCAAACAATACAACACACGAGGTTCGACCTGAATAAGCTCGACCACACACCACGGTCGAAGCTAACTTCGGCCACGCAGAGGTCGAACCCCCAATCACCATATGAGGGTCGACCATGCAGCAGCAACACCCATCCATGTCACCTGCCGAAGCGATACCACGAAGGTCATACTCCGGCAAAGACATGACATCCTGACTTATGTACAAGTACATGCCTTCGGCCAATGACAAAGGCCGAAGTACTTGACAAAGGTTGCGGCACTTCGGCCAGTCGATACTCGACCTACCGAAGTTCGCACAACAGACCAACGCTCACACGACAATGTCAGAAACATTCCTACAATGTTGTTACGGCCACTAACGGCCTCCACTGAGGGGACACAAGGACGGCCACGTCAGCATGGATCGTACCTTTCAGTGGTAGGCGCATAATCCAGAGTAAGACAAGGATTGATGAGTATAAATACTCATCAATCATCAGGTAAACAAAAAAAGGGTTCGAAACCCTAATCTTTGACACTCCTTCTTACTCTCACCGGAACCAATACTGATTCTCACGCCGGAGCTTGGTCGCAGGACACCCTGTCCTGCGCTCCAAGAACAACGGTTTGCTATTTGTGTAGGTTTCAAGGAAGGAGACCGCCTCCATCATTATTCAAGCATCCTTGTAGTCAAATATCCTCTTCAATCCGTCCTAGAGCTTCTATCCGATTGTCGGAGATATCCAGATTCTACATTGGCGCCATCACACGGTCCTTCATTCATCAGCCATGAATGAATCTGAAGAAAACACAAGAAATAACGACGGTCCGGCGTTGGAGACGGAGGAGCAGCCGTTATCACCCGGCGGACGACATGTCATCGAAGACGCCGCAGACGGCGGCGCTTCCGGTGTCCTACAGCTGACGCCGGAGGTCGTTAGCCGTAATTTCTTACACCTCCGGCAGCTCATGCAAGATCACGTGGCCGCGGAGCGCCTGAAAGGCGTGTGCATTCGCTTGGACTACGATGACCCAACAGACGACCATATGCACACCCCGATTCCAACGCTAACTACAGGCTCCGGCGGAACCGCATTGAAGGCCATAGCGACAGACAGTACCAGAGTGTCTAGTGACGCAACACAGCGGCAAACGCCGCCGCCAACGTCAAACCAGGCGCAAGGCTCACAACGACCGATGCTCTTTCAGCAGCAACCGCCATATTTCCCAATGTTCCAAGGCCAGCAATACTTTCCCCAACAGTTCATGGGTACCTACGGGCCACAGGGTTACCAAATGCCCTACTACACACCATTTCCGATGAGTTTGCCATTACCATCCTCCTTGCCACCTTCGGCTTCCGCCGCAGAAACCACCACAAGCACAGGCCCTGCGCCACAGCTGATTCTTGATAACCAAAACGCTTCGGTCCCGACAACTGTCGACGAAACCACCGTTGCAGACGATTACTCGAAGCCATACATACCTGATGAGGAGAGCAAATTCACGAACAGAGTGGAGCACGCCCCGTGCCCACCGAAGGCAAAATTGCCAACCGTCGTAAAGACTTATAACGGCAGCACTGACCCGGACGATCATTTACATGCCTTTAAGTCGGCCTGTAGCATCTTACAGTGGTCAATGCCCACCTGGTGCAAAATGTTTGTCCAAACACTCACAGGACCAGCAAGGGTATGGTTCAATTCACTGCCCAACAAGTCTATCGATAGCTATGACCAGCTTCGGCAACTCTTTGCAGACCACTTCGGCCAACAGCGAAAATGCACCAAAGACCTAATTGAGTTACACAACATAAGGCAAGGTGATCAGGAGTCATTGCGTACCTTCCTGGAAAGATATAAGTCAGAGTCCTTGAACATCAGTCATACCGATGAGAGGCAACGAATTTCAGCCTTCATACATGGCATAAGAACAAGACAACTGCTCAGGGAAATGAGCGCCCGGGTACCCCTCACGATTCAGGAAGCCTTCGATCGTACCGAAGCTTTCATACGAGGGGAAGAAGCAGCCCAGGCCCGAGACCGGTGTTCAGCAAGCCAACCTAGACAAAGTGGCCGAAATCAGAATCAGCGAGACGGTCGTCGCCCTTGGCAACAAGGTGGCGACCGAAATCAAAGGGACGACAAGCGGCATTCAGGTTTCACACCCTACGACCGACCATCGGCGTCGGGCCCCAGAGGCAATGAAAGAAAAGACTACCCCAACCTAACAAAAACTCCTAAAGAAATCCTCCAAACGGAAGACGCTAGCCGACAGTTCAGCAAGCCCAGAAATATGGGCCCCAACACCACCAATCGGAACATGTCCAAATACTGCGACTTCCACCTGGACAGAGGTCATGATACGGACGACTGCCATCAGTTAAAGAAAGAAATCGCGCAAGCCGTAAAGACGGGGTAGCTAGCGCATCTGATGAAGGAAATCAAAGAGCAGAAACAGAAGAAAGACAAGAAGGCAGATCTCCCCGTAGTTCACATGACACAGAGTTCGAAGGCAAAGAAACCAAGATTGCGAAGAGAAGCGTGGGCAAATCAAGTCATTTCGTTTCCGGCTCTGAACACCGCTGCACCGACCCTCAGTCCGATGGTCATAAGAGCCGAAGTGGGAGGTCACCATATTCACCGAGTGTACATTGACGGCGGCAGTGCCTCAGATATCATGTACAAACATTGCTTCACGAAGCTCGCGTCCAGCATCCAACAGCAGCTTCGGCCTTCCAAAACTACGTTAATGGGCTTCGGTGGCGAAGTCGTCATTCCAACAGGCGAGGTGGCGCTCTCAGTCACGTTATCCGACAGCGCCCATGAGCGAACCGAGCGTGTAAACTTCCTAGTAGTCGATCGACCGTCGAAGTATAATATTCTCTTCGGTCGACCAGCTATATACAAGTTCGGCTGTGTCGTCTCCACAGCCCACAGTTTAATGAAATTTCCAACAGAAACAGGAGTTGCCTCAATCCAGTCAATGCAGGTTGAGTGTGACTTAACTGCCGATGTGTCTGATGAGTTGTCACATAATCAATGGAGAATCAATGAAGAATATCCCGACCAGTTGATCACCATCGGAGCAGATGTCGCAAACCACACAAGAGAAAAATTATACAACCTCATGAGAAACAACACTGACATCTTTGCATGGACACCAGCCGACATGACTGGTGTACCACGAAAGATTACCGAACATGTGCTCAAGGTAGATCCTAAGCAATTTCTAATCCGACAAGGCAAAAGAGGTATGGCTCGGGACCGAAGTCAGGCAGTCTGCAACGAAGTAACCCAATTGGTGAAAGCAGGAATTCTGAAGCCCCTGCAGTGGGCAACCTGGGTGGCGAATCCAGTCATGGTAGCCAAAAAAGACGGGTCTTGGCGCATGTGCGTGGATTTCACAAGCCTAAACAACGCTTGCCCTAAGGATTGCTACCCCCTCCCATCCATCGATGCTAAAGTGGATGCTCTATCGTGCTACACGTTCAAATGCTTTCTCGATGCTTACAAAGGCTATCACCAAATAAAAATGGCTAAAGCTGACGAAGAAAAAACAGCCTTTCATACTGACAAAGGCATCTACTGCTATCGCAAAATGCCCTTCGGCCTGAAGAATGCTGGAGCCACTTATCAGCGACTCATCGATCAAGTTTTCGAACCTCAAATCGGTCGAAACATGGAAGTATATGTCGACGACTTAGTCATAAAGAGCCACACCGAAGCAGACATGCTCAGAGACATAGAAGAAACCTTCGGGCGATTGAGAGAGGTTAACATAAAGCTTAACCCCGCAAAATGCTCCTTCGGCATGAAGCAGGGAAAGTTTTTGGGTCATATTGTTGTTGGCAAAGACATCATCGCCAACCCCGACAAGGTACAAGCCATCAGACAGATGAAACCCCCACAGTCGCTAGAAGAATTGCAAAGGCTAAACGGTCGGCTGGCAGCCTTACATAGGTTCATATCCAAATCCGCAGAGAAGTCCATGCCATTCTTCAAAACACTAAAACAATTCACCGAGACAAAACAATTCTTATGGAGTGAAGAAGCCGATCTCGGCTAACCCCAATAACGGCACCAGATGCAGGAGAAGATGTGATCCTCTACCTCTCGGTAGGCAACAACGCCATCAGCTCGGTACTCTGCGCCGAAAGAGGAGACACCCAAGTCCCAATCTACTTCATCAGCCGAGCTATGAAAGATGCCGAAACAAGGTATACAAAGTTAGAGAAACTCTTGCTAACGTTGTTACACACCGCGAGGAGACTACGCCGATACTTTCAGGCCTACAAGATCACAGTTCTAACCAACTTTCCTCTAAAGGAAGTCATTCAGAGACCCGAACACTCCGGCCGTTTCATCAAATGGGCCATCGAGCTGGGTGAATACGATATTCACTTCAAGCCTCGAACAGCCATCAAAGGCCAAGTGTTAGCAGACTTCGTCTCTGAATTACAGGTTTCTACCTAGAACCTTGCATTCACGCATGCCTTTCACAAATAAAGTCGACACTCGGCTAACTTTGTCTCTATATTACAGGTCCTTGACAGTCCAGGGCAGCTAGCAGACAGCCAGCTCGGCACGGTGCGGGCTGAGCCTAAGGTACCTTTACCACACAGCTCGATCCGCCTTTCGGCAAACGATCATAACGAGCATATGACTAACACTGCGTTCCATTCACAGGTTCCGAGGCCGTTATCTAGTGCCGACGCATGGACCCTCTACACTGACGGCGCAAAAAATAGTGAAGGTTCAGGTGCGGGTCTCGTCCTAATCGATCCTCAAGGAGTCGAAGTCACGTATGCTATCAGGCTGAACTTTCCGAACACTAACAATGGAAGCCGAGTATGAAGCTCTCCTTGCAGGCCTCCGCCTAGCAAAGAAAATGGGCGTCAAGAAGCTATCAGTCAAGGTCGACTCCCTGCTGGTATCCAATCAAACCACGGGAGAATTCGAAGTCAAGGGCGAAACCATGCAAAGGTATGCTGACGAAGTCAAGGAATTAATTTCCCATTTCGACGAATTTCAGATCTGTCAGATACCAAGGAGCCAAAACAAGAAGGCAGATGCCTTGAGCAAACTGGCCTCCTTGGCATATGCCCACCTGACGAAGCAGGTCCCCGTCGAAGTCATACACAGTCGGACAGATCAAATAGAAGAAATCTTCACGGCCGAAACTGACATCAGCAACAGTTGGATGAAACCGATTTTCGATTTCCTAAAGCACGGCACAGTGCCGGAGTCAACCTTCGAAGCCACGAAGTTAAAAGCACAAGCCGCTCAGTACACCATTCACAATGACAAACTTTACAAGAAGTCGTATCTCCAACTCCTGTTACGCTGCTTGACGACTGAGGAGGGCATATATGTCATGAGTGAGTTGCATGAAGGTATCTGCGGCACGCATTCAGGCCCTCGGTCGCTGGTTACCCGAATGATGAATATGGGCTATTACTGGCCGACCATGTATACTGACACCGAAAACGAAATACGCAAATGCCGAGGATGTCAGATGCATGCCAGTGTACAGCGGGTGCCGAAGCATAACATGATACCGGTAACATCGCCGTGGCCCTTTTACAAATGGGGCATCGACATTGTCGGCCCTTTTCCCGAAGCTCCTGGCCGAATCAAATTCCTCATCGTCGCAGTCGACTATTTCACGAAATGGGTCGAAGTTAAAGCCGTAGCCACAATCACTGGGAAACAAGTAGTGAACTTCGTCTGGGAACAAATCGTCTGCCGATACGGCCTCCCAGGAAAGATCGTCTCAGACAACGGCAAACAGTTCGCCGACAACCCATTTAAGTCGTGGTGCCAGGAGCTACATATAACTCAAGTGTTCACATCTGTGGCACACCCACAGGCCAACGGCCAGGTCGAACGCACTAATCGTTCCATCGTCACAGGCATCAAGGCAAGGCTCGGAGAGCACGGCAAAAGTTGGCTGAACGAGCTTCCAAGCGTCATCTGGGCGCTTCGGACGACCGAAAGAACAAGCCACGGCCATACTCCATACAGTCTCACCTTCGGATCCGAGGCCGTCATACCAGCCGAAATCGGGATGCCTACTTACCGAACCGAAAACGTATCAGAGCTCACCAACGACTCAGAGTTGCTAGCTAACTTGGCCCTCACGCAGGAACGGCGAGACCTGCCAGCCATCAGCGAAGCTCGATACAAGAAACAGATGGAAGGTTATTACAACCAGAGAGTTCGAAGTGTCGACTATCGGCCAGGAGACTATGTCTTCCGAAACAACGAAGCCAGTCGACAGGAGAAACAAGACAAGCTGGGACCTAACTGGCAAGGCCCATACCAGATACTCGAGGCTCATGAAAAAGGCTCATACAAGTTAGCTACTCTGGAAGGGAAACCTGTTCCCAGACACTGGAATGCAATGCAACTAAAGAAATGCTACATGTAGGCACGGATCTCTATGGTTTTCAGTTGTAATCGTTTGGGCATTCGATAAGTCCCATTTTTAATGAAATGATATACATATCATCTTCGTCATGTTATATTTTTCTTTTAGTTTATTATAAATAGGCAAAGAAGGCAAGGCCAACACAAACCCTGCCCTAAGCGCTTCGGCGCCGAAACTCGTAAGAAGGTTATCCGAACCGGGTTATACAGAAAAACATTAATTTGTTCATTTCTCACAACTCAATAAAGTGGTCGACCGGTGTGCTCACAACGGCCTCGATATACAGGCCTTCTGACCGAGCCGGACCACATAGACTATAAGTATTATGGTCGAACCTAGGTTATATTGCGCAAAATAAATATTTAAATACAAAGGCATGTATGCCGAAACAAGGACACGGTCCGAACAATTGAAACAATCATGTAAAATGCTAAAGCTGACGAGCATTAGTCATACACATATACACATTCGGGAGGCCGAAGGCCAACCCCAATATTTCTACCATAGGAAATTATACAACATTACAAGCACATGCAATAAATAAAGTACACAATGTATTTCAAAATTATTTCCATTAATACAAAGGGACCGAAGTCCATTACAATACATGCGTTTTCACGCCAAAAGAAAAGATACATACGGCTACCTACAACGACATATTTCTACTAGTAATGCTCGTAGGCCCGCCTTCGGTTTGAGGCTCCGAGGTACCTTCGGCATCAGGGGGTAAATGTTGGTCTGGCATTACACGCCTTAGGTCCTCCAATGTCTTGTTGGTACACAAGGCCATATCATCGAAATAAGGATAATGAACAGCGGAGTAAGCCTCGGCAGTTCTCTTAAGAAGCTTGCCCGACTCCGGATTGTATCTCTTTCCTTCCTCCTTCGGCTTACCCTGCTGTCCCAACTCATAACCTTCCAAAAAACCCAAGTGCCCCGCCCGGGCGGCCACGGCATTCTGAAACTTGCCCAAAGGCAGCCGATACTCCTTGCTCTTAGCAAGCCGAGCCATCACCCAGTTAAAACCCTCCTCTATCAGCCATTGGCGATCATCACCAAGTTGTTTGGCGAGCCGTTGCTCACCAGCATACAAGTTGGAGACCCTCTCCTTCTCCTCTTTTAACTTGGCTACTTCGGCCTCCAACCCAGCTTTAGCGGCAGCATCGTCTTGCCGACCCTTTTGTAGGTCAGTAACAGCAAGACGAGCCTCTTCCAACGACTTCAACATTTCAGCATGAGATACCAAGGCCCCGGCTTTCTCCTCCCTCAACACCTTCAGCTCCTGCTCGATCTCGTCGACCCTGGCCAAGGCCGAAGCAGCCTTCTCACCTTTCAGCAGTCAAGATCTTGATCTGACCCTCATACTCAGCAAGTTTATCCCTAGCTTCACGCAGACCCTGACGACGCTCCTCGGACCGAGCCTTCGTCTTTACAAGACTAGATTCCAGGCGAGCGTTTCGGCTGATCATGTTAACCCCCGAAGCATAGGCCATGGTCAGCTTCACATACGCCTTCCGGCGGGCTTCGGCGTGGTCGTCCAGTTCCAGCTCTGCTACCTCACCCGGAGGAATAGACAAACGGGCAAACTCCCGGCATAGATCCACAGAGTCAAATTTCGACTCGTTCTTCAATCCCCAGTTGGGATAAAAAATATGGCCCCGAGTATTGTCATCCATTTCGGTGACGGGCTCTTCATCAGAAGCTTCCACAGTCGGCTTCTCAGTCGACATATTGCCTCGACCAATGTCCTTCTTCATCTGAGACAACTTCCCTAAACCACCAGCTGTAAAGCCACCCCTCGCCCTCAAAATGGGATTCTCCTGCATACGACGGACGAAATCATCAAACGCATCATCAGACATAATCGAATGCAGAGGCTGGGCCGAGACACTTACAATAGCGGTGGCCGGGTCAAATGTAGCCTTCGCCTTTCCACGCGAGGCATCGCCCTCCACATTCACCTCGGCAGTTGGAGACAACCTTTGCACCTCCGGAGATATGACATCTTCATCAACCAGTTTGAAAGGCGACTCACCGCCAGCAGACTCAGTGGCCGAAGTAGAATCCTTGCTACGAGATGCAGCATGCTTCGACCTAGACTTCTTCACCCCCTTACCTTCACCACCCTCGGCTTTGCGTTTACGGTCGTCACCCTTGCCCTTCTTGGCAGCCCTCTCCTTCGACCTATCTTCCTCCATGTCAACAAGCTTGTTCGTCGCCCCGCCAACATCTTTGCCAGCCACTGTGGTCTCACCCACCTTTACAACAAAATCCTCATAACGATGCTTCGACCCAGCATCCACAGGGGTCGGCTCATTTTCATCTAAGGGCACCTGACCCTGTATCACTTCTTCATCATCCTCCAAATTAATGAACTCCAGCAAATCCATCACTGCAAAGGCAAACAAATACATT
>JBCNJP010000008.1:34502930-34576561 GCA_039602395.1 Deinandra increscens subsp. villosa | reverse complement strand
GAACATACCTCATGACTGCTTGAGCTGGCTTCAGAACCTGGAATGATGTTCGCCATGAATGCGTTATGACAGATTTCAGCAGCTTCCTTCACTGCTTCTTCTTTAGCCAAAAGGGCCACATGATCAAGCGTCAAGCTCAGATCTTCCACTTGAGTAGTCCAATAATACCCTGGTGTGTGCTGCACCACCAGTGCCCTGTCATTTTTTGGAGCCTCTTTGTTCATTGCTTCCTTCCTCTCATCATCCCTTTCCACCTTTGGCTTGGTACACTCTCTAGCATAGTGCCCATATTCGTTGCAATTATAGCACCGCATATTTGCCTTGTTGAAACTGAGCTTGATTCCTTTCCCTCCATTCCAGACCTTCTTCCCTATTTTGGTGATAAACTGTTTTACCCTTATGGCAGACATCCCCATCTGATAGGAAATATCCATGTAATCCAGATCTTCAGAGTTGACTTGATTGACATCATCAGGAGTCGAGTCGGTGGGGAGTAGAGAACCAGCAACGAGTGCTTGATAGCAACTCATGATACCTACACCAAGAGCAAAGCTAGGATCTTTGGTTAGATTGTTGATATCTATAGAGATTAAATTGCATGAACCGGATGAGCTAGCCCCAGGGGTTTATGTCACACCCCGCCCGCACCACCTGTCACCCAGTCAGGCACGGGGGAGGTGTTGTGGAAAACAGGCTGTCAATATCAGATACACGCGGAAGCAACAGATAATATATGTATTAAACAACCATTAGCTTATTTACAGACAGCCTGATGAGTTTTACAATCACTTGATAATAATAATAAGTTTGCTTCTAGTATCTATGCAGAATACTAGGTCACTGGGCCCGAAGGTTCTTGATAACTATTTGAACTTGTTCGCTTTTATTCCTGTAGAGTCACCTACTTGGAGGATCTCTACTGATTTCCTTCAAAATTTGTAAACCATTGATATCAACAACATGACGTTGTTGGTGAGTCGTACCCTGACCTGTTAATCAAATTTTTCACAGTGCTACTGGTCCGATCATTGTTCTACATGAAATGACTAGAATACAACCAGTAAGATATATATAGATTACGGGGTACAACACATGCACCAAATGATTCTAGCATACTAGTTACATAGTATTTTTCACATTTCATGCAATAGTATTTTGGCAACCAGTAAAGTACACAATTGTTGCGCCACAATATATAATTTGTGACCCCAAAGTTGTTACATAACAAGGTAGGGTTGAATACGGAACTCACCTGGTGTAAATGGCAACTTTAATGTGATGATCTACTTTGATGGTCGTACTATTTCTGTATAGTCAACCTAAGCCAATAATAATAACAAAATATATTTGTTATACTCATATCTTGTTTTAACTGTAGTTTCGGTTTTATATTTTGTAAACTCAATGCTTGTTATGGTATTTTCATATTTGTATATATATCAATTGTCATCTTGGTTCAGAAAATGTCCCAACCTCAAATTTTATTAAACTTAAATATTCTGTATTTAAATTGTTACATAATGCAATACTAAGTATTCTGACATTCGCAATCCGCGAATAGTGTTTAATCAGATTCTGGAAAAGAGTGTGTCATAGACCGCTTTACGTTTTTATTGAACTCGAATATCTTGTTGTTAGTATTGTTGCATACTGCAACACTAAACATCTATTTTAATTTAAACTTTGGAACTTCAAGTAAATGTTATCTCATTTCCATTTATACAAAACTAAAGCATAAATCTTGTATTAAACCGATAATAACTAGTTTAGTTTTTATAGGAAAGTTTGTAAATGACGACGAGTGTTCTTGTTTTATAATGTTTTGCGGTTCATTCAACATTTTAATTTTTACAACAGTTTTCGCGGGTCGCGATACTCGCGTACAAGGTTATCACAATAATTATGAGATATCAGAACACGGTATACCTTCCGGTCGGTACGCGACTGAACCCGGTTAACCGTAAAACATGAAACATGCCCGAATTTAATGAATGAGTAGTCCATCCCGCTTAGAATTTCGCCACGAGTAATAATCCATGCTCGGTTTTCTGGTTTGACCTTGTTTGACCCGAGATAATTGTTGACCAGCCTCATTACAGTTGACTTTTCCTTGACCAGATACGTTTACCGAGTTGGCTCGGTTGACTCGGTACCGAGTTAACTCAGTTTAGCCTCAAACTCCATCAAAATACATCTTTGAGAATTCCCGACACAACCACAACCTTCATCATCATCATCTGCCACTGTTCCGGCGGCCGGAGGCCATGGCCGCCGCCGGACAGCCCTACAACCACCATAAATAACCCCCATTCATCATTAACGCGCAATATTCACTCGAATCTGCAACATGCACCCATATATCGGAGTTTTATAACAACAATGAAGTGAAGACACGAGCGAGAAGAACCCACAGGTCCATACCTTGTTACCGTCGCCGGAAAATCGTGAGGGGGCGTCGCCGCCGCTGTCGTTAGGCGGAACCCTATCTCTTGCCGCCGCTATCTTGCTTTGTACTCTCGATCGCGACCAGACATAACCCACGGGGACCATGGATTCAAGCCAGGAAAGAAAAGAGGGAAGCAGAACACGGCAGAGCCGCCGCCGCCGCCGCCCTAGGGCGGAACCCTAGCCGCCTACACGGCTGTTACCATCCTTCTGTCGCCGTTCTGGATCTGATAATAACTCGGGAAGGATGGGGATGGAACCAGAGAAGAAGGAGGAGAAAAGAAGGAAAAAAGAGCTCGAAACAGGACCGCCGCCGTGCTCATCGCCGGAGACCGTCGTAGCCGGCCTGGGTGGTTTACCGGAAAACCGGGGTGAGCCCCCAGCTCCCCTTCTCTCGGTTTCTTTCCAACACACAAGTGTGTGTGTGTGTTAGTTTTTGATTAAATGAATAAGAAATGGGTTATATCCCTTTTTATATGAAGGTTTTAATTTGAGTGGTCACGATTAGATAACTGGTATTATACCGCGGTCCTCGAACACTTTAAATACTGATTGTCAAGTAAATATGTCATGATAAATCCCAACATGTCTAAAATATTACAAAAGCCTCGTAAACATTCTCCAAATGTTTAAAACGTTATATTATGTATAATCTAATGATTATTTTCTTAAACACGCGGTATAAAACGCGTATCCAACGCGAGTGTCGTTCTTTGTCGTCTTTACAAACTGAATATATTTATGCGACTGTAATTCTTAATAATCACTCAGTAAAATTATTTATAAATCCACTGGACCATTAAAACCATCTCAAACAATTAAATGGTCGATATCGGTTACTATCGCGTAGTCAAATGGTTTACGGCTTTCGTCGTTTCTCGCACTGACTCCCATGGTTATCGTTTCTAACAATTTATCCGGACATTGTTTATAATGATTGGGCTTTTGTCGGGCCGCAAATCCCTTAATGGGCCTATTAGGCCTAACTGGGCTTACCCAACTAAAATTATAATCGCAAGAATTTCCCTTCAATTTTAGCAAAATTTTTAGAGGTGTTACAACTCTCCCCTCCTTGAAGGAATTTCGTCCCGAAATTCGCAATGCCTAATCGGAGGGGTAACCATACATCTTTGTATTACATCCCATCCAATGTTTTCCTCATGGACTTCTTTGATCTCATAAATTAGACTATCTTTTATATCAATTCTCATTGCTCTTCCTCAGATCAATTTTGGTCTATCATTACTACTTTAAACGTCAGCCACTATCTTTAGCTTTTTCTCCCGGATGGTATTTAATCTTGCAATCATGATCACTTATTACCTTCATCCAGCGTCCTTTACACATAATCACTCTATATGATTTATGAGGTGTTATAAATTCTCAATAACTGGATACACCACAATTTCTTTTCGCACAACTAATATCTTCATATCTTTTAAAACATATACTTCTATGCCTAATTCCAGACCATTTGTGTGATGTAATTCTTTCCGTGTATTGTAAGTTGTCTGATGGCATACGCAATTTACTTTGTCACATCACATGAGTATACAACCCATTTCTATTAGTTGATGTGTCAAAGTTTATCAAGAAGTCTTCATATCCATCAAAGAATGAGGTATCTGGTTCCTTGCAGTTGATCAAATAATTCTTGATCCTATGTAAGGAATATGTGTTATTAATCGTTACACGATCGAGGTTACGAAGATGAATATATATTTGCATCAATCCTTATATCTTCTTTTCAGTGAGTACAGACACTTCCAATCCATATATCTTCGTTTCAGTGAGTACAGACACTTCCATAACAACGTGGTTGGTCTTATAAAATTCTTGTCATAATGCTCCTGCAGCTAAGTCTCCAACTCTTGTGTTTCAAATTGCTTGAAATTTGACAGACGAATAATCGAACACCTTATAAAAACAGGGAATTTTATTGGATCATGGAATTTGCATAACCATGTGATAGGAAGCTTAGATTCTTAAGCCCTTTGACAAGGTATTATAGATTTCTAAACAAGACATGTTGACACTGCAAATTCGAGGGGTTATGGATTCCCAAACAAAACGCGAAAGATATGCCATTAACTCATAACATGATGACGAGATGGCCAGATTGTAGGTTCATGACACCAAAACTGAGTAGTCAAACATGTTGTGAAGGGATTGTGAACGAAAACTTATACAATTTCAAGGAATATTAATCAACACAATAGGATTCCAGAAGTGCACATATGTACCTGCAAATTCACGATTATGTTCTAGAACCGTAGTCGTCTATTTGCCTTACAAACATGCCTTATAAGTTCTCCCTTCATGTATATTAATGATTAGGCCAACTTACCAAAAGAACAAATAAATATAGGTCATTACATAAACGAACGAGGGAACACGAATGACGGTGAAGAGACCTTCCAACAGGTTGAAACGAACGAAGTTTACAATTTGATGATAAGGAAAATTAACCAGGAGAAAAATCCTAGTCTAATCTTTGCTTAAGATATGAATTATGTCTATTGCGATCTTCAAAGTCCTCGGCCTTGCTGATCTCACATCTGCTCCAAGTGTTGAATCCACGCCTAAAGCATCTCTCCTAATCTATCATCTCTCAGTATTCATCATGTGAAGCACCAAAATAAGAAGCTTATTAAACTACTTGATATTAAAAAATTTCCTCCATTTGATACGTGAAACACGTCATGCACTCCACTGAATTCTTCCAGCTCCTCAGAGTTATTTTCATAGATAAATTCATCAACAATTCAATTGCGTAAGCCAAATCCATTTCTCTTTCATAATTCATTTCTCTTCCTTGGGTATACATCATCGTTTTCTGTTAAGTCAAAACAGTGTCCTTTAAGTAACTGGCGTAAATCGAATCTTATCCTCTTCAAGACATTTGCGGGTGTCCAACTAGTAGATAAAAATAATTCCTTTCACTTCACAACCTCAAGTTCTTTCAAGTAGAACTGGTACTTAAAAATTTTAAGGTCATTCTTCAATTTGCTCTTCATTTGTACTTTTGGTGTATCAATTTCCATTTTAAATGGTCAACTTTTCTCATTATGATACCTATACTACTTAGTATAGCCATAACATCAGCCAATTTTATTATTTCTCATCACCCGAGAAGGAATTGTAATTTAACAAATCTAATTGGCTTCAACCTCTTCCAACTAGTGAGTATTTCAGTTGCATTTTATCATCCTTAAGAACAATCAACTATCTCATCATTCATGAAAGTAATTATCTGATCGATCTAGGCTTGATTGAACTGGGATTCACTCACACCATCCCTGAAAATATTTATCTGATCGTGTTGGACTTGATTGAATTGGGATTCAGTGTGACACCCGAGAATTTCAAGGTTAACTTCCGTTAGACAAATCCGCTAGTTACGTTATAAGTGTTAACTTAAGTAACTAGTGCTTAACTAGGCCGAATACGTCCACGACCTTTGGTTGATCACCGAACCCGTCCATATGTGTTATGTGTTCATCATTGATTGTCTTTATGTGCAATGTGATTTAAATACATGACTTATTATTGTGAATAACATGATTAATTGTAAATACTTGATTATGTGAAAATTGACCTGTTTTGGTAGCCAGCGAAACTAACGGGCGAAACTATAGTGTCGCTCGTTAGCCAGCTAAGCTACCCGTTAACTCGTGACCAGAGCTAGTTTCGCCTGGCCAGCGAAACTGCCAGCGAAACTAGCCTCTGATAGAAATAAACTTAATAAACCCTAGTAGCCTCATTTGCCTCATTTCATAACAAACACACACACACACTCTTTTCTCCTGGAGATTCTGATCAGTCGAGGTTCACACCGAGTTGTCGAGATCTCAGCCCCAAACCATCATCTACCAAGCTAGGAGATCGAACCGTGAGTCCCAAAACCTCCATTTTGTGTTTTATATGTGTTTTTCTTAAAAAGCTTGACCAAACCTTCATGATATTGCTTGATCTTCTGTAAATATGCTTTAGGATGCTAGATCTATCATAAAGTTGATGACTTTACGTTTAGAATCCAACCATGTTAGGGATCTAGATCATTTTGGTCATTTTAGGGTTTTGAACTTATTTTGGTGATTTGATGATGAAACTGCATGTAAACGTGTTAAAGTTGCTTGATTTATGTTGGTAAATGCCTATGAATGCTAAATAATTAATTGCATGTAAGATCAGAAGCTGTTAGGTTGATTTTTAGGCAAATCCGTATGTTTTTCGCGACCAGCGAAACTGTCTGTTCTCTGGGCGAAACTAAGTAGCGAAACTATATCTCCTTCCAGCGACACTACCCAGCGAAACTATAGTGTCGCCGGGTAACCTGACCAGACCAGCTCGAACGAAACTACCGAGCGAAATACCTGAATGAAAGTTCAAACCAGTTTCCCAGCGAAACTAGGCTAGCGAAACTGCGTCCGCAGTTTCGGGCGAAACTAGCCTAGCGAAACTGTGTCACCGGGCATTGCCTAGCGAAAGTGCTGCCCGTGCACCTAGCGAAACTGCCTAGCGAAACTATGCTAGCGAAACTAAGACCTGACCTAAAAACTAAACTTGTGAAATTTTCTTAAGTGTTATGCCATGACTTACATGATTATGCCATGATGAAACATGTTTGATATCTGATTTATATGAACCCTTGTTTATGATCAACCATTGGTGTCGTGTGTCGGTATGTCGAGTCATAGTTGCAACGTGCTATGTTATGGGCCATAGTGACGTTAAGTAAAGATTAGACACGAAACTAATACTTAAGACCTAAACGTGTTCTAGGTCTTCGTTAAACAACAATAATTGGATTACTTGAAGTGTAGCAGTGCAACCAAAGGTGAGTGTCACTAACCCGCTTACTGTGAGTCCGTTTGGGCCACACCGAATAACCTAACGAAAAACAATGCTGATAAACTCTAGAGTGCTAGGCACCTACCAATGAACAAGAGAACTCGGGATGCTCGGCACCCACTTGATGAACTGAAGTGTTTTATGGGAAACACTTGTGGACTACAAACAAACTATTTTTCTGAAACAAAACTGAAAACGTTTTAATATGGCTAGTGTAGGTTAAAGTCTGAACCACATGATATCACATGTTTTCTAAGGATGCCTTATAACTTAAAAGTCCTCAACTTAATTGTGCCATTAATTTGTGAAAGCGAGGGGATGTTGGGTAGATCTACTGGAGTTTGACAAACTCCGCCCCGTGGCACGGGGAGTGCACGGAGGAACAATATCAGCCTATTTGACCGTAGTCCCGGGGAGGACACGGGGGAGGCAAAAACCGCGATGACGTAGGTCCGCACCGTACGGGATGGCTCGGCCCCCACAAAATAAGTCAGCTTTGGTACAAACTTCCTTAGAGCATGGAACAACGGATTAGCTACCCGCGATATCGGTTGAGTCCTTTAACTTTACGGAACTAGTACATACCCGATGACGTAGGTCACGGAAACTTCATTTATAAACAAAGAAATAATTACGAGCATTGCTTTTCACAAATAAATAACTTGTAAGTATACCTTGATACGGATTGTGATTATGAGACCGGGCCAATGCACGACAAGCCCACTGTGAACTCACCAACCGTTAGGTTGACACTTGCGTGGTTTAAACTTTTGCAGATCGCTAAGGAGTATCCGCTGGAGGTTGGCATGGCACAGAGGATGTTTACTTTTATTTAAACTAAATTGGGAATTTAAAACAACAATTATGTAAAGCACGTGGTTAGTGCTAAGGACAATTATTTTTCCGCTGCGTATGTAATTTAAGACTTTGATTTATAACTTGTGTTTGAACTAACCCTGATTCGTTTAGTATTTGTAACTATGGTTGTGGATCCTGGTCTAGTCGCGCCCCTTAACGGTATAAACTCCGTTAGTGGTATTTTTGACAATTCCGGCTGAAGTTGAAGCGGAACTACAACTTCAAGCGGAACAACAAGTTCAAGCGGAAAGAAGCAGTTTTGTCACTTAGTGAATATTCCGGATGAACTCGATTATCCATCAGATAATGAGTTCAACCTGACTTTTCATGAGATGTCTTTTCAGCAGTCCCATCCTGTAAAAGCTTCTTGTATGCTTCTACATCTGCCCAAGCCGCTCTCCAAAAGTAGATTGTTGCTGTCAACACGCAAGTCATTTCAAATGTCGAAGTTTATTCTTTTGGTAGCTTAGATTTGACTTTGTAATGTACGATCTAGATTAGATCACATGAGATCAATGGCTGTGATTGATCTCATCTGCACTATATATAGCTGGTTATCTCTTAGTTTACATATCGTGGTTATCACTTGTAATAGTGTAGCTTTGAGTTAATGCAAATAGTGCCGAGTATTTGATACTTTGTTGTTACTACTATTCTGCAAATCAAGCATTTACATTATACAAGAATTCAACATTACTTAACAAAAGTAAAATATAACTTAATTCCGCAAGGTTATATTTGCAAGTAAAGGGAATTGTTTAAGTTTAACTCTGACTTATATCGATCCTACATGCATAATGACCCTTCTTATGACAAACATAACAAGGTCTGTCACAAATTGGATTAATTGAAATTGGTTTTCCAAACTGATCAGTCAGACATTCATCATGAATTTTTGAAAACACAGGTTTTGATTTCTTTGATTTGTGAAATTTTGGAAAACATTTTGGAGAATCATAAAAACCTGAATCATCTCCATAACCAAAGAATTTATCTGGATAATAAAACCTGTTTGATTTAGCAGTATAAAATGAATCTGAACTGTTACCGCCTGGTGGTGTAGCATCAGATATACAAGAAAACTCTTCAGAAGAAAGCTTTTCATCTGGTGAAGATACTTTCTTCATCCAACATTGTGGCTTCTTATCTGAAAACACCTTCTGCTTCTTTATCGTCTTCGCTTTGAATTCTTGCTTGTTGAAATCCTTTGTCGGCATTTCTTTTTCTTCATATCCTAAACCACCATTTTTCTGCTTGAATCTATCTTGAACAGAATTTGATATCTTATGACCTTGTTTGGCAAGTTTTGTAAATTCAGATTTGATTCCTTTCAGGTCATTCTTTCCAGAAATCAACGAATCATCTATCACAATCTTAGAAAACTTTGGCACTTTTACGTTTCCTAGATTTCCATTAAACACCTTTTCTTTCTCAAGAAATGTAGATTTAGCATACAACTTTAACCCTTTGCAATAATCAACCACCTTTTTATTCTTCTGAGATTTGCACTTGGTGTTCTTTCCTGAGCTGGTATCAGCAAACTTTGAATAATCATGCTGTTCAACACCAAATGGTATAGCTGGAACAGACATTTCAATATCCACTGGAGCAGGAACTTGATGAAGACTTGTATCTTTACCATTCTCCTGACTTTTCTCCAGCTTATACAAATAAGTCGGTGAATTGTTGCAATTTTTCAATTTCTTTGCAAATCAAACATCTCAATCTTTTGTTCAGATATTTTCAAATTAGCTTCCGATAACTCTTTCTGCGAAGCAATGTACTTGTCAAACAAGTTGTTATAATCACTTATATGACATTGCCTCAAGCGATACTCTTCCAGAACTTCTTCAGTAACTTTCTCTACCTGTTTCTTATAGTAGATAACATCTTGTTTCAAAATGTTATTTTGACTTTGAACCTCACCATTTTCATCATGCAACTTTGTGAGGTCCTTCTGAAGATGAATTATTCTATCAGCAGCTTCGACATAAATTTTATGAATGTTTTCATACTTTTGTTGAAGAGGAGAACATTTTACAAATAACGCATCAAAGTCTTCAATGACTTCCTTTTCATTAGCTTTTGCTTTATTACATTTTTCAATCAACATATTCTTCTCTTTTAACCAATCGTCCTTAATAAGTGCAAATTCCAAACAAGTTGCACATGATGCAGACACATCCTTTTGAATTTCGGCAGCTAAACCATCACAGACTTTATTTTTCCATTTCTCCACTTCTTTTGTCAGAAAAATATTCTCTTCAATCAACTTTCCCACCTTATTCTCTAACTCTTCAATTTTACGTTTAAACTTCAGATCTTGATCAATTGTTTTCTGAGAATTTTTAGACATATGTTTATCACATTGTGTCTTTACAAAATCCCATATCAGTTTTGCTTTTCGATACTTCCTGATTTGACTTTTAAGAGTTATAAGCAAAGCTAACAGACGAAGTGTTGTAGCCTTTTCATTTTGATCATATGATTTCCTTTTGTCACTTGAAAAATTATGCATCTCCTTAAAATCACCACCATAATAAGTTGGATACTTAAATTTATTCGTAACCGGTATCCAGAATTTTTATCCAAATCAACAACATAAGCTCTAAAATTTGTTGCTCAACCATGATAATCTTCAACATTTAACAACTTTGGCACATTCTGACGATGATGCTCAACAAACACCTCAATTTCATACATTTTGAAAACTTTGAAAATCTGCCCTGACCGAACTTCCTCCGAACTGTGTCCGAACCTTATCCAAACTTTATCTAGCCGAACTCCTTCCGAACCTAGCCTTCGAAAGAACCAACAAAATCTTTACCGAATTTGTTCCGAACGTGGTCCGAACTGCTCCCGAACTCTCTCCGAACTCTATCCGAACTTAAGGTACATTAGAATTGGCCGAACTGCCTCCGAACTAGGAGTTCGGAGCGGTTATTTTTCAGTTACTCCGAACCTCAAATGAACCTGAACACTTTCAACACCATTTTCGCGATTTTGAGAGAATTTGGACGAGATTTTTGACAGGAACTCAGGTAAAACCCATAGAAATGTTTTAGAAATGAAATGCACTCGAAAAGCTCAAAGATTTACTCGTTTATGAATGAAAAATACTAGGTTTTATCAAGAAAACGACAACAATCAAAGCAAACGAAATAGAGCAACCTGAATTTGCTCTGATACCACTTGAAAACGCATATAAGGATCGATTCTATGGTAAATAATATTAAGACGGAAATGTTTGATCAAGTGCAAGGATCTAACAACTACTCGAAGTTGGATCTTCATTCATGGTATCATCAACTGGGAGTTCGTGAAGAAGATGTAGCCAAGAATACCTTCAAAACTCGTTACGGACATTACGAATTCCTCGTCATGCCATTCGGTTTGATAAACGCCCCCGCAGTATTCATGGACTTAATGAATCGTCTCTGCAAACCTTATCTCGACAAGTTCGTAATCGTCTTTATTGATGACATCCTGATCTACTCCCGTAGTAAGGAAGAACACGAGAAACACCTAAAGCTTATTCTGGAACTACTAAAGAACAAGAAACTGTACGCCAAATTCTCCAAGTGCGAATTTTGGTTAAGAGAAGTGCATTTTCTAGGTCATGTAATCAAATCAGTTGGAATTCATGTGGATCCCACAAAAATTAAAGCTATCAAGGATTGGAGCCCGCCTACTAACCCCACCGAGATATGACAATTTCTTTGTCCCTCCGGCTACTATCGAAGATTCATCGAGAATTTCTCTAAAATAGCCCAAACCTTGACTACCTCGACGCAAAAAGGTATGAACTTCGTCTGGGATGCCAAAACCGAGCAAGCCTTCTTAACCCTGAAGCAAAGCTGTGCAACGCGCCCATTCTTGCCTTATCCGAAGGAACCAACGATTTATGTGTTTACTATGACAAGTCCCATCAAGGTCTTGGGTATGTGTTGATGCAGCATGAGAAGGTCATAGCCTACGCCTCACGTCAACTGAAAGTGCACGAAAAAAACTACACTACCCACGATTTAGAACTCGGTGTTGTCATATTTGCTCTAAAGATATGGGGACTCTACCTGTACGGTACAGAATGCAAGATTTTTACCGACCACAATAGCCTCCAGCACATCTTAAACCAGAAGGAGTTGAATATGAGACAACATTGTTGGATTGAACTGCTTAGCGATTATGACTGCGAAATCCTGTATCACCCTGGCAAGGCAAATGTCGTAGCAGATGCCTTTAGCAGGAAAGAGAGAGTTAAACCCTTTCGAGTTCGTTCTCTTGCCATGACCATTCATACCGGTCTCATCACTTAAGTTTGAGCAGCACAACTTGAAGCCCTTAAGGTGACTACATTCGAGACGAAGGCCTACGCGGCATGGATCAATAATTCGAAGTCAAAACTGATGAGCTCCAGTACTTCATGAATCGACTATGGATACCCACGTACGGAGGACTTAGAAGCCTAGTCCTAGACGAAGCCCACAAGTCCAAGTACTCTATTCACCTTGGAGCTGATAAAATGTAGCATGACCTACGAATGTTGGCCTCCCCGCATACCGGCCCGACACGAACTACACCGGCCCAACAACCGTTTTTACAATTTTTGACTCATTTAAAGTCTCCACCAACCTTGTAATAATTATTTTATGAAAATGCTACATTTATATTTGTAGACTTTATAAAATAACTGGGTAAAATTGGTAGTTTTTATAAAAACTAATACCACCTAATTACTTAAACCCCACAAAATATCTCTTAACTTATGTCCTAACCTTGGTTAAGCAACTAACCTAACTATGCTTAGTTAATTTGTCTTCCAAATCTTCTAAGAGATTTCAACACATGTTGAAAACTATTTCACCCATACCACCTTCTCCATCATCACACGCAACCACCATTACAAAACCGCTCCACCCTTTCCCTTCTCCTCACCACCAGTCGAACACCACCACCCCTCCTCCAACCGTCGGACACCACCACTGCCCCTCCCTTCGACGCCGCCGATCACCGCCATCACCGCCCCCTGCTGTTGCCACAGTTCGACGCCCAACACCACCTCAGCCGCCGCTGAGCTCTCGGCCTCCCCTCCTCCGAATGTTGGCCTCCCCTCAGCCATGGTGACTTAACATGAAGGCGGATGTTGCCACATACGTTAGTAAATGTCTCAAGTGTGCAAAGATTAAGGCCGAGTATCAGAAACACTCCGCCCTACTTGTTCAACCGATAATTCTCGAGTGGAAGTGGGAACGTATCGCAATGGATTTTATCACCAAGTTACCAAAGAGCCGAAGTGGTAACGATTCCATTTGGGTCATCATCGACCGTTTGACGAAATCCTAACATTTTCTAGCCATGAAGGAAAATGATTCCATGGAGCGTCTGACGAAGCTCTACCTAAAGGAGATACTCTCCAGTCATGGAACCCCTATCTCCATCATTTCCGATCGTAATAGCCGCTTCACCTCGAGATTCTGGAAGTCACTGAACAACGCTATGGGTACTCAGCTCGACATGAGTACAACCTATCACCAATAGACCGGCGGACAAAGCAAAAGAACCATTCAAACCCTCCAGGACATGCTACGTGCTTGTGTCATCGACTTTGCTAATAACTGGGACGATCATTTGCCCCTTTATGAATTTTCATATAACAACAGTTACCATACCAGCATCCAAGCTACCCCATTTGAAGCACTTTACAGTAGAAAGTGCCACTCCCCTATACATTGGTTCGAGGTTGGTGAAAACCAACTAACCGGTCCGGAAAATAGTCATCGAAACGACTGAACGGATCTCCAAATCAAAAACCACCTGAAATCCGCCCATGATTGTCAAAAGAGCTACACCAATATGCGACGAAAACCCCTGTCTTTTGAAAACGGTGACAAAGTCATGCTCAAGGTATCATCGTGGAAAGGTATAATCCGTTTCAGTAAGCGTGGTAAGCTAGATCCCTTGATACATTGATCAGTTTGAAATCATTGAAAAGGTTGGACCCGTTGCATACAAACTGTAGCTTCCACCCGAGCTTAGCAGTGTTCATGATACTTTCCATGTGTGCAATTTGAAGAAGTGCCTTGCTGACGAATCCTTGGTTATTCCTCTCGAAGAGATACAACTCGATGAAACCTTACACTTCTTTGAAGAGCCTGCCGAGATCGTTGATCGTGTGATCATGAAACTGAAAAGATGTCGGATACCCCTCGTTAAAGTTTGTTGGAATTCACGCTGAGGTCCCGAGTTTACTTGGGAACTTAAGGACCAATTCCATTCTAAGTATCCCCATCTTTTTCCTGTCGAAGCCCATGCAGATGACGCAGCTTGAATTTCGATACGAAATTCTCTCAACTGGGGGAGAATGTGACACCCTTTAAGTCTCCATAAGTCTAAACAATAATATATATCTATTTCTTATTGATTATATGTGCGTCATACTGAATTTTAACAGTTTAATTAACTATTCTTGACGTATCCTTACATGAACAACTGATGATTTACTTTTATTAATAAAGAAATTCCATGCATGGTCGATGGAACTTTAATAACAAGAAAAATTTAAGGGAAATTACGTATTTTTTTATCACCTTTGTAGCAAAAATATAACGCACGTTATCCCATCATCTTGGGATCTCAAATAATCTTCATTAATTCTTGTAAATAAACGAATCGTTTATACGATTACCTTTTATCGTTTTAACAATAATTCACTATTTATCGCGATGGCAACTAATATTTTACTACAAATTATACTTTCAATAAATCAAACGCAACATTTATGAACGTTACTCACCAATATATATTGTCGTTAGATAATTCGAGACTTGCAATCGTTTCTATCGTTAACATTAATATTGTTCACGTCCATGTTATTCGTAAACGTTCCATTTGATCACCCCGATGAACCCATTCGCATGCACAACCTATATACCCCCCATGGATGTGAAACCAAACCCGTCACCTTTCGTCTTTAACCCCCATGCAACACGTGTTCGATCCTCGTCCACCCCGATCTTTTCCTTATGTTTTTCTTGTGACCCGTCGACCCGGAGGACCCCCAAACCCTGATCCCTCCACTCCTTTTCTTTTTCTTCGCGGCCCAGCTAGCAACGGGAATTGAACCCGGTTTCCTCTCTCTTTCTCTTGCCGGTTTTCCCAGCAACATCCCCACCACCTTTTTATTATTTTTGTACTTGGTTGACTTGTGAAGATGCCAAACACATCAACTTACAACCTACACACCCACATAACATTATAGTTTGATCTTGTCTCCTCCTTAGTACACATTTTATTGTCCAATGGACAATGTTTTCCCTCCAAGGCTCATTATTTCCTTCTCTTATCCTTGGATTGAAACACACACACAAGCATACATATCATGACTAGACATTGAGCATTGACCTCCCTTGTGTGTGTATGGATCGGTGGTCATAAGGACCGAACCCGACCTTTTCCTTTCTTCATATTCGGCTAACCACACCAACACATAAACACTTATATAACTTAAGTGATATCACACATTTAAATCCTAAACATCCCCTCTCTATCTCTCGGATTCTCTCTACTGTCCCTATCCATTTAACCATTCCCAAACACCTCTTTCACTAATGAACCTCATATATAAACACGTTGTAACAACCCTAGCCCCCATTTATACTTAAAAACTTAGAAGGAAACACTCTCATATCTCTCCCCTCCCAACTGAATTCGGCACCCTCTCTCTAATTTTTTTTCACTAAACCTCATCAATCTTGAAGATACAAAGAGCTAGGAGTAACAAGGAGTCAAGAGATCACCTCTTTCATCATCATTTTCGGGTTTTCTTCAAGTTAGTGAGTCACCTACCCCACTTTTTTTTGTAGAAATCATGTTCTAGT
The DNA here is from genome assembly GCA_039602395.1 of Deinandra increscens subsp. villosa. Taxonomy (NCBI): domain Eukaryota; kingdom Viridiplantae; phylum Streptophyta; class Magnoliopsida; order Asterales; family Asteraceae; genus Deinandra; species Deinandra increscens. The sequence continues at coordinate 34,560,527 of JBCNJP010000008.1, read as the reverse complement.
GTTTAATCTTAGTTCCATTTCATGTCTATATCACTCCATATGCAAGTCTTGACCAACATTGGTGCCTAAACATAAGTTATGTTCATAAAAGTTTACTTGCTTGAACTTTGCTCATGACATCATGTGTAGTATGCTATCCTACATTCTTGATAGTGATTTTTATACAAAAATATGCACAAAACTTAGTTCCATGAAGTTATTACTTTGTAGGTTAGCCAAAAATATGTAGTTAACTTTGCATAGTTTGAAAGTAGTGTAGTCATTTTGTGATTTCGGACCCATTGGAACACATGACACGTTTTATTCACCCCAACATGGTCAAAATATGTCATTTTAAAGTTTAGCAAGGTTACTTATGCTTGAAGTCACTATATGGACTAGTAGACAAAAGTACACATTAAAACCCTTGAAAATTTCACCAAGTTACCAAACTGATTTTTCCAGATAGTTAGGGCTGGAAAACAGTGATTTTTGGTGACAAAAATTATGTCTAAATGCTACCAGAAGATTCATTTTCAAAATACTTGAATTTGGGAAAAACCGAGACAAAAATCGACACCCGACGGGCCCGAAAACTTGATTTTGTGTAGATAAGCAAATATGGTCAAGATTAGTTAATCAAAGTCTTTTGGGACTTAAAATATGTTTACGGATGTTTATGGTAAATTTTAGAACCTAACTGTGTCATAAAGTGAACCATCGAGACCAAATCGACAAAACGGACACGATACCGGTAAAACCGACAAAACTATGATAATCGTCATATAAAAATATTATTTCTGGAATTTTCACTCGAAATGAACTTATTTTTATATTCCTAAGTGATTTCTAACAAAAACGGATAAATGTCGCGTATTCGGTATATACCGCGAAAACGCCCGATTTTTTACGTTTGAACCAAAAGAAATTGATTTTTCTATGAAAAATTACAATTTCAAGACAATACTTATTCACGTAAATATTTATCAATCTTAGATCATTTTTGAGAATATTTATATATTTTTCTTGAATTAAAATTATATATATCATTATTTCCAAACGTACGCAAATTCGGATATTTACACAAGTGTAAAAAAATTTGCATCTGATAAACTCTAAGGCTATCTTGATGTCAAGACTTGACCAACCAAATTGGAGTGACTTAGAAGTCAACCCAATTTTTTTAAACTAAATGTCTTTTAATTATTTAGGACATCATTTCTGTGTGACTGTACCATCTGGAACATTTCACTAATCAGGTGAGTCTTCTCGGACCCTTTCTTTTAAACTGTTTTTAAATACTTGGGGGAGAATTCATATTACTATCATTATGCTAGACAAGCATACGTACTGTTAACATATCTGGTACATGGGCTTTTCATGTCCACACCTGTTATACCATGTTTATTCATGTTTATGATCAAACCCCACTATTGATTAAATCCGATTAATTATCATGAGAAACGGTAACTCTTGGATAGATCTATTGGGTTAACACCCCTGCTCTGATTGCTCGCTCCAATCTTGACTCCGTTTTAATATTCAAAATAGTACATACATTTATATTAGGCCATGCGGTGTCTATTGGACAAAAGATACCATGAGTGGGTAATCAGTTAGTTTCGGTATTCAAGGTTCATGGCAACATTTAAACATGTCTAACTTTTTGTCAACGAGTAGCATAATCTTATTTCACATTTCTTTACTAATTCCTCTACTGAATACAACTTTAAACCTGTGAACCTCACCAACTTTATGTTGACCCGTTTTCCTATATGAATTTTCAGGTGCTTGAACTTTTATACTAGCTTCTGCGTGGACCTGCGTGTCACTTAGGATCTTTTGCATAGTATGGTTAACAGCCGTTGGAGATTTCTTAGCACAACACCTAATGGTGTCATGTTCTAAAATCTTTTAAACAGATATTTTGTAAACTCTTGACAAACTATATTTCTCATTACTAAACTCTGTTGCGTGATGATTAGAAAACTCCATTTCACTCCAATTAAACTATAACAATCTAAACGGCTCTAGTAGTTAAACCATCCAGAGTGCATTCCGTAACCTTGACTGTGATACATCCATTTCACCACCGACACCTATTTACAGGGTGTGACAGCTTGCTAGGCTATTTTCAAGAATCTAAGCATGTTCATAATTACTGAAGCTCGACCGTTAAGTTTTGCCTCGTTAAGACTAAGGACCATTTTAACACTCGTTCGATATCCAATCGAGTCGCCGTGAGTGACCCGGGTGGGCTTGTTAGACCCGGTAGTACTACTCAATAACTTCTCGCTAATACATTTACTAACAGTAACGTTCAAGTGAGGACTTTACATAACCATGTGCTCGAGTATTCAGGTGATATGATTATCAAAACAGTTAAAGTTCATGCATGTTAATCTCCCCCTAATAGGATTTTAAATAGTAATATGGGGTCGTGAAACTCACCTTCGGGTGGACAACAATTCCAGGTAAAATAATAATAGCAAGTAGCAACTAGCAGGTCTTGTTTACTCTACCAAACACCTAACGAACATAATAATATAAGTGTGTGTTCAATTGAAAATGACTAAGTCCAATGTAAGTGACAAAAACGAGTGATCGTGAGATTCATAGAAAGTCGAGGATGACACGTTTTCCAAATTCGAGCGATTATCGAAATAACGCAAAAAAAACATAATATATATATATATATATATATATATATATATATATATATATTCTACTCTTTACTGATAAATATTTGATAAAAAACCAAACAAATTACAAAGTAATTACAGGTAAACGGGCAACAAGTTGTGTCGCAACCCCCTTTTGAATAGCAAACCCAATCCTGCTGAATACAAAGTTATGAGGCTTATGGAATGTCGAATTACTGTGCACGACCCTGTAAAACCATATAAGGATTGTTTCCAGATCATAGAAGGATAGAGACGGAGAAATCTAGTCATTTATTGTGTCAAATGGTTACACCGAAGGAGTTTACATCAATGAAGCTCGGGAGAGGTTGGACAGACCTCTCCTCTCAACACAAAGACAAATGACCAAAGGTCTAAACTGAGAAGCTAAGCTTCACCTAATTATAGGTAAACTGCCTAACGTACCAGACTACCCTACGCTGCAGCGTACCATCTGGTACGCTTCATGGTACGTTGGCAACCTAGCTATTTTAACAATCTAGACAATTACATAATTCGCACAGTAATGACCACACTCGGAACATGCTCTAAGAAATTCCCCCTTGGACATTATTGTAGAATGTGGGTCTTTATCTTCCAGCAATCCTCATCAGTCAGTCTGTTACATCTTGAAATCTCAAACTTCAGCAAACTCCCCTTGGACTGAATATCAGGCACACAGGAAACCGTTCGAATCTTGTACAATCTCCACAACCAACAAAGTTCCCCCTAGCTTCAAGCACAACACATCCAATTGGAACCGGCATATATGATAATGGTTCACTTCATCAGTCGTTACCCGAAAATTTGTAAAGACATCCACGAACATCACTGCATGTTGACAACAATTCATAATCTTCACAAACTTGTCATACATTCTGATCTTTATGAAAACAAACACGATCAGCATCTTCAATTACAGAAATTCCCCCTCAGCATTAAGTCTCTCCCAATATATCAGCAGTCAAAGAACATCATGTCAATGCTCTTGATAGATCAACACGAGAATCTCACGACTCAAGAAACTATTAGGCATATGACAGAGAGTTCCAAACCATAACTGAAAACTTTGACATATAGGTTCGTACGAACATCAGAAAACACTACCAATTCACGAAGATCATAAATCACCTTCATCCCTGAACTGATTGCTTTGTATATTCACATTTCCCGTTTTCATCAGATAAAAACTTTAAAAAAATTTCAAGGGTCTCAATTTTCCCCCAAAAACATGCGACATATTCAATTCCCGATTCCAACCCAGCAAGCAGTACGTTCTTCAGGTAGCTCGCAATGGAATCACATATTTTATGTTTGTGTAGAAAGATAATCTCCGACAAACGTTCCAAAGTAATCACACCCCAGTTTCTGAATCTCTGTCCATCATCAGAAACTTGTTTTTGAATATATGCCCATCATCAAAAACCGTGACTAATTCATGATAAGTGTGTCACACCCCCCAAAATCAACGCGCGGAATACCACCGCTGGGAGCGTGACAAACCAGGATCGTAGTCCATTAGTTACACCAAACGACCAGAAATTAATAAAAACGTTTCGTATTTCATTAAAATATAAATGCAGAGTGTTACAATTGCGGAAGCGTAAATAAAATAAAATTACTTATGTAAAAACATCGTCACCCAAGGTGACGTGGCTTGTTCAATGACAATAAAAGGGTTTCAAAGTCTCATGCATGCGTACTCGTGATACTCGAACACCTGCAACCTGGAAAATAACATGCTAAAAAGTGCAACACAAAGGTTGGTGAGTTCACAGGTTTATCAGTTCAAAAACAGTTCAAGTTGAGTTTAAGATTGACTATTCAACAACAGTCAAGTTGAGTTTAAGATTAACTGTTCAACAACAGTCAAGTTGAGTTTAAGATTGACTGTTCAACAACACTCAAGTTGCAAGAGCATAATCACTAATATATATCAAATAGCTAGCTAGGCTATATACATGAAACTTCGCACGTTGATGGTCACCGAAGCTAACAGTTGTTTATAGTTTGCCTTGTTGTGTTTAAGACGAATATAACACCCTTTCGATATCCAATCGTGTCAGCGTGACTGACCCTTGTGGGGTTTGTCAGACCCAGTAGTACTACAATATATTTTCCGCTATCGTCATTAACACTAACGGTACCATAAGAAGGACTTTGTTGTATCTATGCTTCAAGTACTTCAAGTGATATATAAGAGTCTAATTATCTCAGTTGTATAGTTTATGCATGTTAATCTCCTCCAACAGGATATTTAAAACAGTAAAATAGGGCCGTGAAACTCACCTTCGGGTGCCCAGCAATTCCAGATAAACGATAACAGCAAGTAGCAATAATGGATCTTGCGAAAGCAATCAATCACCTAATGAGCATATATACATAAGTGTGTGTTCAAACGAAAAACGACCAAGTCTAAACCAATGATGAAAAACGAGTGACGTTGACCCAGATATAACATAGGTTGTGAAGTTCGGAACGAGTCGAGGATGACGCATAGTCAAAACCATGACGATTACAAAAATCGATGGAAAAATATAGCATTCGGTAATAATATATATGTTCATGAAATCAAAATAATACAATGTGTGTATATATATATGAATATATATATTTATCTATAGGGTCCTTTATCTATATATATAAATATATCGCATAATAAGTATATTCATATTTATGCGTTTACATATATTTAAATTTCTTTTCCACACACGTAAAGGGATTTGCAAAACTTTCATTTTATATTTATCAAATACGCATCTTTATAGATCATTGTAAAAAAACATATATTATATATAATAATCATATTGTATAAACCAACGAGGTAAAAACGAAGATAAGGATGTCCACGAGGATTTCTACGGGGCTAGAATAACATGAGGAACAATCGATGATTGGTCTTGAGTCAACCATGCTCAAATCTATGCCTTAAAAAAAAAGAAACGATTGGGGGTCACCGGGTTTGAACCCATGACCTCCGGATCACAAAACAAGACCCTAACCATTGCGTTATCTGCTACGTTTTGTTATTAGATCGAAAATATAGGTTTCATTCATATAGGTTGAAGAGATATGAATTAAAACAATAATTTAGCAAAAACGGTTGATGCCCAGATTCGATCCTGCGACCTCTACATCACAAACCGAGTAGAGAACCATTGGTCTAGTTTCTAGATTGAGTTTTCATTGGAAAACAGTTTTGGAATGTGGTCATCTTCTTCCTTTCCAAACCCTAAATACGTCCACCATGAACAACACGACACAAAAACTTTACATGCTATACAGACGCATACAAAACACGTTCATAGCTAGGTTTCAATTCATACCTTGTATTTGGACGACGAAAGAAACTCGAAGGATAAGAACGGTAGCGATCGCGTTCGCCGGATCCACCCGAAGCGCGTGCTCACCGACTATTCTTCGCCGGTGACGTTCTTTCATGGCTGTGAACATCGAACAGGGGTCTCTAGGTGGTCGGATGACGGCTGAGAGGTGCTTGCCGGTGATGAAACGAGACCGGAAACGAGTGTTCATCGGAAGTGTTCTTGTCGGTTTCTCCAGAGAGTTTTTGAGAGTGCTTCAATGTTAGGAGAACGATGAAGGTTGGATTACGATGCAAATGATGGTGTAACCGGAGATAAATCAATCGTGCAATGGGGCAGAGTTAAGGCCGACGGTCGCGGTCGATTAAGGATCGAAATTCCTTATAGTTTTGTAACCGACTGAAGCTTTCAATTCAGTAAATTGGTTTGGTCCAATGACCAAACACACCCCCAAGTTGGAAATTTGACACACTAGACCCTCAAAGTTTTATATAAAAGAACCCAAGTTTTAGAAATTACTAAAGTAGTCCCTCGAAGTTGAAAGTAGTTTAACAAGGCCAACGAGGTTAACGGAGAATAGTTTAACGGTAAGAGTACGCGTACGTGTCAAAAATATATAAAACATGTAACGCTTATAAGGTGTAAACCCTAGAAAGTTCACATGAAATGATGAATATAATTTAATAAATATATACTTTGAGTTCTCATAAAATGATAACTTGAAATCAAAATGATATGTGAGTAACTCATGTAAAATCATAGAGAATAATGTGCATATATACATATATATCACATAAAATTATAAGCTTTATATTTGTCACATAAAATGACAAAGTGTTCACATAAAGCTATAAACTTTTAGAATATGATGTGCATAAAATCATAAAGTATAAGACGTTTAAACTCAAGTGTATGTTCGTATAGTGATAATTACACAAACCCTAAATAAAGTCAACACCAATCAATCTCATAAATGTTCACACAATATTTATAACAAATGTAGGTTTAGGTTAAATCAGGAAAAGACAGATTATCACAATAAGCATCGGAATCTGGTAACTCTTGATTGTAAATTCACAGCTACCGAATCAAGGGTAAATTCGATAACTGATTTTTTCTTTGAAATTCTCATGACCTCACCCCATTCTTCAAAACAACCCCCAGATATTTATTACTGATTAACGGGGGTTCGCGGGAAGCGCTCCCGAGAAGCGGGGTCCAAGGGGCGGTAGCCCCTGGCGGGGTCCAAGGGGCAGAGCCCTTGGCTGGGGCCGTGCTGAACAAAATTGCTTAACTAAAAATGCATTAGAGATTTGCGGCGGACCATAAGCTCCTACGTACCAAAACTTCAGCTGACCAATATCAGCAGCGTACCATTTGGTACGGTGTAACTGCTGCGTATCAAGCATAACCGCTCCAGACCACTATGGTACGTTCGATGAAGATTCACATGCATACCACCAGAGGACCATGGTACGGCGGAATAACACACTGGTACGGTGGTTGAAGATTGCCTTGCGTACCACCAGCGTACCAGTGACGTACCATCACTCAAAAACGCAAAAATCTTCAATTTCACTCCAGATTCAAAATTTGTCGAATTTCTTCACTCAATCACTCATATTAGGTGCGAAACTGACATAGAAAACTTCGATTTATCACAAATCAATCTAAAACTCACTGAATCTCACCTAATTGAACCTTTTAACGTCTCAAAAACTTCAAAAACGAAAATAGGATCTGGAAATTGAGCCAACGGCTCTGATACACTTGTAAATCACATACACGGACCTTACTAATGCATGATCGTAATCGGATTTGGAACACACGAGGTAAATAATGATTCCTTGATTGATCACAAGCTCGATTACAGAGTGAGAGAATACAGAGAGTAATACACTGTTGAAAACACACAGTTAAGCACTCCAACCCTCACAACTACTCTCTAACACATGAGCTAAAAGTATTTATACTAGACTGCCCGGTGTACCACCTGGTCCGCCACTGGTACGCTAGGGACAGAACATACAAAACGAACAATACAATAGACAAAACACCTAGACCTAGCACTAGACATCATAACATGTTCTAACAAACTCCCCCTTGTCTTGTGCTAGTCTTCAGAAGCTTTTGGTCTCCGTTTTTTTCCTAACTGTCTTCGATTATTTCCAGCATGAATCCCGAAAGCAAAACATACTCTAATCACTCTTTGAAACTGCAAGACTTGCTCAGCGTTCTCAGCCTTATACAGAATGTTGTTGTGATAGAGCTTATTGATATCAGCTTTTGAGAGATTGATCAACCATATTGGATCAAAGATTCTAGCCACCTTGTTTTCTTCTTTAACCACAATCACTGCTTCTCCAGTACATTCGTCATAGTACCACCATCTCAAAGTCTTGATAAAATCTTGCTCAAGCTTCTTTAATGGAATTTTCTTCAATTGAATAGGCTTCTTGTATTTCAATACCACAACAACTTTCCCAATTTTTGGATTAACATCTGTCGGATGCTCTGTATACTTTGCCCTCTGAGGAGTTAGAAATCTAAACCTTCCTTGACATTCTTCTAACAACTTGTTCTTGAAAAATTCTGCCAACTAATCACCTTCATAGTTCAGAAATGGTTTTCTTGATAAATCTCGAACATCACAAACAGGCAAAGTGTTGAATCTCGTTGCATTCTTCAAGTACAGAATTCCAAACTATTTCTTTATCGCATAACACTTGAGTTCTAAATCGAACATCCAACTAATTATGTTCCCAGTAGCTTCACCTTTGTTTTCAAAGAATTTCTTCTGATCAACATCATTTGTAGGTTTCACTACCTGCATCTTCTTGGCTCTTTGAGTCTTCAACCATTCATCAAATAACATTTTCTTTTCCTGATCCTCTGACAGATTATCAGACTCCGTTGTTTCAGTTGGTTTCTATGATTCTTTCTTCTTCATCTCCTTCTCTACTTCTTCTTCATCATCTCTACCGAAGAAATTGAATCCTCTAGATTGATCGTTATCAGAGAAATTTCCATAAACTTTCGGATCATCTGGATATATTCTTTAGCAGTCATGTCTTCAACATCTACATGTTCCTCTTCAAAACCAATTTCATCATCAGAATCTACTTCCTCGTATGGCTCAGCAAAAGGAACTTTGTCCACATCATCAATATTTAGAGAAAAAATGGCAGCAAGTTGCTCTTTCGAATATGGATTAATAAACTCCCCTTCTTCCAACTCTACCCTGGTAATCGGAGTCACATCATAAACATCATTTCCCGACGACTCCCCTAAGATGTAGCAGATGTTCCATCTGCACCAGCACCAGAACCATCTCCACCAACACCTCCTTCAGGGTCATCATTATCATTCAAATATTTTGATATATCATCCTCTTCTTGAAAAATTTCTTTAGGATTCGGTCTCCTCTCCCCCTGAGCAGGTAAAGCATTTAACAAACGATTTAGCTGCTCACCCAGAGTTCTAGAGATTTGTTGAAGGCGAGCAATCTCACGATCTTTTGACTGATCCCGAGATACCAACTCCTTAACAATATTCTTTAAGCCTTTAATTTCATCAGCTTGTTATCGATTTGTAGATTCTAACTCATCAAGTCTTGTTTGATGCAAAGAAAGATTTAAATCAGCAGAAGAAATAGTGGATGTTGTAGAAGCAGCAGTGGTTGAACCAGAAGCAGAAGTATAAGAATTTCTGATAATCAGCTTTCTAACAGGTGGCTGACTTGAACTTTGTACATTAGCAGACTTGGTGGTTGGTTGATTTGGAATCGAAGACTTTGGAGTAACCTTTTGCTTCTTGCTAGGCGGACTGCTACCCGCTTTTCTAGCATCAGCAAGGAAAGAGCCCTGTTTTACCGTCATTTTAGGTCTTGACATATGCTTTATATGTTTGCCAGTAACGACCATTGGAGCTTTTCCTTTATCAGCGGCCTTTGTCTGTCTCGCTGATTCCTCCACAGAAATAGTATAAGATGGATCATCATCATCCTCTCGATCAGCAGATCATTATGATAAATGCTCATACTTAGAAGTATCTTTATTTTGTGAAGCCAAATATGCCAAATGAGCTTTAGAACCTTTCTTTACTTGGACACCTCTGGTATTATGCAAAATCTCAACATAATCACCAGAATCAGAATCTCTATCCAAAGAACTTTCATCATCATCATTTCCAGAAACATCTTTAGAACTAGCTACATCATCTTCTCTATCAGGAATAATTGGATCTTGTTGAATGGGCTCAGATTGTTGTTGTTGTTGCTGTTGCTATTGAACAGGTACAGAAGCAGCAGGTTGCTGTTCTACAGGTTCTTGGACAGGCACATCATCATCATCATCTCCTTCATTATCATCATCTTCAACTGGATCTCCATTTTCATTATACACTAATTCATCATCACTACTATCCGGATGTCTTGGAGCACCGTCAGCAGGAGCTACATAATCGAGTTTTGCCAGATGACCAATCAGACCTTTAACCGGAGGAGGCACATTTGCTCCTTTTCTTTTCTGATAAGTAGGAAGCTTTCCCACAGCCACTTCGTTCATGTGCTTCAAAACTAATTCAGCATCCGGATTCTTTGGAAGATTAGGATGAAGATCATTTAAGATCATTTGTAGAAATCTAGGATACATCACACTCTTGTTCTGTTTGGACAGTATGTTCTCTTTCATGTAATCGAAAATCCGACCTGAGAAGTTGAATTCCCGATTCATCACCAAAGCCGTAAAGAAAGATAACACCTTCATATCAAATTCCTCATGACCCCTCAGTCGGTTACCAAAACATATGATTATCACGTGCATTAGATACTTGTACAGAGGACATAAATTTGCTTTGAGAAACCAGGATGCATAGAGATTGCCATCATACTTTACTCTTCTTAACAAAGCAACCATATCAATCTGATCGAACTCTTTAGGAAATGTCAGTTGATCATTGAATTGTAAAACCCTCTGAACATCTTCTTCAGTTACAGTAACATCAGTTTAAAGAATCCCTCGCACGTATCACTATAGGTGTCATCGAACAATCTACTTGAGCTGATGTCCAAAACATTGTAGGTAAATCTTTGTACGGTGTACACTCGTGTGTAGCAGCATAGTATACTCTCGATCGTCTCAGAAAATCAACCCGACGCAGAAATTCAACCGCCTCCGGAGTAAGGAACCCAAAAATATCAAAGGAAAAAGGGATAAACACGTGTTAATTTTTGAGACAGACTCTCTCGTATTTGGCAACTTTGCCAGGTTCTGCGTTCAACGTAGCTTGCCCCGTGACGAACCCATTGTCCCTGAGCCCAACAAGAGGAGACACACCAGTAAGGTCAACACAAGCGTGTATTCCCCATGCCCAGCCAAACACAAGCACATCAGCCGACCGTAAGATAGACCTCCCTTCGAGCGGATCCGTCAAAAAGTTCATAGGAGCCTCCTTTTTAGCAGAGATACTCGCACGCTTCAGAACATACACGCACGCTTCAGAACATCAAACAACACATCCCTGACCTAGTCATGTCTGTATTTAAACCTAGGCAATTCCTTACAATGGACTGCATGTTCCTCAAAGAGGTCCAGACAAGCCTTGCGGCAAACTGGGCACGACTCATCATTAGGGAAAATAGGGATCATAAGCCTGTACTAAAGGATAGCCCGATACTCGACAGCAGACATATGTTGACCCAACCCTTCAATGGGGGTGACAGGTAGGAAGTCTTAGGCCCGAGGGGCTCGAAGACAAGCCAGCACAGCTTTTTAGCAGGGGGATAGGGCAAAGTTCGCCTTTCTTGACGTGCAATGCGTGTCAAGAAAGGGTCTTCTTGACACGCAAATGCGCGTCAAGGAAGCCGGGGTCAAAAAGCTTCTTGACGCACGAAAAATGACACGCATTTTATGACGTGCAATGCGTGTCATAGACTGCGCGTCAAGGAAGCCCCAGTCATAAAGGGAGATGACACGCATTTTTGCGCGTCATGGATTTAAAAAAAAATTTAAAATATATTTTTAATAGAATCACTGTTTTTCACATTAAATGACAATGAACCTAATAATACAAAATAAAAGTACACTTATAACAAAATAATGTATTTCATATATATAGCAAATTGAATTTGATACAAATAATAATTAAGAATTACAAAGTTAACGACATAAGTTTACATTCTTACAACTCTCCTTCGGGATTCCTTGCCATTCGAAATCTAATTACGTGTAGTGGTTGGTCAACAGATAAATATACCAGTATTGTTCCATTCTTGTTGAGTTTCATACCCACAGCCTCCAATCCCAAATTCTGCATCTACCAGTATTGTTCCATTCGAAAATGTCTCTTGTGCATCAATCCCATTGATACCCTTTTGTCTAGCAGCTTCAAGTTGCTTCTCGAGCTCAGAAATCTCAAGTCCCCACCCTGCTGCTTCATCAAGATAATAAGGAACCTGAAACATCATTATGTGTTCGCTCTATTATATGCTTCCTTATAAAATCTAAATTTAACAACTCAAACTTGAAACAGTATAAACATGAGTATATGGGGAACAAAAACACATACAAGGGTGCTACCATGAAGGGCAATTGAAGCATAGTAAAAAAGGTACTGAGGAATTGCACAGAAGATTCCATCTTGTTCAGATCTTATTAGTAATTGCATCATCATATGGACCTAGTACAGAGAGATGATACAATCTGCAATCAATTTGATATTTTCCACTATTCTAAATAATTTTGTAATTTGTATGTTTCACTATTTTAACACGTTTTAAAACACAGAAAACAAATAAAAGATCACAGAAAATAGAGCTTTATACCACTGGACTTCTGATTTTGTTTATACGAGTCAATTTTGGATGCATGTTATTTCTGATTTTGTTTATAGTTGCTGTGAGCGACTTTTGATGATTTATTTATGGGGGTTTCGATGATTTTTAAATGGATACTGTCAACGTTTTATGGGTTGCTTGGGTTCTTATGGCTGTGATCGATTGGTTATTTTTTGGAGAATCTCATATACGAGTAAATCTTAGGTTTTGATGCATGCTTTTTTCTAATGGTTTATAGTTGTTTTCAACAATTCCTGATGAAGTTTTTGGGGCTTTGCTGATGTATTTCTGATGAATACACAGACATTCGTCCGTTTGTTAAAGTTCTGATCAAGTTCTTGTCGTCGTTTTTTTTTGTTTTTTTTTTCATATGATTCTAATTCGATTGACAGTTTTTACATCATGATGTTTCTTATTTGTCCCTTACGATTGAGCTAATCATGTGAGGTTGAATCGATTTTAAGGGTTGTATTAATTTTGAGTATTGATGGTAATTGCATGTTATTATTTGTTAGCATGCTCAATTGTTTGGTATATTCGGAACTAACAGATTACAGATAGGGTACTTCTACTCCCTTTGCAACCTCCCTGGATATTTACATACAATAGAAGATTGATTTACATTTACTTCTGTATTGGTATATCATCAGAAAATAGTTATGGTTATGTGTTCCTAATCATGATAGTGGATAATAAAAACGTCAGGTTTCACTTCTTTAGGCTGCTAATACTCTTACTGGTGGCCCTTTTGTAGTAATTAGGAAATATAGTGAAGATCTTTATTAGGCGGGTCATTCTTGGTTTAGTTTCAATGGAGTTCTTGATTGGTTTTTTGTCAATTCCTGTGATTTTATCAGCATCTTCTTATCAGGTCATTTTTGTTTTTTGTGTCCATTTAGTATAGTTTTTTTGTCCATTCGTTACAATAACTATGTATTTTAGTAGGTAATTCTTCGTTTTTTATTTGTTAAGATACTTACAATGTGTTATTAAGACTTTTAAGGGGTGTTTTCACGAGCTTTTACATACATGTATAAATATCATGACTTTTCTCTGCAAATTTCTAAAGTCTAACCTCAGATGTTGCTACTATGTATGTACCCATTGTTATAATTTGGGTTTAATATGTTCTAGAAGACCTTTTCCTAATAGAGAAATAGTTTAAGCATATATCCCCAGGGCCATTCATAAAATGTTTGGGGTGTGTGTTACTGCTAATTGTTGGCTGTAAACCATGTTTTAAAACATAAATGTTCTTATTTTTGCATTTTAGGAGCCGTGGTAGACAAATTTGATCAAGTAATATCTGATTCAGACATCAAAGCTCTACAATGGTTGGTTACCGGGCTTTGACTATTATAGATGCACATGTTGCTTCCTGATGTGTGTGGACTAAAATGTCTACTAGCGTTTTACTAATTTGTTAACAAATAATCTGTTCTTTACCCACAATTTTCTCTTAACAATGATATTATCAAATATGATTATAAAAGTTATTATATAATAAAACGTTTCTCTCGGTGGTGACCTTAGTTTGTTTGGCAAAATACTCACAATTACATTTGTTTTGTAGATATAGCCTATGATGCAGTTTGTTTGGAGAAAACACTCACAATTACATTTGTTTTGTAGATATTCTATGTGCATCAGTTCGTTGTTCTGCCAGGTTTGTTTTATATCTTTGTTTTAGTATGTTTAGAGCATTTACTATTATAATATGGTATAGGAAAATTTTTGGTAATTAAATGGCTGAGTTGATTTTTCATCTTATTACCAAAATATGAAGTGAGAAAAGAACAAATGAAGTAAGGAAAGCATCCAAGTACAGTTTTTTGTTTGATGTAGACTTTATTTTCTGTTTTATTGGACATCTGCAAGTAGGAATTCTGTGTTTTTAATTGGTAAGTTGTATATTAGTTTATTCATGAACTTTCTATGTTCCTTTCAATCCTTGAATGTTAAAATTGCCCCTTATCTTGGACTAAATCACGCTTGATTTTGTAATTACTCATGCGTATTGATTTGATGATTCTTATCCATTTGTCTTAATGTTGTATGTAGAGGAATGTGTATGGATTTTTAGTGTCTGTTAAAATCGTTCTTTTAAGTTGTCCTTCTACATGGAGCGTTAAGTTTGTTAATTTTCTCCACTCGCGCTACAAAGCGCACGGGTAATTTGCTTGTAAAAAAACAAGTCATACTACTACAGAGCATAAACTATTTAATATTCTACACCATATATGCCACTATATTAATACCTAAACAGACCCTGTGTTTCACTCTTATCCAATATGGTGGGATGATCACATAATGCAAGAATGTAGCATAATAGAATACATAATAGTAAACAACGGTTCCAGAAAAAAAAGTTGTATAAATATTAAATAGTATTGTGAAATGCGAACCTCTCTGAAGATCAAAAACAAATATCTCAATCTTTGCTTGTAGATAATGACATTTCACATTCAATACCAATTCATCATCATCGCCCCTGCATCATAAATATATTTAATTAAAAAATGGTCAAAAATGGGATGACTTGGCTCAATACTGATCTTTTCTTTCCTTGATATCAAGTGTTTGTATTTCGTTAGAAACTACCTGATCATGATTCGAACTTATAGTGACAAGATCAGTGGCTGAAACACCTTTGATTTGAGCAGCTTTTTCAACTAAGTCATTTATGAGCACTATTTGGTTGACCACAGAAAGAGGTCCATTTCCAGAGATTCCATTTTTACTTGTGGTTGGTATCATAGCAATAAAAACGTTAAAACGTTAGTGATGCAATCTAATAATAGTGATGCAAACGTTAGTTACCAAAGTACTTTTATGAAATATGAACTAAACATGCCTTAAACTACTGGACAAACATGCCATATAACTTCTATATGGAACAGGTTGTAAAGTAACAAAACACAGCAAAAAAAATGAAAATTCGGTTCATCTACACGATGATCAAAACCTAAAACACAACAAAGCCTAAACTACTTTGGTTCCCTGTATTTGTTAGAAAATAATTCACTCCTAGCTTTGCAAAAAATGAAACTGTCCCTCCCACTTTTTTTTAAAGTTGTAGGCCTGCAATCTCCATCAAAAGTGTGTGCGAGTGTGTCCCTGTAGGCTCAAACAACCACAACATAAACTTACTCCCACTACTCAACCTCCCATGCCAAGAATTTTATGTTTTTACCCAATGAGAAACTTCTCACAACCCGCATTAAGCCACAAATAATCAAGTTCTTATTTTGTAAGTAATTTCTATGATATTAAAGTTTGACCCATTAATTAGAGATTAAACATAACCCAAATGAATGTAACCCAACGAGACCTATTGATAAGTAGATGTACCATAATTGCAACCTACATTGCATATGAATCCATCTAATGTATACATTATGAGAAACTATAGACTGACCATAAAACTAAAAACTTTAATATCTTTATGAGCAAGGAATACCCTCAAAGGGGGCGGTGGCTTGAATGTTTGAAGACGATCTGCAGTGAAAATTTAAATGTCAGTTACTGCGGTGTTACAAAAGATTTCAGAAGCTGGACAGGGTTTGAAACGGGTCATCCACTGCTATATTTGTTGATGTGATTGCTATTAACGACGGTTGATGGAGGTAGGTATTGTATATCTTGCGCAGACCCAAACCAACATATTAAGCAAACAAAAATAACACGAAAAATCAATTTTTTTGGGAGCCAGTCACATGTAGACATGTAGCTGTAATATCAAGCGTCTTTTTGCGGTAGAATCTACAAGAATATTCGCAAGAGCAGTAAGCAAACATAAACTCCAAACATGGATTAGGGAACTATGATGGACATATAACAAAAAAATATACAGATAATTACAATTTAAACCAAATCGTAGGGAAAAAACAAGTAATTACTCAAATATATAATCAACCTATGAGCATGACTAAAAGACCATAAGCTATACACAGAAGCTTATAGTTAATCAGACCATAAAATCAACTTTATAGTTAATAGTCAAAACATAAAATTCAGTACTGAAGATTATAAGCCAAATTTAGATCACACAAGCAATGGCTAATTATGTACACAGATTTTCTTCCCAACACCGACTTTAGGGTGAATTTAGAACAAGTGAAACGAAAGAATGTGAAGTGAGTAAAATTGTACCTAATGGATCAACGAACAACAATTGCTTCCCAACACCTACAACAAGACAACAAATTAGTGGTTTAATGGAAAATTATGTGACTAAAATTGTGATAAATGGCGGAAGAATCAGAGAGAAAGAGTACAAACAATCGTCGTTAATGGTACCGACGGGAGAATCAGAGAAAGAGTTACCGACGGAAACATAAGGTGTTATGAATTAGGGCTAAAATAAGAATCAGAGAAAGAGTACCTAAATTAAGACATCAAATCCCTTCTTTTCGCCTAATGAATATCTTGAGTCGTGTAAGCGCAAAATGGAGATGAAGGTGAATTAGGGCTTCAATGGATGGTCCTTAAATTTTCGCCTACTGAAGATGAAGGGGGAGCAGAGAAAAGCTTGAATTAGGGCTTCAAAATTCGTGTAAGCACATAATGTAGATGGAGGCGGTTTAGGGCTTCAAAATGGAGGGGCTTCAATTTTTGCCTACTGAAGATGAAAATGGAGGTGATTTAGCGCTTCAAAATGGAAGACCTTTAACTAGCTTAGCTTGATAACGAGCTTCTTAGTAGGTTGAGGAGGCGTGGGTTTTTAGATATCAAAACTGGATGAGAAAGAAGGAAGGAGGTGGAGGAAGAAAAAATATGAAAATGGAGACCGGCGGGTGAAATTGGACGCTTAATGAAATTTTAGGGCAAACTATAGGCGGGAAGTGAAAAACATAAGGTGACAGTTCAAGATGACGCGCAGTTTTAAGGTGTACTCCATGTTTTTTTTTCTAAATTTATGACAGATATTTATGACGCGCGAAAATACGCGTCGTCTACCCTTAAAATTTTACATTTCTTGACAGTTTTTTGTCACATGCGTTTTTGCGCGTCAAAAATCACTGCACGTCATCGTTCGCGCATTAAGAAAGGCCCTTTTTCTACTAGTGCAAACTCTAGGGAATTTTGCTAAAACGGGTACTCGCCAGAGTATCCAGAGTTTTAGGGGGCGGTGTCCTTATTAGAAAACCCGCCCAGATCAAAATCGGGAAGTGAAGTGCATACGCGTCCCAACGCACACTCAAAATCATAATCCATCCCATTAAAACCACACTCCCGATGAATATAGTCCTGCGACCTCCACGATTAGACCCTCGAGGCCACAAAGGCATACGTGGAAACGTCCTCCGCTGAGCATAACCTAAGTCCCCGAAAACGGGTTGGGAGGGAAGCCAACCTCCATTGGAGATCCCCGGAAAAGGCAACCTCACTAACAACAATGTCCTCGATAGCCTCCCGGAGACCTTTGTAAAGATAGAAACAACTTCCCCTACGTGTATAGGTTTGCACGTGTGGAGGCCAAATAACAACCTAGCAACACCCATACAGGAACGGAGCAGGAGGAGCTTGCTTTGAGGATCCCGTAAGCGTAGAAGACTGTCACACCATCAAATTTCCACATGCGGGTTTATACCGCAAGACGTGTGATAAAAAAGGATCCGAGTCATTAGACATACCAAACCATGCAAGAACAGTTTTAAAGGAATTCGGAAGCATAAGTAAAAGTAATAACAATGTTGCGTAAAACACACGCTCAACCCAAATAAAATAAAATAAAATAAAATAAACCAACGAAATTTTAAAAGTGTGTTGTAGACCCAATGCAAAGCATGCGTCCTAATCGTGCTCCGGACCTAGATACCTATGAAAGACATGCTATGTGGGTCAGCGCAAAGGCTGGTGAGTTCACAAAGACATAATGTAAGAATCGATGTTTGAACCAATGTTTGTACCAATGTTTGAAAAATGTAATCATAATTGTATTTTTAGCTAGCTAAGCCAAAATCGCTATCACTATGTAGTTCGCAACCGAAGCGTGACTGTTTGTGTTTGTAATGCCTTTCCACCATCGTCTAACACAGAAGGTGATGATACTGTCTAGGCTAATGTTACACCCGTTCGACATCCAGTCAAGTTAGAGCAACTAATGCGGGTGGGGTTTGTCAAGCCCAGTAGTACTACTCAATATAACTTCAAATATGTGTTATGTTCGCACATACGTGATCAGCTATACAATTATATTACCAAAACTATTTGTAGCATGTTTTTCTCTCTCAAGGAGATACTTAGAGAGAAACTGTTAGAGAACTCACCTCAGGGAGCTCATCAAGAGTTTGAAACCAAAATGTAAACAGATGACTTCCTAAGAATCACCTCAGATTATAGTGAGTTCGAGTAGTCCTTGTAACCTTCGGATCTAGGCAGAAACACTGGAGATGAACCTGTTGTCAAAGGGAGAGGAGAGGATCTGCTATCGTGCGTGAGAGAGAGAGAGAGACCAGGTTCAAGTAAAAGTGAGAAGACTCAGGGAAGTGGACGACGATTTTGAGAGATTAGAGGGTTTTTAGGAATTCAAATTTTGAGTTGAGATATTACACTTAGCCCCTCCAATTCTCTTAAACTTTTTGGCTAAGACATATAGTACACAAGCACCAAAAATTCCTAATAATAGACAACACATTGCTCGGTTGACGACGGCTAACACGTATCGCAAGCAAAACACCATGTTTCCTATATCACGTAGTTCTATCGCTACATAGAATTACCCGAAAATAATTAATGTCAACGTAATCCATTTAATATGTCAAGTCACATAATATTATGTAACATCACTCATACAAGTTTTATTTGTTCGTTTCAGTAGTGACCCAACGTTCAGGACCGACTCGACTCGCATGTGACTATCCATGGACTCAATGACCCATCTAACACTCCTATTAGATGTATGAATGCATATACATTCGAATAAATAATTATTTATCTTCGTGTTTGTTCAGAAAATTACCTGCATTTTTGCCGGGTGTCATATCATCCCCTTGTTGAAGGTATTTTCGTCCTGAAAATTAAGGTCATTGCTAGTTCGCTAGACACAAAGAAAATAAATCCAGTTGTCAAATCATCCTCTTGTTGAAGGAAATTTCACCCTGAAATGTAGTCCGTACCTTTGTTAGTCGCTGTTTGCTTGTAGAATAGTTGTGGGTATTTCTTTCGCATTTGATCTTCTCATTTTCACGTGAACTTTGGTCCGTATTTCGAGTTCCAACGAACTTGAACTATTAGGATCTTGCTGTGTTTGAGCATCTTGACGGAGGCGAACCATAATCTCAGTTGGTTCCTCGATGAAGCGTAATTGTTCATCGACCTGGATCTCGTCTAGTGGCACTACTAGACTTTCGTCTGATAGACACTTCTTCAAATTCGATACGCTGAAGACATTGTGCACCTCTTGCAATGCTTTCGGTAAGTTTAGTTCATGCGCTACCGGGCTAATTCGTTTAATAATCTCGAATGTTCCGACGTAGCGTGGGTTCAGTTTGCCATGCTTGCCAAAACGGATGACACCTTTCCAAGGTGACACCTTTAAGAAAACCCTCTCACCAACTTGAAATTCAAAATTGAAGAGGACTAGGAGAACCCTTTGTATCATATCTTGAAATTCATGTGTATAGTAGGTTGCAATGCTCAAGATTGACTGAGTTTAGGGGTTTTCTTTCTACTCAAGGCATCATCTACAACGCTAGCCTTGCCTGAATGATGACTAGGGTTTGTTCTTGGCCTAATACTCAGTCCCATTTTTAAAGCACAATTAGTGTTTATATATACGGTGTACCATAGCTAACCCACTACACCTTTGGTATTCTAGAAGCGTACTAGTAGACGAGTTTAGAGATATAACAAGGCTCATGATTGTCATTACACAATAGGTTCTATCCCATTTCATTGTACCTGAGCATCCACGCTCGCGTTATGCTCTCCGAAATCTTGTAATCATTGCGGGCGGTATGTTGGCACCATACAGGTAATGTCTCCAGCCCAACGATATGACACCATTGCACCTAATCCTAGGACATGGCTGGTGTTGTCCTGCTTGTGCATCTTCAATTGATGTGAGACTTAGGTGATGGTCTTCTTGCGTTTCATCCACACACAACTGAGACCTTGATTAAAGGTATTGCAAAATGCCATGAAGTCTTTGGTCCTATTGAATATGATAAAATCAGTGCACTGTGAAGCTTCCGCTTCGGCGGTTGAAAAATCACGTCCTGGTTGTCACCTTAGTGCATGTAGTACCTTTGCTAGTCATAGAAATTTTTATTGTCGATAGTAAGTTGTCAAACAATGAAACTGATGTCGCCTCTGTTAGTGTTGTTGGATCTGGCCAATCCTCGATGGCCTCCACCGTAAATGGGATAGTATGTATATTTTTTTTTCTTCGAGTGCGATAGGTTCGGACAGAGGCACTCTTCATGTTCATCCTGAGTTTTGGAGTAAACCATACATTGTTAATAATCTGATGTCGAGTCGATCAAGGTAGGGATTAGACATGTGGTTCATGAAATCCATGGACACCTCGGATGCGTTGGTCAACCCACCGGTTATGAAAAAAATCGCAATGGCCACTCCGGTTTTTAAACGAAGTTCCCGGGACATCCTTGTCCCGAATTGGTAATTGATGGTATCCAGATGTCCTTTAAATCTTAGAATAGTAATTCGATCTCTAAAGCTGGTCAAACAACTCATAAATTTGAGGTAGAGAATAAACATAATTCTTGATGTGGTATTGTTCACTTCGTGGAAATCGATGCACATGCAGAAAGTCGCCTCCTTCTTCTTAACAAAAGGCTTGAGGTTCCCCACGAAGATAAGCTTGACTTGATAAATCCTTTATCTGGAGACTCATAAAGTTGGGTATACAACTACTGTAGTGGTATGGTGTGAATCGGTATGGTGCCCGGGCAATAGACACTACTCTAGGTGCGTGGTCAATCAGAGATTCGACCTGACTATGAGATAGAGGACCAAGTAGGTCTTTATGAATATTTCTTGGAAGTTATGAATGACAAGAGAATCCTCGATCTTCCTTTCTTACTTTGGCATCTCACATGAACTAAAATAGTGACGTGATCCCTCCGTAGACACTTCATGCCCTTAGATACGATATGTTGCCTAGGATAGACCCATTTTTCTGTCCTAGAGCTGATAAAGATTTTCCACTAGGGAGAGGAATGTAGATGGTTTTCTCCTGATAAGGAATCTCGACTCGGTATTTGAACAACCATTCCATTCCAACAATTTCATCAGATACACTTAGAGCGGCATATAGGTTTATTAGCTCCACTTTACATCTCCTGACAATTTTGCTCGTCTTCATCCGAATTTTACCATTTGTTAGTTCCAGTGCCTGTCTAGCCCTTGAGGGGGTTTGAACATATTTCCTCATCTACAAAACGTTAGTGATGCTTAATGATTCCTAGTGTTGCCCTAACCAAGCGCAAACGCACAAACGCACAACCGTTGTTGCCATGGCAATTATTCTTAAAGTGTTCCTCTTTGCCATATACCTTCAGTGATGGACCCAGTAACCTTGATTTGGTTTTTCTAACCTTTAAGCAATGTAATCTCTGGCCATGTGGCCCATCCTTTCACAGTTCTGGCAGCATTGCCAGTCACACGCGTGGTGGATGGAAGTTACACTCGTTACACTTTAGGTTACTTTCTAGTGTAACCGCCTCGACCCTAACTGTTTGGTCCTGATTGTTCTTCTTGCTGAAGAAATTACTTGTTGAGTTAGTAAGCTTGTGACTCTGTTGTTGCTGTTAGTTGGCATATGCAATTCAATTCTAAAATTGTTGCCACTTGTGTCGTCTCCCCTTTCGCTTGTGTTCTGAACTACTCTTAATAGGCTTCCTCAAGCTAGGGTACTTTGAGCTACAACTCGGTCAGTAAACCCACAGGCTAACCAAGCTGCTTGTTGGACGGTAGTGGGATTTGTTGGAGGTAAACCATGCTCCGATTTTATGGCCACTCCCGCCACGCGAAGTTCTAATTGCTTGCAAACCGGTTTCTTTGTGTGAGGACGCGGAAGAGTCCTTTCATGGGATAGAGTTATATAAGTTTCGGTTTCAAAATTTTCCATCCTAAGATTTCATAGCTTGTGCTATAGTTTCTGGATAACATTTTTGAAACTTTTGTCCTCTTTCTGTGATGTAGTGACTTTCCTTCCAAGGTAGTATGCTAATCACGTTCGGACCTAATTTCTATACCTAGATATTCCACCTGGTGAGTGCGGGTCCCTTGAATGTTCCTGTCACTTGATTGACTCTTTTGCCTAAGGGAAATCACACATCCCAAATGTCGATTTCTGTCATGTCCGTATAGCTGAGCAATTCATTTATTCTTTCTGTTTTGTTGATTTCAAGAGGCTCACAGCCTTAAACGTTTCCGGATAGTGAAAGTTCCTTAACCTCCTTGCCCATACTCTTGGGCATGAATTGCTAGTGTTATCGTTATGTATTGATTATTCAGTGTTGTGTGCAGACAAAATGCTTCACTGGCTTTATGTGAGAATCAGTGTGGTTCATGACAACTGCGTCAATGTCATGTCTAAACCTGCTCGTAAGGACTCGAAGAATCTTCTCCATCTCCAGTAAGCTCGTGATCCTTCCTGTTATATAGAGCATGTCCCACAGCTCACGGTCCACCTGACCAACACCCGCTGCGAGAACCTGTTACGTGAATCTACCCCTCATGAGCGTTAGTGTAGTTAATCAGCTTCACTCGCCGTGTCCTTCAATTTAGAAGTTCGCTGGACTAGCAGGTCTCTCACCGGCTCGGGATGATGTAGGGAATGTCGACATGTTTGCAATGTAATATGTATACATGTATGTATATCCAATGAAATGCTAGATTAACAAGAATATGTGCGTGCGTAGGTGTATGAATAATGCAACTCTAAGGCTATAGCTGGCCTACATGTAAGACCTAGTTCATTATAACCAATGGCCCTGATACCAATCTGTCACACCCTCAAATTTCCACATGCGGCTTTATACCGCAAGACGTGTAACAAACCAGGATCCGAGTCATTAGTCATACCAAACCATGCAAGAACAGTTTTAAAGGAATGAGGAAGCATAAGTAAAAGTAATAAAAATGTTGCACAAAACACACGCTCAACCCAAATAAAATAAAAAAAATAAACCAACGAGGTTTTAAAAGTGTGTTGTAGACCCAATCCAAAGCATGCGTCCTAATCTTGCTCCGGACCTAGATACCTGTGAAAGACATGCTATGTGGGTCAGCCGAAGGCTGGTGGAGACATAATGTAAGAATCAATGTTTGAACCAGTGTTTGTACCAATGTTTGAACAGTCTAATCATAATTGTATTTTTAGCTAGCTAGGCCAAAATCGCTATCACTATGTGGTTCGCAACCGAAGCGGGACTGTTTGTGTTTGTAATGCCTTTCCACCATCGTCTAACACGGACGGTAATGATACTGTCTAGGCTAATGTTACACTTGTTCAATATCCAGTCGAGTTAGAGCGACTAATGCGGGCGGGGTTTGTCAAACCCAGTAGTACTACTCAATATAACCTCGCTTTCTCATAAATTAATGGCTCGAAAAATGTAAGGACATCAAATATGTGTTATGTTCGCACATACGTGATCAGCTATACAATTATATTACCAAAACTGTTTGTAGCATGTTTTTCCCTCTCAAGGAGATACTTAGAGAGAAAGTGTTAGAAAACTCACCTTAGGGAGCTCAGCAAGAGTTTGAAACCAAAACGTAAACAGATGACTTCCTAAGAATCACCTCAGATTATAGTGAGTTCGAGTAGTCCTTGTAACCTTCAGATCTAGGCGGAAACACTTGAGATGAACCCGTTGTCAAAGGGAGAGGAGAGGATCTACTATCGTGCGTGAGAGAGAGAGAGAGACCAGGTTCAAGTAAAAGTGAGAAGACTCAGGGAAGTGGACGACGATTTTGAGAGATTAGAGGGTTTTTAGGAATTCAAATTTTGAGTTGAGATATTACACTTAGCCCCTCCAATTCTCTTAAACTTTTTGGCTAAGACATATAGTACACAAGCACCAAAATTTTCCAATAATAGATAACACATTGCTCAGTTGATGACGGCTAACACGTATCGCAAGCAAAACATCACGTTTCCTAAATCACGTAGTTCTATCGCTACATAGAATTAACGGAAAATAATTAATGTCAACATAATCCATTTAATATGTCAAGTCACATAATATTATGTAACATCACTCATATAAGTTTTATTTGTTCGTTTCTGTAGTCACCCAACGTTCGGGACCGACTTGACTCGCATGTGACTATCCATGGACTCAATGACCCATCTAACACTCCTATTAGATGTATGAATGCATATACGTTCAAATAAATAATTATTTATCTTCGTGTTTGTTCGGAAAATTACCTGCATTTTTGTCGGGTGTCACAGAGACAACGCATAAGATCCACAATAGATGACGCCCTCTTCACAGTCAAGTTACTAATGAACCCAACATCTCAGCTAATGGCCCCACTAAGGAGTTTCACGCCCAACCCCGCCCTCCCATCGCTAGGAAACAACCCAGTTTGCACCTTCACCCCATTGCACGACGGCCAAAAGACCCCAGTTTTCTTGATGTTTAAAACAAGGCCCAGCGCAAGCCCCTTAGACCGGATGATATCCAAAGCTTTAGCAACCTCTATGGCATCCCCAATAATCGTGCCATCGTCCAGGTACCAAGCATGGAAAGGGAGCCTGCAACAATCTCTAATCCGATGAACAAGCGGGTGCAGAACTGCGGCAAAAAGGAGAGGCCCCAAAGGGTCCCCTTGCTGAACCCCTGTGGTGGACCATATATGATCATCGCCAACATATAACCTAGAAGGTTGCCAACATAAGAAATCCACCCAAGGAGAAATGGAGGGATATCGGGTCTGAACCTCGTGTAAGAGGGCAGTCCTATCCACCAAGTTAAAAGGGTTAGAGAAATCCACAGTAAGCATAGCCAGTGACACATCCGAGTGAAACTCATGCAAAAACCTGTTGGCACTATGGAGCACGGCCTCCGCACCACTAGGGACCCCACACCAAATTGAAAATCGGACAAATATTTAGCCATCTCCTTCCCAACCCCCTCATAGCCACCTTAGAGACCATCAAAACTCTGGATATGGGTATGTGAAAGTATGTGGTAAGGAATGATTAAGCTTGATAGACTGCACATATTAATTACTTAGGATTTGTGTGTGACTGTCTTGTGTTCATAATTAATATACCTAAAGATAAATAAGTGACAAAGAGTCTGGAAAAGAGGAACATGGGTTTAAAGAGGATCAATATTGATGTGTTCGGAACGACTCTAAAAACTACTATAAAAACCTAGACCTAAACTAGACCTAGACACACCTAATTTTACCGAAAATACCTAAACTAGACCGAACCCTAAGGCAAGTGTACCTATCGGATAGTAGAATAGCTAGGGCAAGACCGGAATATCGAACCTAGGACACTCTATAGACAAGACTTAACCTAGACCTAAGGAATGGAAATTTGAATGATTTGAATTGGGTTTTTGAATTGAGAATTGAATTAACTAAACTTACCTAATCAACGCACAAACAGACAAAAGCAGGAAACTTGGGAGAAACTATCAAATGAGAGAAGACACCACCTAGACCTTGAATCCCAATTGACACCTATGGCCGTACCTGACTTGACAATTCTGATGGATCCTAGTTCACCTTTTAAGTCCTTCCTAGTACTAGCTTTCTAACGCTCGAACAAATGGTTCACCTTTTAAGTCCGTCCCATCTCAATTACCCTAGTCACCCTCGGATATACCTACGGTGCACCTAGACTAACCGAAGCTACCAACAACTACTATGACAAACACGGAATAACAAGCTAGACAAAACCCTAGGACACTTCCTTTTGAGACAGTGCGACCCTAGAACTTTAACCAACCCAACTACCCGTTAAACCTGTACCTTTTGAGTCTCCAGTTTAGCAGCACATTAAAATCAAATTACCAATCAACCGAGAATGCAATAGCCAAGGAACCCTAACTACACTTTAGCAATTAACCCTAAAGTTAACTACTTCAGCTAATCTACCTAAACCGAAAGACATTCGCGGGTAAATTATGCATTAACAATCAACTAACAATCTGGGTTTAACACACACAAGCATCAATCATAGCAATATATGGAATTTAATAGAAAGCCAACATCAATCAAATTGTCAAAAACCAAGTACGAACATAAAACATCAAAAGTTCATCATAGCGGTCTAGGTGGTGATACAAGTTTAGCCAACCACCATAATCACAGTCAAACCAAACATAAAGTCTGAAACTTTAACTCTAAACATGGTACTTGAACTAATTAAATGTAAAAATCGGAAGAAAACACTACACCGGATGATTGAATTGATTGCAGAATATGATTCCGGTTCGATCTCCCTTCGATTCCTCCTTCTCTATCTTTGAAAATCGCCCCTCAGCCTCTCTCTGATCGTCTGGAAGGCGTGAATTACGAATTAATACCCTAAAATTGATTTTATATCGAGAAACCTTCTTTTGCGGGTTTTGGGCTTCCAGGCGTATCGCCTACAACTTAGAAACATCCAGGCGATACGCCTAGACCTTGCTTCGCGACAAAACAGTCGGGTCAAACCGACTTAACCCCCGTTGACTTTCCTTTCCACACGTATCGCTTGCCATTGATCAAGTTCCAGGCGATACGCCTGGAACTACTTCTTCAGCACTTCTTCTTCTTTTCTTCTTAACTTTCAACTTGGCTCGGGACTTTATTAAAAACCTACAAAACTTATAAGAACACATAAAAAGGACCAAAAGACTCAAACTTTAATAAAGGCACTTAAAACAAATGGAAACTGACTCAAATGGACTCAAATTATAAAATAAAAGACTCTTAATTTAGGATGTGTTTGCAACACATCAAACATCCCCACACTGACTCTTTTTTCGTCCTCGAAAAATACCGCAATGGAATCATAACCAGGAAATCGACTCTAAACATTTAACATTTCACAATTAACAGTCCACCATACAATTCCACATACCATAACGTAATCACACCCTAACTACAATTGTCGATATTTCTATCCGATTAAACCCAACCACCAACCTTTTCTTTCGCCCCCATGTGTTTATAAAATTACCAGATATAAGTTCAGTCGCAATGGATCCCACTAAAGAAAGCTCTAGTTCAACCTATTACCGAATCAAAATCAGTCAAAGCAAAGGGTAATAATGATTAAATTTATCTCCTCCAACCCCACTTTAAAAGAGATACTAAGATGTCCAAAGAATAACTATTTATTTTTATTTCTTTTGAGCATTTATTCACTAACTTATCATTTTTCTTTTCTTTTTCTTTTTTCATTTTTTTTCTTCTTTTTCATATATATATATATTTTTTTTTAATTGGTTACTTTTACCTAATCTTACCAACGGACATCACCAGAGGTATACTTCCACAAGGTCTTACCCCCGAAATCATACATGAGTATTTTGCCCGCGAGAACCGAAACATCATCAGAGGTACTTACCACGGGATACTATCCTTAGTTCGTACATGAGTATTCTGCCCCTTCACTCTAATTCATTAACCAAATTATTAACTACATGCTCATTTGAAATTCTAAGGACATAGGAGTATCTAGCCTAAAGCGGTCACTTCCTTCCTAATCATCAGATTCAGTATCCCTATCACTCCTAAAATGGGAACCCACTAGCAGACTGATTAGCATATTTATACAACAATAAACACATAGGCAATTTAAGCTACTCCTAGGTCAGCTGGGCCTACCGACACATCATAGACTAGTAATGTTTTCCATTCAACCATACTCAGCCACTTTTCCATATTATTGATTAATTTAACCTTTAAACACAGTTAGACAATCAATTCCCAGTTTTACTATCATTTCCCATTAACTGCAGCCAGAATCTCGGACATTTTTGAACAATTTTTTCAATTATCAAAATTTTTTTCAAATTTTTGACTCAATAAAACACTAAAAATAAAAACTGACTCAAGACGAACTACGAAAGTATCCCATCCCCACACTTGAACTACACATTGCCCTCAATGTGGAATGGAACAAAAATAAAGCAGAATTAAAAGCACACAAAACAAAAATAAAGACAACTAAAAATAAAATAAGACAAGTTAAACGTGTTCACCTGACATTCCAGAGACTCAGCACAGCAACCAACAACGATCCACGAACTCCGGTAAACAGAAAGAATATAAAATTTAAAGATTAAAAATTTTCTGACTTACCTCCTCCAGGCGTATCGCCTACAGCCATGAAATTCCCAGGCGATACGCCTGGAACTTCAAACATCCTGCCCGCCAAAGGAGCAAGCGTATCGCCTACAACCTACCACCCTCCAGGCGATACGCTTGGAACGTGATTTCCAGGGAATTTTTGGAATTTGACCCCAAAAATTTTCTATCTCTTTTATGCTCTAGCAGCTCCTTAGTCGAAATTTCCAGCCAAAACTGCAAATTTGACCTGCACATCCTCAAATTTCCAATAGCTCGAATCTCCAAAATAACCTGCAAACACAAAAACACAAAAACCAAAAGACGCAAATGCACGAAAAACGAAAAATTGCAGAAATTTAAAACCACAAATACAAAAATATACACCTCTGGGCACTGCAGCAATCAGATCACAACAGCAAAACAACCTCCAAAACCATCAGGAGGCTTGGATTTAACATCCTTGGCCACAAAAACACCGGATTTCAACCGGTTTCTAACCAACCAACCATCTAACAACCTCCTACCCCATAAAGCACTAAACTTTTCTGCTCTCAACAACCTCTTAACCTTCCAATGCTTATACCTACCCGGAAGAAATTGACATTTACCAAGAAAACCCATTTCCGGGTCATGGGTAGCAACAACCACATCTAACCTCCCCACACTTGGTCTAAACTCAATCTCATCCTTCAAAGCACCTAACTCCTCAAGTGTGGGCTTCCTAACTACCTCTACAACCACCACATCACTCTCCACAGTTACCAACTCCACGGGTTCTCCTAATGGGTCAAAATTATCACTTTTATCAACTAAACTCTCTAACCCCCCAGGATCTTCCCCACACTCATCCTCAGTCACCACTTCACCCAATATCTCCTCAACTACCTCACCGGGTTTCACTAACGGGTCAAAGATATCAGTTAGATCAATTACTTCAATTAACCCCCCGGTGTTCTCCCCACACTTATCTTCTACAATCTCTTCATCCTCCAACCGATTACCTACAACTACCAAATCTATGAAGGACATGAAAGTACCTATCAAACATACCGATTCGGTGCCCTTATCTTCTTTTCTACCCACTTCAAATACTACACTCTCATGATCAACCCTCAAGGTAATCGTGCCCGCATAAACATCAACTAGCGCCCGGGCGGTCCTAAGGAAAGGCCTACCTAGAATCAGAGGGCAACTAGCATCATATGCACAATCAACTACCACAAAGTCTATAGGGAATAAAAATTTATCAATTTGAACAAGCACATTCTCCACAATTCCCTTGGGTCTAACTACCGACCTATCAGCTAAAGATATAGTCATCCTAGTCGGCTCTAACTCACCCAACCCTAGATGCACGAAAACAGAATAAGGCATAACATTAATACTAGCACCTAAATCCGCTAAAGCACACGTAACAGATGAATCACCAAAAGAGCACGGAATTGTAAATGTACCAGGATCAGTCAATTTTTCAGGCAATCTATTTTGAACTACAGCAGAACAATTAGCATCAAGTGTAACATCTGAAAAACTTTCAAGCTTCTTCTTATTAGTTAACATATCTTTCAGAAATTTAGCATACTTAGGCATCTGTTTAATAACATCAGTGAAAGGTAAAGTGACCCTAAGTTGCTTAAGAAGCTCTAAGAACTGATTATATTCACGTGCATTCTTCTGTTGAACCAACCTCTCGGGATAAGGAACTTGCTTCAGATCATCGGCTGTGATTGGTCGAGGCGCAAATCTCACTCTCTTCTTCTCTTTAACAGCCTCCCACTTTAGCGGCTTCTCTCTCACTCCCTCGGCCTCGACGTTTGGTGCGGTACTTGCTGGCGTAACGCTCTCGTGCACCCTCCCGTCCGGCGTCTCCAACTCGATCTCCTCATCAACCGGCTCTTCATCAACTACCGCCGGTGATGGACTCTCTAGAACTCGACCACTCCGTGTGGTAACAGCATTAACCGACGCATTGGGGTTCTTGTAAGTACTACCAGAGAATTGACCCCCACGGGAATTGAGCTCCTTCAGCTGCTTCGCTATGTCACCGACTGACCGCTGCAAATCCAGGAATGAAGCTTGTTGATTTCTTAGCAACGTGTCATGCTCCGCCAACTTCTTCTGTGTGGCCTCATCTCTCGCGTTCATCTGCTGCAAAATCTGCGTTTGGTTCATCACCAACTCCGTAAGCTCCTTCATGGTCGGCCCCTCAGTTCCTCCACCATTCTGATTATACCTCGGTTGAAAACCAGGTGGATTTCCTCCCTCTCGCCATCCTGAATTTTGGCCACTCCTCCACCCAGACTGGAACGAATTACCGAACTGGTTTCGGTTTCCAATGTAGTCCACTTGCTCAGCGGGAGCAAGCGGGCAGTCTCGAGTGTCATGAGCGCCTCTGCACAGCTCACATTTGGCTTTGATGTGGAGTTTGATTTCTTCTAAGGTCTTATAAATGTTTTCTAACTCCCTAGGTGGTATGGTCTCTGAGCCAATGTGATGGACACCCCGGGTAGATGTAGAAGGAGCGAGTGATCTAGTCGGGGCCAAGGTGGCTCTCCGACCTCCGGGTGCCTGCTGTTCAGCGAGGGCGAAGCTCTCGAAAAGTGATTTGCATTCATCCACTGTGAGCTTCTCCATCATATGTCCTCCAGCTGAAATATTGAACTCTTTCTGAACAGAATATGGAAGTCCGTTGTAGAACTTCTCGATGATAGCCCATTCCGTCAACCCGTGTTGCGGACATCTACTCAGAAGAGTGTTATAGCGCTCGTACGCTACAGAATACGGCTCATCGGAATCCATCTTAAAGGAATGGATTTCCTCCCGCGTACGTGCAGCCTTGGCTGGAGGATGATACTTCTTCAGGAATTTTGCGGTCAGATCGTCCTAGGTGGCGATCGAATTCGGCGGAAGCGTCTCAAGCCACTCGGCGGCTCGAGACGTAAGGGAGAAAGGGAACAGACGCAGATAAATGAATTCGTTCGCGACTCCGGTGAGTCCGAACGTGTTGCAGATGCGAATAAACCGAGAAATATGCGTCGGTGCATCTTCGTCCTCACGTCCATGAAACTGGATCGAATGCGTCAACGCGTTTATGACGTGGGACGGAACTTGCCAATTTGCGGTGTTGGCAATAGCAGGCTGTGCAATAGCGAACCGGGCCTCGGTGACACCGGCGCTAGCCTGCTCGTGGACGGTGCGACGTGCCGCTATGGATGAAAGATCGGGGAATGGGATGGGTTTGGTGTCGCGTGTGGTGTGTGTAGATGAAGAGGATGGTTTGGATTGAGCGGTGGAAATGATGAATGCCTCTAGCTCGGTGCGTAGAAGGCGAAATCGTTCACGGATATCCGCGTCGGGATCAGAAAGTGGTGACAGCTCAGGTGGACCCCGTGAACGAGTGTGTGGCATAAAACGATGGAATGACTCGAAGAAAACTAAGAAAAAATTAAACCTAAAAATCTAGACTCGAAATCAGAAAATCCTAAGACTCTAGACACGGAAAGACCAAAAAGACTCAAAATTTCCTAACGACGACCTAAGTTAATCTTGCCAATTGCCAAGTGTCCCCGGCAACGGCGCCAAAAACTTGATGTGTTCGGAACGACTCTAAAAACTACTATAAAAACCTAGACCTAAACTAGACCTAGACACACCTAATTTTACCGAAAATACCTAAACTAGACCGAACCCTAAGGCAAGTGTACCTATCGGATAGTAGAATAGCTAGGGCAAGACCGGAATATCGAACCTAGGACACTCTATAGACAAGACTTAACCTAGACCTAAGGAATGGAAATTTGAATGATTTGAATTGGGTTTTTGAATTGAGAATTGAATTAACTAAACTTACCTAATCAACGCACAAACAGACAAAAGCAGGAAACTTAGGAGAAACTATCAAATGAGAGAAGACACCACCTAAACCTTGAATCCCAATTGACACCTATGGCCGTACCTGACTTGACAATTCTGATGGATCCTAGTTCACCTTTTAAGTCCTTCCTAGTACTAGCTTTCTAACGCTCGAACAAATGGTTCACCTTTTAAGTCCGTCCCATCTCAATTACCCTAGTCACCCTCGGATATACCTACGGTGCACCTAGACTAACCGAAGCTACCAACAACTACTATGACAAACACGGAATAACAAGCTAGACAAAACCCTAGGACACTTCCTTTTGAGACAGTGCGACCCTAGAACTTTAACCAACCCAACTACCCGTTAAACCTGTACCTTTTGAGTCTCCAGTTTAGCAGCACATTAAAATCAAATTACCAATCAACCGAGAATGCAATAGCCAAGGAACCCTAACTACACTTTAGCAATTAACCCTAAAGTTAACTACTTCAGCTAATCTACCTAAACCGAAAGACATTCGCGGGTAAATTATGCATTAACAATCAACTAACAATCTGGGTTTAACACACACAAGCATCAATCATAGCAATATATGGAATTTAATAGAAAGCCAACATCAATCAAATTGTCAAAAACCAAGTACGAACATAAAACATCAAAAGTTCATCATAGCGGTCTAGGTGGTGATACAAGTTTAGCCAACCACCATAATCACAGTCAAAACAAACATAAAGTCTGAAACTTTAACTCTAAACATGGTACTTGAACTAATTAAATGTAAAAATCGGAAGAAAACACTACACCGGATGATTGAATTGATTGCAGAATATGATTCCGGTTCGATCTCCCTTCGATTCCTCCTTCTCTATCTTCGAAAATCGCCCCTCAGCCTCTCTCTGATCGTCTGGAAGGCGTGAATTACGAATTAAAACCCTAAAATTGATTTTATATCGAGAAACCTTCTTTTGCGGGTTTTGGGCTTCCAGGCGTATCGCCTACAACTTAGAAACATCCAGGCGATACGCCTAGACCTTGCTTCGCGACAAAACAGTCGGGTCAAACCGACTTAACCCCCGTTGACTTTCCTTTCCACGCGTATCGCTTGCCATTGATCAAGTTCCAGGCGATACGCCTGGAACTACTTCTTCAGCACTTCTTCTTCTTTTCTTCTTAACTTTTAACTTGGCTCGGGACTTTATTAAAAACCTACAAAACTTATAAGAACACATAAAAAGGACCAAAAGACTCAAACTTTAATAAAAGCACTTAAAACAAATGGAAACTGACTCAAATGGACTCAAATTATAAAATAAAAGACTCTTAATTTAGGATGTGTTTGCAACACATCAAATATACTAGCAATCACCTGGACGTGTTCGAGTAACAGATGCTGAAAAGGGTTCCTCAGTTCAGACAAAGACGGTTTGATCCCAAATAAAACCTTCTCGTTTAGTAATTTGGTATGTTTGTTTTATTGTTATTTTTCTTTTGAGATATCTTAAGTTTTTATTGTTTATTTTCCAACCATTGCCAGGTTAATTTAAAGGTTTTAATATGTTTTTGTGGGTTTTTATGCAAAAAAGTATGCCCCTCCTCAGAATCTCAAGGGGAGATAATGCGAAGAGTCCTCGGGTTCAGGGGAAGTAGTTATAGAAAACTCGTAACCTATGTTAGGTTTTTTGGTTAAATAATGCTCACCCGATAACCAGTCATCACACTCTTGTTAGTGTCTGTTCCATGTTGTGCTTGACAGGTTAAGTCACAAAAAGATAACTCATGGACAAGAAAGTCAAGGACTCAGTTGATCAAAGCACTGATGCTGCTACTGTTATAGTTGAAGAACCAGCCGGAAAAGGACTTACCCTATGCTCAGGGGAAGTTTGTTGGATCAAGAAAATCTTCCAAATATTTGAGAAGATGTCGTTCACATGTTGAGGGGAAGCAATAGGCATCATTGCAGTTAATGAAGAAAAAATGCAGAGCAGTTAGAACAAGAAATTTTTTCAAGCCAAGAAATTCAAGAATGCCAAGATAGGGGTTTTAAATTTTTTTTACCCTCTGAGGTTACAAGCAATTTAAGACAGTTACTGCTGATTCAGCAAGGACTCAACATGTTTCAAGAAGGACCAAGTATTTGAGAATCCTCCTCTCATTATTTGTTCATCATTTGCAGTTCAAGCTGATGCTGATAAAGAGAAAGAGCCATCAAACATCTCTCATGCTGCCAATGAAGATTGTCCAAGATAAAGAATCTTCATCAACCCATGTTCAAGCCAAGGAGAAGGCTGCAAGTCTGAAGACTGAAAGTAGAAGATATTTGATATCACAAGCCAAGGGGAAGATTGTAAGGGAATAATTTGTGGCTTGTGTATTAAATCATTTGTTGGCGGACTATTTTGAAGGCCTATGTGTTAGAATATGTGAAAATTAGTTAGTTTATTATTATGTTGGGTGATTGGGCCATTTTAGATGTGTTTGGGCTCAATTAGAAAGTGTTTATAGGGAGTTTAGTCGGCCTATACAGTCATATACGAGAACCCTTTTCAGCTTCTGTTACTCGAACACGTCCAGGTGATTGCCAACATACTGGTCCACTTTAAACTAAAACTCTTTTCTTAGTCAGGCTGTTTGTCACTTTTATTATCTTTTATTGTGCATTAATTATGAACAGAAAGTGAGCTTCAACAAATTATAGGTATAAATTACTGCACACTATCAAGCACATAAATTCCCTACCACATATTTTCACAACTAGAACCAGAAGTTTGAAACTGAGCTCGAGACTTGGTGAATGAGTTGTTACAACTCATTCTCACCTATAAATACCAAGGTAATTCTTGGTTGAAAAACACACCAAGAATTAGATAATTCTTTTCTCTCTAAAACTCTCTCATCTTCATCTCAAGAACTTCTTCCAACCTTCTTGAAGATCATCATCAAGTTCAAGAGCTTCAAGGTAATTTTGGGTCTAGAGTTATCCCGGTCGTACTCTCGACTTCGACAATTGTACCCTGGGAAACAAAACGGGATCTTGTGTAGACCCGGAATTTGTTTTAAGGGAAACGGGTTTTACCCGATGCCTTCGTCTAAAACCTTTTCTTAAATCTATATTTTCATAATTTAAAACTCCTTTCTTCAACCCAATTAATCTAGTAATTGTTTAATCAACATAATATTTTCAACCCACTGTTCTTTCTTTTGTTTATGTATTTCTCTTATTTTCGTTTGTATTGTATTTTATTTATTTGTATTGTCTTATTTCTTTGTATTGTAATAGCTAGGTTTCTTTTTCTTGTATTGTATTAGTGTAGGGATTTTGTCTTTCCGTTGTAATTGTATCAAATATCTAGTGGAAATTTATTTTATCGTTTATAATACGAACGGTGGTCCTACAATGATCGTAAACCTTGAGTCAAACAGGAACTTTGAAATCCGAACTTAAACTTGACCGTGATTCGATCGGGAACCTACTTCAAGCGAAAACCTCCGGACGATCAAGAACCTTCTTTGCAATCGGAAACCGATATATGAATGCGAATCCTTAACTTTATCGAGAAACACAAGCTGGATCGTAAACTGTTGGTACAATCGGAAACCTCCACACGAACGGAAACCCAAACCCCCGATCGCAAAGCTGTTCGTAAACTCGTTCGTAAACGTCGGATATGATGATAGTAAACCACCAACTTGAGACGTAAACCTTCTGTACAATCGAAAACCTGTACACGATCGTAATCCACTAATCCTCGACCCGATAGAGAACCTTCAACTTTGAACGTAAACTTGGAGAGCAAGACTTCTTTAATTCTCTTTACCAAATCTGAAAATGATTGTCTTTCCAAATATATACAGATCAAGAACCACTTAATTTCCGCTCGAATATCACTAAAATCGAACCGTACACCAAAATTGACCAAAGAGTGCCTTTGACCGAACAAGAACCTGGTCAATTAATCACCACAAATTATGAGATTTCATATCTTTTAAATTCAAACTGATATTGATCAAATCTTTTCCTCCAATCACATATATCACAAGAATCAAACAACCGAAAATTGATATACGACAAACTCGAAGAACTTTGTGCAGCCAAAAGTAAAATCTTCAATATACAATCGAGAACCTCCTAAAATTCGAAGATCAGAACCGTGAACTCCTCAAAATTTGGCCATAAACCACTCAAACTCAAACCGTGAACCTGAAAAATACTAAAAGAAACTCACAAAAACGTCAGTTTCTTGAATCCAGATATCGTGAGAGCCTCGAAAATCTCGTTTCTTGGCTCTGATACCAATTGTAAGTCCAAAATCCTTAAACAAACACGATATCATTGATCAATCGTAGGTGCGGAATCCCGACGATTGATTGATTCAAGATTAGAGAGAGATATAACGAAGAACACAATTAAATATTAACGATAAAACCTGTAAAATGGATGCACACGAATTGTTACAAACTCGTCTGGTACACCAATAGAGATTTTCGAAATCTCTTAGAGACACCCTCTATGGTTCCCGAATTCTCTAGCTCATCCAAATAGCCAACCTCTAACATGGAGGCATATGTGAGTTTATATACTACATATCCATTTACAAGGCCTAAGCCCGTCCCAAGCCCAATACTAGAAAACTAATATCTAGCCCACTATTCTAATGTATAAGCCTCATAAAAACGACCTTTACAATCATAAAAGTTTACGTACAACTACGTGACACATTGTCACATAAAATCATAGAATAAATTATATATATATATATATATATATATATATATATATATATATATATAGAGTCGAGTTATCCTACATCCAGCAAAAACGCTACATCTATTGCGGATTCATCTGGAGCGTCCATCAAGATCATCCAACAGCCAGGATCTATGGTGTTTCCGCCTATGGTGTTTTCGGTGGGGGAAAAAAACACCATAGGCGGAAACACCATAGATCCTGGCTGTTGGATGATCTTGATGGACGTCCCAGATGAATCCGCAATTGATGTAGCGTTTTTGCTGGATGTATTTTACCCTAAACCTATATATATATATATGTATATATATATCACATAAAATTATAAGTTCAATCACCACATAATATAACGTATGATTTTACATAAAATCAGAGAATATAAAAAGTCTAAACTTAAATGCATGCTCGTATAGTAATTGTTACACAAACCCTAATTGCTAAGGTCAACACAATTCAACACATAAATGTTCACACGACATTTATAACTATTTAAAATAAAGAAAGAGTTGCATTTTCTCCCATATTTCTAATGCTAATTGCATATTTACCCAAATCAAAATAACAATTGAATATATCCCTTTTCTAATTAAACGACAACTATACCCTTCAATTTCAATATGGTTCGTTTATTAGGTTTAGAAAAAGAAAACACGCTGTTCTCCTTCACGTGCGTTCTGGAGACGAATCGACTTCACCTTCCTTAGCAAGCATCGGCAGTCGACGATGGAGGCAAACAAACAAACGATTTCGGTGTTCACCAGTGGGCAGTGGCAGCCGACGGTTCTAGACGCGATTTCGATCTGGACCTTTTCGCAATCGACGGTTCGGGACGCGATTTTGCAAGCAAACAAACAAAGATTTCGGTGTTAACCAGTGATTTCGGTTCTGTACTTAGCAAACAAACAGGTATGTCGTGATTTTTTAACCTGCCCTTCTTTTCTTTATGTT
The DNA here is from genome assembly GCA_039602395.1 of Deinandra increscens subsp. villosa. Taxonomy (NCBI): domain Eukaryota; kingdom Viridiplantae; phylum Streptophyta; class Magnoliopsida; order Asterales; family Asteraceae; genus Deinandra; species Deinandra increscens. The sequence goes on along the minus strand of JBCNJP010000008.1, from coordinate 34,521,877 downwards.
AACCAGCGAATTCGAAAATGTAATTGGCGCAACGATTTGGTTTACACAGTAGCAATTTTGAATTTTGAACTTTGAATTTGTCTACAAAGTGGTAATCTGTTATTCATATGAAGATATGTATTCTTCGTTTGTTTGTGTATAGGTGTACAAACCTCCTTTTGGTACGAAAAGTTTATTGCAACTTGCTTTCTAATGATTCTATGACACGTAAATTGATTTCACATATACATACATGTGTGTTACTCATTTATTATGAGGATGGTTTACTTCTATGTTAAAGATGATCACAGTGATCATTTAGGATTTAAACATGTAATTGTTTGATTTTGTTTACACCATGGTGATTTTGGACACGTAATTGGTGCTTCCTGATTGCCTGGTTGGTTTATACATTGATTGATTTTAGTTTACATGTTTTTCTTTTGATGATGTGAATTTCAGTTAAGAACCAACAGGTATGTGGATTTTGGTTATTGATTCTCTGCTATTTTGTTATTGCAAAAGAGGAGTTGACATACTTATTTATTTTTGTTACTTAATTTGGACAAATCGTCTCAATTTAGTTATTTGCAACTCAATTTGGTTATTATTTTTTTGGACAGATTGTTTAGTTTGGTGCTACTGGTTTTTAGAGACTTTGGGTAGTGGAGGTGGGTCATCCAGACGCTTCTTGTTGGCTTGTTTCATCATGCGTTATTGGGCTAGTTGCACGGAATGCTTAAGTGATATCAGTACCCGATCATGCTCCTGTAATGATAAATCAATTGAATCCATCTTATTTGAACCGGGGGTATACACGTGAATGACAGCAGCTTCTTTGAAATATAAGGCTCTAAATGGAATCATGTTAATGGATGAATGATGAGCCATATTGTACGAGAATTCCGCAAGATACAAATATTGTTTCCATGCCTTTGGTTCAGTGAATACAAAAGCACGTAAGTAGGACACCAAACACCGATTTACCACCTCCGTTTATCCGTCCGTTTGCGGATGATAGCACTTGAATGAAAGAGTTTAGTGGAGGTGGGCTGTCCATATCAATATCTCTAATGAAATGGGTCTCCACTGAATCAAGTGTGGGTAACCTCTTGGTCTTTGCATCTCGTCTCGTCTCGTCTTGCCTCGCGGTGTTTTAAATGCAAATATAGGGTGGTGATATCATTCGCTCTTGTATGGTTTTGTTAGTCGTATGTTGTGGTATTTTCCAATGTTTCTAAATCGTTGTTGTATTGCTAGTTCTAGTATAAGTTGTTGATCCAAACATTCTAAACCTTTACCCTTGAACTTTGATTAATTACGATGTTAATATAAACAAAAATATTACTAAGAGTAAGAAAGAAAAACGGGTATATATGTAATATATATGGTTTTGGAATAAAATTGTATATGTGTAGTTTATAAAAATTGAGTAAATAAAGGTAATATAGTCATAGTAATTTATTTTTTTATAAAAAAACACAAATGGGTAAATTTGCAATAACTTTTAACAAGGGAGGGGATATATGCAACTAACTTTTTAAATTGTGTATGTATGCAATTTTTAAAGTTTATAGGGGGAAATATGCAATTGCCCCTAAACTAAATGTTCTCACAACATTTATATCAGTTTAAGTTTGTTTAAATTAGGAAAAGACATGTAAAGACGGATTGTCACAGTATCCCCTTGTTGAAGAAATTTTCTTCCCGAAAATTTGTATAACGCGGTTAAAGTTAATGAGCTAAACACAAGGAAAAGAAAAAAAATTCTTAGTCGTCACATCATCCCCTTGTTAAAAGAATTTCGTCCCGAAATTTAAATCAGTGAGTATTGTTTGAAGAGTCGAATTGACAGTAACGTATCAAAAAAATTTAGGTTTCCTACTCCAAAAGCAGTGATTGATGTTATGATCAAGAATGTGTATCCGATGTTGAGGAGATGCTAAATGTTTAGAGGTTTTCTGATGCAGGGAAGACGCAATCAAATGGCTCAAATTCTCTAAGTTCACAAAAGCTTCAAAACCCAAAGGTTTCTTGATAAACAAAACTCAATTCTCCAAAAACTATCTCGTCCATACCCTCATATATGACATATATATGAGTTTACTAAAACCTACATAAGATTCTAAAATAAAACAAATGAATAAAAACTTAAAATAAGCATGTATCTAATATATTTTGACATTCAAACTCCTAAAATAAATCCATTCAAGATAATCCCCCGATATAGAATCCTTATTCCATGCAATCTGTTTAGTTGGGTCGGGTTCTTTCGAGTCGGTACGAGTTCGATAGTTAATCTTGATTCATCCGCATCATACTCCCCCTCTTTGAGAAAACTCGTCCTCGAGTTTTACCTTGAACCAAAGCCCCCGGGGTCGAAGGGAACATCAAATCGTGCCTTGTTCAGAATCGACTTGACCCGCTCAAAAGGTTCAACTGCATGGATCGTCTCGATTTGTTCCTGATCTGTTGGGTTATTGGGTGTATCCACCTCCTTCTCTTCGTTTACCGAAAAGACTCGTTCACGAGTCATGAGAACGGCAAAAAACCCACCTGCTTTTCCCTTTGACTTAAGTCGTTTCTTTACTTAATAAACCGACGGAGTAGAATTATCGGCATCACCTGGATTATTACAAACGAGGTGATATAATATATCTACCACTTTGCCCATGCTATTTATCTTAAAAAATTGAAAACCCAATTTTCTAGGATATTCCAAAAACTCCGATTTGAATGCTTTCTCTGAGTCATAGTCAAATTCAGGGTTATCCTTATCAGTAGTATCTATCCCTTCATTAGTGATACGGAAACTTTCAGATTCATCCGAGTAGTGATCTGTCACATTTGCATCATTATTAAGAGATTGAATTTGAGTAAGAAGAGGTACACTCAAATGAATATTTTGAGAATTTTTTGTTGGAATAATCGATGCTATATCAATCATAATCGGAATTCTCGGTGGAATCTTTTCATGGGTTTGAGTTGAATGTTCACACGCTTCAAGCTTAAAATCATGATCGTTAATGTCATTGTGTGTCGTCGGCTCGACCTCATGAAAAATGATTCCGTTGAGAGCTATTTTCACCCACAAGCACTCTTCTTCATCGGGACTAATACCGTCTTCATCGAATTTAGGTTTGTCTTCCGGTAGACACTCCTGCCCGAATTCGTCTTCATAGATCAGTTCGAAAAACTGAGGGTGGGGATGGCCAAAAGGATGCTCCTCTCCGTCATCACCTTCGTCCCAGACGACGGTATCCGACTCGGTTTCCTTCATGTGCATCACCCGTTGCAACTCTAGATCACGGACTCGTTGTCGGGGCCGTTTGATCTCTTGTTGCGTTTCAAGATATCGGACTCGTTGATGGAGTCTTTTGATCTTGAGATCTCGCGGGTCGGGACCAACTCCACCGCTGCCTCTGTCGGCGACTCTGCAAGATGAATGTTGATCTTCTCCACGAGCACGTGAAACGAAAACACTCCTTTCGTTACCTCTGTCGGCGAATCTACGACCAAGCAAGTATTCACATTCACGTAGAGCCATTTGAGAACCAAAAGCTCTGATACCAAATGATGCAGGGAAGACGCAATCAAATGGCTCAAATTCTCTAAGTTCACAAAAGCTTCAAAACCCAGAGGTTTCTTGATAAACAAAACTCAATTCTCCAAAAACTATCTCGTCCATACCCTCATATATGACATATATATTAGTTTACTAAAACCTACATAAGATTCTAAAATAAAACAAATGAATAAAAACTTAAAATAAGCATGCATCTAATATATTTTGAAATTCAAACTCCTAAAATAAATCCATTCAAGATAATCCCCCGATATAGAATCCTTATTCCATGCAATCTGTTTAGTTGGGTCGGGTTCTTTCGAGTCGGTACGAGTTCGATAGTTAATCTTGATTCATCCGCATCATTTTCGTAAGGAATTAGAATCGAAAGTATAGAAAATTAACTTCTTATCAGGCGTTCTCTTACGTAAAGAGTTGAACAAATGTTATACAGGAATCATGTTACATGACCAGGCCAAAAAGAGTGGCACGATAACATAAGTATCTGAAATTAAAATTTTAATACGAAGAACAATCATAATACATCCGAGTAGTCTCCAGCTATTGTACCCAATGTCGGGAGTGAGGTTCCCACGTCGTGTCTCGTTTTTAGTTAAGGAATTCCCATTCACCAATATCCCAGGTGAATCGAAGAGAAAGAAATTTGGAGAAGATTGTATGTGCATCAGGGCAACCGGTGTTTGTTTAATAGACACATACTAGCATGCCGTCTATCATGAGGGTTTTAATATACAACACATACAATTGTCCCAACACCTTATATACTGGCATACGACCCTAACATGGCATGTCTCTAGCATATAAGTTCATAAACTAACCAACACAACCCATACGGTGCAAAGTTGAGAGGGCAACTTCACACAGTCTTGTCATTCCCACTGAGGTAAGAGACTCAGGACTTTGTATGGTGTATGGTTTTTATACCCAATTAAGTTAATACATTCACAACATGTCATTTTCTGGTTCCTAACACGTTTCATACACATAACTAATCATGCAATTCTATTTAAATTATGCTTAAACCATCACTTCAATGATTAATCAATTTATATACCTTAAACATAGGATTAGATTCTCAAATTTAACTTGCATAAACACGTATGTTTCATAAACATTTCTCATGAGAAGATCGGAAGCAAACAAACTATTTATCATGGTTAAAACGGTTCAACAGTTGCTCAAATACTAAGATATAAATGGTAACACGCTGATTTTATGACAAAAGGACTGAGGTCTAAAGAGAAATCCAATCAAGATCCCGTTGCCATTTAAAAGGGTAACGTGTAGCAGTTTGTTTTAGAAAAGAATTACTCAATTCTGTTAAGAATTATTCAAGAAATCACATAGACAATTATGTTCAAATTCAAGTTGAGGTTCTGTATCATACAACATATCATGATGCACATTACCTTGCTAAAAAATCCAAAAATGTAGAGTGAAGATCCAACAAAATAAAAGTGTAACCATGAGGTACCGATATTGAAAAGTGACATGCAGGATTACGCACGGGATCAAGCATGAGAATATCAAATACAGGAAAAGCGCCAACGGATTAGTTCGTGAATTCGAGTAAGCGATGGGATAACAAGCTTATGATAGTCGCAACTACACATCCCAAGAATGACATGTGAGTTTAAACTGCCACTAGTGAAGGTACCAACAAGGAGGATGCAGATAACGTAATGGATATATAAAATTCAGGGAGAAACATATATCATGCTTGACGATTTGGCAAGGAATTCGCGTAAATAGACATCGAAATGAACGTGTCAACAGTTATACAATCCGATTGAGTAAACGTCTCATTAGGGAAATCTTCATTGTTTAAGCTCACCGGCATGCTCAATCTCCTTGATGTCCTTGTGCTTCATGTGTCATGATTCCTTTCTTTTTAAAACATCGGTTCAAATGGTCTTCAAAAGTAAGATAGGGTACAAAAGTGTTATAAAAGGGTGTCTGCGAAACAAGAACATCAGAATGTTTAAAAGTGGCTTTGGCTTGGGTTGCCTGTATATATGCATTTTTGCTAGGGTTAAGTACAAGTTTACCGAGGGTCAAAAGATCAAATCGTGTGTTCCATAGAAAAGGATCAAGGCTATCACCTCAGTGAATGCCAGAGAGTTTTTACAAGGCAGTCAACCCAAAAGTAGTGTCCCTTGAACGAAAGTCGATCTACTTCTTAACACATGCTTCTAAAAGTTGAAGTTGATCATTCGATCTGGTAGTTTGTCATTCATAAAGAAAAATCTCTGGTTTTCAAAATGTTGATGTTCATCTGAGTCAGAACCCACGTCTGAATCGTGGCAGGAAATTCACTTTAGGAGAGTTTTTGACAATTGAAATCATGAAGTTTGACTATTTCGGGTATGTCTCTTTTGGTAGGAATACGTAAGAGATATCTGTAATATTAGAGATAATAGGATTAAATAGTTTTTTTCGAGGCTTAGTCTCGTTATAGGGAGTTTCTCAAGATGAGGCTCCTGTGTATGACTCTAAAGTCAACCCTTGGTCCGGTACTGGTCCCACATTCAACGTGCCACTAACATATATATATATATATATATATATATATATATATATAGGGTGTACCGCAGGTAACCCACCACACTACCAGTACCTTGAAGGCGTACCAGCTACGCACCATTACTCACTATTAATCAAACCACATTGGATATTTTTATCGGAAATAGATAACGTCAAGTTTCTCCCATACAATTGAATATAAAGGAGGCGAGAGATTAAACCTCAATACGTTGTGCAAATAGAAGGTGTGAGAGTTTCTGATATACGTCAAATTATACATATTAGTTCAAATATCTCCCACAAATTGGTTTAATTCTGATCAACTAACATCAAAACAAGTCTATTTTGCTTTCTTTTTAGTTTTTCAGGTTAAACAAGGCTAAATTCACAAAAGGAACAGATTATGGTAAAAAACAGAAGAAATATGAAGTTCTGTGATTCTGCCTGATTGACATGCCCCGTGCCATCCTAAGACACGCCTCGTGCCTAGCCATTGAAGCTTCTCTGACACAACTCTACATCACATGACCCCGTGCCCATGACAACACGCCCCGTGCCGCCAAAACCTGACATGGCACGACCCTGTGCCATAATAACACGACCCCGTGTGAAGTCAAAAGAAGATTTCCAGCGATTTCGTCTGATCAATACGACCCGTGCCACTGACGGGCACGGGCTGTGCCAAACTACAGAACTGCCTATAAAAGGAAGCCTCCTCCCTCATTTCACTTTGCTCAATTTTTTCCTCTCTTCCTCTAGTGTAATTGAGTCATTTATCATTTTGAAGTCTTGTAATAAAATTTATGAGAACTTTAACTTAAGTAAGAATTAGTAAGTTTTTATCTATGATTTCTTCTCTTTCTCTTAAGCAAATCTTTAAAGCCATTCTTGGCTAAACTCTCATACTTACTTGGGAAGTAATAAACCTTTGGTGGGTTGGTTAATAACCTTATAAACTCACTTAAGGTGTGTTTATTGAAAGTTTATTATTGATTTTCTGAACCACACGTGCTCTACGTATCACAGACCATTTGGGAAGTGGAAATCCCAATGACCGGACTTGTGACACCCGGTCAGGGGATGATGCATGATCCTTCGGTTGACTCAAGTCACATGCTACATGATACGTTTGGGGACATGTCCTTATGTCTATGTAAGCAAACCCGACTGTCACGCAAGTGCGGGCTGAAAATAGTTGGTTGAGAATGGGGGTTGGTAATATTTTGTCACTTCATAGAAGTCGAGATGGTACGTGTTTGGGAACTTGGCTTTGGTTACTGTAAGTACCGAATTCAGTCCTAACACGATATCTATTCTCTAGTAAGAGTGCGGAATCCAATTACTAGAGATGATTCAAGATTAGAAATGGAGAAGACGAAATACACACTGAAATAAAGAACGACTAACCTGAAATGTTTGCACACGATCAACTGTGTGAACGTCTGGTACAATACAAGAGAATTTCGATTCTCTTCTCTCTCTCTCTGGTTTATGATTTCTCAGCTCCTCCCAAATTCCCCCCTACAAATGAAGCCACCTTGTGTTTATATAGAACACAAGGTAACCCTACAAGGCTTTTCAAGCCCAAGCCCAAGCCCACTACCTACAATTAAACTATTAGTTGTAGTAAACCCACTAAGCCCAGTCCACCTATATTTAATATTACAAGCCTCTAAATAATACCCTTACAATCTTCCCCTAGGTTTGTGATATTAAATGTCTTTAAACGTTTGTAACCCTTGTTCTTGACTTTGTTGGTATAGGTGTTGATGAAGATTCTTTCTTTGCCAATCTTCATTGGGCTTCACTTGGGAACTTTTTCTCAATCAACATCAGCTCGAACTTCTAAAAATGAACAAGTAACGAGAGGAGGATTCCCATACACTTTCTTCTATTGAATGAACTCTGGTTCTTGCTGAATCTTCGGTAACTGTCTTGACTTTCTTTAGAGGATAAAATTTTTGAAAACCTCTATTTTGGCAAACTTGGTTATTCTACTTCAGGCTGCACGATCTTCAACAATTTACTTGAAGTCTTCAGCTTCCCCTCAAATTGTGAACATCTTCCTTTGGAAGCTTTGAGTAGCTTGAAAAGAACCAACAACTTCCCCTATGCAGTTGCTTTTCCAGATAGGGAAGTCTTGTTCAGCTTGTTCTTTAACTTGAGCAGCAGCAGCACTTTTCATCATCATGATCATTAGATTTTCCACTTTCAATCATCAACCTGTCTGACATGTTCAAAAAAACACAAACCACCAGACATATGATGACTGGTCTCTAGTTTAGTAGGTGAATAACATTATTTTAACCAAAAACCCTTTTCTTGATTACGGGTTTTCTATAAAACTTGCCCTTAACCCAAGACCTCTTTCAACTTCCCCTGAGATAATACATATTATCTCTTCTCCCCATGGGATAATGCATATTATCTCCCCCTGAGATAATGACTTCCAGTGAGATAATGCTTATCTCCCTATTATCCCTCCTTCTCCCCCTAAAAAATTGGGTATATTATGGGGGGGGGGGGGGGCATACTGTCATGCACAAAACCCACACAAACTCATTTAAACTTCTCAAATTAACCTGGTCGGGACAAAAAGTAAACTTAAAGACACACACAAGAACAAATAAAAAATAAACAAATAAGAACTAATTCAAACATGAGAAGGTTTCTAAGGGATCAAATTGTATGAGTCTGACCGAGGAACCCTTTTTAGCTTTTGTTACTTGAACACGTCCAGGTGATTGCCAATATACTGGTCCACTTTAAACTCAAACCCTTTTCTTTGTCAGGCTATTTGTCACTTTTATTATCTTTTATTGTGCATTAAATATGAACAGAAAGTGAGCTTCAACAAATCCTAGGTATAAGTTATTACACACTATCAAGCATATAAATCCCCTACCACATATTTTCCCGACACCTTTCATTAAGCCTAACATCATGCTCCAGACTGGGTTGAGAAAAGAATGAATAGATCACGGGGATTTTTGGGGATAATATACAAGTCAACTGAATTTTTTAAACACTTTTAGTAATGCTCTCATCAGTGACAAAGGCTGAGTGTTTTGGACTCTTGAGGGTCTCTTTTAGTTGTGCACATTGGCATCTTTTAGGTTTAATAATACTGTATAATGTGATCTAAAAGGTACGTGGATCAAGGAAGCTTTAGGTCTTTGCTACCGCAAGGCCTGACTCACGTACAACATCCCCAGGTCATTGCTCTCGCAAAGCAGAGGGGATGGGATTTTTGAGCATGACGTCAAAGAACTCAGAATTGGGCGTGTGTATCAGGAACTTGAACATGCAGTCAAATAGTAATGCAATTAACCTAAGTGTTATTACCCAACAGACTGCCATACATTATCTTTAAGTGTGTAACGCATACCTTTTCAGATTTAAGAGCTGAGCCTACCAACATATCACCATGGATCGAGTCTTTCACATTTGCCTTATGCGTGTCAGCCATTCTCAACACAGAAGTTTATTTCACTTCCCTCATTCTCAAAACAAACACAAGACGCATTAAAAATTAAAAAGCCATAATTTTGAGGGGTCTCTTATTCTTCACCTGCTTTTTGATTTTTAAACACTCTATTTTTTTCATTTTTTTAATATTATTTTATTTTATTTTATTTTTTAAATAAACAAACTGACACAGAACTAAAACAAAACACGTAAAATAAAAGACATTTGGCCAAGCTAACCTTCAAAGTATTCAGCTGAAAAATTTCGAGACTTGGGTTTTGTGGAATTCATACCTCAATTGTTTCAAAACTCAAACAACCAAGTTAACAGTACCTTTTGCTGATTTAATCATTTTACCTCTCAAGGAAACATACCCTCTGTTGTACAATATTGCACGCCATAAAGTCAAGCGATGTTTCCTATCCTGTGCCTGGAACAATCACTTATCAATAAACAAAGAAAATGTTAGTGATAGTCCTCCTTGACTGTTCTTGCACATAGTGAGAGATTAGTTAGCCAATGGTACCCAGGCCAGTTTGGTTCTGGGTACTCCCGAGGAGTCAATAAATGATACTTCTTTTAAGCACATGCCTTTATTGAAATCAAGGACTTGTGGTGTTGCTGCCATGGTCTTTGGTTTCCAAGTCTGAGGTGATTTAACAGTTGTTTTTGTCACTTTTGGTGTTGTGACTTTAGGTATTTCAACCTTCTCCAGTTTTGGTTCATTTTTCAAAACAGTTTTAGTTACCTTGGGCGGGGTAACTTTAGGTTTTTCAAACTTGTGTTGTTTTGAAATTTGTTTCTTCACATGTTTTTGAAAATTTTTATAACTTGGAAAGTTGTTGTTTTGATTTAAAAGCTTTCTTTGTGCTTTGGCAGCACCCCAATGTTGATCAGAGGGTTTAACCTTAGGAGTGACAGTCTCCATTGCCTTAGTTGGCTGCACCTTCATTGGCTTAGACTTAATAGAATCCTGAGATGAAACCCTTTGACTCTGCGGATAGTAGGGCTCATAGGGGCGATGGAGACAATTTCGGGCAATATGACCAAGATTGCCTCAATTAAAGCAAGTCTGCTTCTTAGGCTAGAAGTCAGACGTGTAACCGTTTGTCTTCTTCGGTTGGTGGGAAGCAGTGTGGCATTATGCATGCATCATTGACCTGTATGGAGATCCAGCATTGACTTTTGGCTGGTTCCTAGAAGCTTGAGTAGAGTTTGTCTTTGCAATCCTTGTGCTCCCAGTATTGTTTGATGTAGGGGCACCTTTTCTGCAACCCTAACTGCATGACCCACATGATGAGATAGGAGATACAACCACTCCCTTGAGCTTCACATCATTAACCCCAGTTACAGATTTCACACTTGGTGGCTTAATGATGATATTGGGCCTCTCAACTTTAATTCCACTTGTAGATGCATCACTGGATGATCCTAAGCCTTTGAGGCAAATGAGGGTAGCTCATATCCATAACCTTGCTCTTGATCAAACATGGATCCAGAAGTCATAAATATCTTCCCCTCGGGTCTTGTTGTCATAGTCACCTTCTCCCGTTTCACTTCATCAACAACCTTGAAATAAATATCTTCCCCTCGGGTCTTGTTTCCCATCAGTAACTCCCTTTAAACCTGAACGTGCACCTTCAGAATTGGAGTTATGACAACTGTTGTAATTTTGGCACTCAGCATCGTCATTGGACACATCCTCAATAGTCACTTCAGATGCACCCCTTTCATCACTTTCAGTTTCAGTAGTGTCTTTAGTTGATCCTTTGCCATAAGTCATGGTTGACTCATTGTCTAATTCTTCTTGGGTCATTGGCGTCGTCCCGACCAAGACGCTATCAACTGGAGGAGCAGCTTCTTTATATCCAGACCCAGATCTATCAACTTGATTTTCATCGATTAACAGTCCCACTATATCTCTCGGAACTGGTGAAGGAATAATGTTATTTAGACCCTTGGATTTTTCTGTTCCCTGCCCAGATTTATCTTTTCCAACCTGTCCTGTCACAATGGCACAAGATAATGATTTACCAGCATCCAACATACGTTTATTTCTGAGTTGATGGGTATCATACTTAACCAGCAGTTCATCATATCTGTGTTGCAAATCATCCAACTGATGTTTCAACTCAGATACTTCTATCTTGGAGCGATCATATAAGATAGACTTTTCAGTGGCAAGATAGTGATATTTTTGTATATCTTCTTTCAGGGCTTTCACCTTCTCTTCGCTCTTAAAAAATTTACCCTTAAATGAACGCTTAGCACACTCAGCATCAAACAATAGCAATTCATGATTTGTACCAATTTCTCTCAAATTTTTAATTAATCGAGCACAAGAAGGGTTAGAACATATCGACGTTTCAGTCTCACCAACTTCAACCACAATTGCACGTTCCTTGATCTTTTCATCATCCTCATTTCTGTCATAAGCTTTGCACAAAGCATTCCAGAGAGCTTCAGCAGATTGGCATTTTCTGAATTCTTGAGCAATTTCTGGAGATAAGGCCATGTTGATAGTTGCATAGGCCTCTTTATCCTTTTTAATTCTTTCCCTGTCATCATCAGAAAATTCATTCTCAATTTTAGATTCCCATCTTTTAGGTCCTGTAAGATGTATCGGCTGGAAAAGACCGTCCATCACGGATCGCCACAACTCTACACTTTTTAGATGGTTTCTGAAACTGCATTTTCAATCTTGAAAGTTTTTAGGAGAGAGCAAGCGAGGAGGACATGTGACATTAGTACATTCCTGTGATGAAGATGTATCTGAACTCATTTTTAACTGAAAATATGAAACACCTGGAAAACATAATCCAACCGAAAACTTGCAGTCTGGCCGTAAACACCCTGCACGACCGAAAACTCCCTTTTCAACCGAGAACCACTAAAATCGATCGAAATCTATCAACTTGACCGAAAACTTTCTATTCTGCCGAAAACTCTCTAAAAAACTGAAACCTCGGCAACCTTGAACCACCTTGAACAAAATACACCACGAGGTCCAGAAAAATTCAACGAACAAAACTCCGTCAAATTTACGCAAAATCACTAGATTTTAATTAAATCTAATGGCAATATTGTAATTAATCTGAACTTCAATTTAGCAAAATCAAATTCAATTTTCAGAAACACTTCGATGGCAATTTGTAATATCTTGAACTTTAATTGTATGTAGGAATGAATTGATGGCCAAATCGTAAATTATGAGATCTTCAAACAAAGTGATATAAGTTAGACCATGACGAAGAACCTGCAACTCAGCGAAGCTCAGGGACAAACGAGAACCTTGACAACCGAAACTCCAAACCCAGCCGAAAACTTGTAACTTGATCGAAACAAGCTTTAAGATCGAAAACCAATAGTGCAATCGAGCAGGGTCGCACCTTTGTGAGGGCCAGCAGTGACCTCGGTCACTACTGTTTTTTCGGTTAGAAGTTCCGAGTGTACATGTAATTCGTAGAAAAAATTTATATGTATTCAATCGGTCACTACTAAAATTTATATGTAGACAAATTTATCTAAGAATGTAATCTAGATTAGGTGGTGGAGTGCTGGTTTTTTATTCTGGAGGTCAGCATTTCGAATCTTAGTATGCTCATGTTTTAGTTTTTTTTTAGTGGCGGCCCGAGTAGGTATCTTAACTAGCTTTAGAAAATGAACCTCGGACCTGCTAAATAAATATATATCAAAACAACTAATATCATCAAAAACCATATGTCTAAATGGTTAGTACATTTCACCTATAAATGAGAGTTCACGATTTCGATTCTCATCGGTGATTTTTTTTCCTTAAACTAAATTACAATTTTGTCTTCTAATCATACCTAAATATCAGTTACTCACTATTTCTCGCATAATCATAAACATTTTAGGTTTTTATTTGTTACAAAACATTTAGTTTTTTTCTCCATTTATAAGAACAATCATTTGAATTAGTGAAGAAATATTACATATTTATAGTTCTTATAATTTGACCCAACCCGAATGGGATCGCCGATTCGAACATTTACCTCGAAACATAGCGGTATAATTTTTTTGTCACATAACTTTCGGTCACCACGAGAAAAATTTTCAAGCTCCGCCACTGCAATCGAGAACCATGAACAAAACTCGTGAGCTTGGTTGAAAACCCGCAGATCGATCGAAACCTTTATCAATACAGTAACTTTGATCGAAAAACTTAAAAATGTGAAAACTGGAACAGATCGGAAACCTCAATCTCTAACAAAAACCAGGTAAGCTTTGAACGAGAAACTGGATAAAAAAACCCGTGATTCAATCGAAAAACTCTTCACAGATGAGAACTAGTGAAACGAATCGTAAACCCTCAACACAATCGTAAACCTCTCTAACACAAACGTAAACCTCAAACCTCGAACACAATCATAAACCTCGAACCTATCATAAACCTCGAACCTAAAAAACTTTCTTGATCGACAACTTTATAGATAAATTTGAATACGGTCACTTGATCGAGAACCTGTTGTTCGGATTGAGAACCTGTAAACCGAAAACCACACGAACCGAAAACCTTGTTCCGAGACGAGAGCTTTGAGTTGAAAACCTCAAACCGAATACCCGCGAAGAGTCAAGAACAAGAGTTCCAAATAAGCAGCCGAAGACTTGACGTATTCGATCGAAAGCTGAGGATCGAAAACCTTGAAGATGTAAGCCGGCCGAGAACCTCTAGACGACTGAACACCTTGAGCCGTATGCCCGATTGAACCGTAAAACTTTGAACCGAGATCTTGAAAAGGTCGTAAACCTAGGTCGTGAACCCCTCTTCGAGTCACTAAATCTTGCCAAAAATAAAGATATAAATGAAATCTTCCCTTTAAAAATCAAATCCCGCCAAATTAGTAAATTCAACTAATAAAGATTTGTAACCAAACCACCGCGGTAAATAACTCAATAGCCCAGCTGCGAAAAAGCAATTATACACGGAATGAATCCAAAACTGATTCAAAATTCTGACCGAGAATCGATCAAAATGCTCCAACCATACATTTCAATTTGGACCGTAAAGCACACTAAATTAATTGCAATCTTCAAATTAGTTTCCCCTGTGGACGGCGAGGAGGAGAATAACTCTCACAAATCAACTAAAAACACGAATGAATTAGATGTAGCCAAAGTGAGACTGGACGTAGCAATGATGTTTTCTAAATCTCAAACCTTTAAATATGGAGTGAAAACCTGTAAAACATGAACAAAACTCCACAGAAATCGTTAGAATTTCTTGAATCGATATCTTGCGAGCCACGAAACACGCGTTTCTTGGCTCTGATACCAATTGTAATTCCCGAATTCGGTCCTAACATGATATCTATTATCTAGTAAGAGTGCGGAATCCAATTACTAGAGATGATTCAAGATTAGAGATGGAGAAGACGAAATACACACTGAAATAAAGAACGACTAACCTGAAATGTTTGCACACGATCAACTCTGTGATCGTCTGGTACAATACAAGAGAATTTTGATTCTCTTCTCTCTCTCTCTGGTTTACGATTTCTCAGCTCCTCCCAAATGCCCCCCCTACAAATGAAGCCACCTTATGTTTATATAGAACACAAGGTAACCCTACAAGGCTTTTCAAGCCCAAGCCCAATACCAACAATTAAACTATTAATTGTAGTAAACCCACTAAGCCCAGTCCACTTATATTTAATATTACAAGCCTCTAAATAATACCCTTACACTTACGTCGAACGTGCATGCGCGAGAGCGATGCATGGAAGAAACGGACCTTAGTCCCCTAAAAATATCATTTTCATAATAATATTTCCGGCTCGCAGGGTTGTTCCCCTGCTGGTTCATGACGGCGTGTCGAATACGGTGTACTGGCATGAGAGGGGTTCCCCTAAGTAAGTGGCATTACACCATTATATTTATTCACTAGCAGCACAGTTCCCCGGGGTTCGTACTCCTCGCAGACGATCACCCGGGAGAGTAATGATACTAGATTTGAGGCTGAGAAGCGCTCTAGTTGTCTGCTAGTGAATAATCTTAAGAAAGCTTATAAGTACTCGTTTAACCATCTTTGTCAAGACTGATTTCACTACGAGAATCTCGACATTGAGCAAGAACAAAGATTAGTTGAAGGAGACGGGATGATGAGAATCAAATAACATCTATAACAAGAAATAATAAATCAAACGATTCATTGATTATTACTGAATGATTACAACAAACCGAATGATTACTAACTCGTCATAGGAAATCCACGGTCACATTGGGTTGAGCTCAAACCCAATGTGAGACTCTCTCTCTCTCTAGAATTGATGCTCACTCAATCTAGAATCATCCTCTTATTCATTCCTTATTCTCTCTTTTTCACAAATGAAGCTATCACCCCTATATATAGAGAGCCCATGTGCTCACTAGCCCACTAACTAGTAAATCACAAAAACAATGAGCAAAAATTACAAATAAAAAACTAAAGTAAATTATTAATTAAATCAAAGTTGATTTAATTAATATGAAGCTTGACTCGCTCGAACCGATCTTCCGTTGACTTTTACGTTGACCGTTGACTCGAACAGTTGACTTTCAAGAAAACGTCTTCGGTCCAAACTTGCAAGCCTCGATCATCACAACCCGTTGACTGACGCTGTCAAATCTGTCATACTGGTGAAGAACCGCTCTGTCGTACATCTTTAAAGAATAACTGATAAACCGGAATCTTTCTGTTGTGTTGGAACTAATAATAAGTGTGACTGACGCCATCAAATCTATTCTCGAATAATTCGGTTGAAGAATCCATTGTGATATGATTCAGAGACGCGGGTTGTGATGATCGAGGCTTGCTAGTTTGGACCGAAGACGTTTTCTTGAAAAGTCAACGGTTCGAGTCAACGGTCAACGTAAAAGTCAATGAAAGATCGGTTCGAGCAATTCAAGCTTCATATTAATTAAATCAACTTTGATTTAATTAATAATTTACTTTAGTTGTTTATTTGTAATTTTGCTCTTTTTTTTTGTGTTTTACTAGTTAGTGGGCTAGTGACACATGGGCTCTCTATATATAGGGTGAGTGTGCTCATTTGTAAGAGTGATGATTCTTAGATTGAGTGAGCACCATTCTAGAGAGAGAGAGTCTCACATTGGGTTTGAGCTCAACCCAATGTGACCGTGGATTTCCTATGACGAGTTTGTAATCTTTCGGTTCGTTGTAATCATTCAGTAATAATCAATGAATCATTTGATTTATCATTTCTTGTTATTCATTATCCTAGATTCTCATCATCCCGTCTCCCTCATCTCATCTTTGTTCTTGCTCACGATCGGGATTCTCGAAGTGAAATCGGTCCTGACAAATGGTATCAGAGCGGGTACCGATCAGATCTCGTCTCACAACGAATTTGGTCACTCGAATCTTGATTTTGAGCTTGAATGAAGTGCAGATTGGAAAACCCACTTTGGAGACTTTTTCTACTTTTTCTTATTTTTGGAGCTGTTTGGATGATTTCTGGATGAATCTGATGATAGATTCTTGTTGTTGGGTTCATTTGATGTGATTTCATGCTCCATTTGTCAAAATCTATGAAGAAATGTGAGATCTGAGCTGGAAAAACGAAACTTTTAGGGTTTTGACGTTTTTTGGGTGTTCTTGAAGATTTCGAATTTGATTCTGAGTTATTGGTGTATTAATCAGTGTTTTTGGATGAAAGAAAGTATGAATCTTGATGGCAAACGCGTTCCGGATCCATTAGGAGCATCGGTTTTGTCTAAAACGCCACGGTTGGGCAGATCTGGAGAAACACACAGTAGTGTGTGTTTCACGGTGTTCTTGGTGTTCTTCATTTTTGTTGAAGATTGCCTTGGCGATTTCGCAGTTGATGAAGAAGTTCTTGGCGATCTGGAAAGAGCTTGAAGATGTTCTTGGCGACCTCGAGTGCCCTTGAAGATTGTCTTGGCGATCTCGGGTGCCTTTGAACGTTGTCTTGGCGATTTCGAGTTAGTCTTTCGCGATCTCGAGTTTGTTCATGGCGATATGTGTTTGCTCTTAGCGACTTCGTGAAAAAGCTTGGCAATCTGGGCTTGGCGACCTCGTGTAGCCTTGGCAACCTCAAATAAGTTGGCGATCTCAACTGAACACGTCATCTGGGTTTTTGTTCGGGTGTTTTTCAGTGAGTTTTGATCGTCTAGATGTGTAGAGGATCGAATAAGGAGTTCAATGACGTAAAAATCGTTAACTTTGGTTGAGTTTTCACCGAGTTATGCTCAAAACACGGTTTTCCGGCGGTCCCCGAATTTCCGGTGGTGTTTTCCGATAAATTAGGGTTATGCAGGTTTCTTGGAGAAGACAGGTGACGTGGCAGCTGAGTAGTGGTTGTGGAGAGAATGTCTTTCTCTCTCTCCTATCGGTCTAAACCTAGTCCCCTTTTTGCTGTTGGATCGCGATTGGTTGAGAGTATGGCGCGTGGGCCCAGCTGATATAATGTATTCATTCAAAGTTTTATTGCTGTTGGATTCGTATTGGCTGGATGAGAAACACATGTGCCCCGCTCTCATGAGCCAGCCGTTGAAAGGCCTTGAGCTGCCTGCCTCTCATTGGCTGTCCCTAACCTCACATGGATCCTAGTTTACAGCCATTGGATCTCACTTATTCAAGCCGTTCGATCATGTTTTAAAGTGCATTCTGATTGGCCTTTATCCAAGGACGCGGATTATGGTTTTTTTTAAGACTTAAATCTGATTGGTTGTTGAGATTTGTCACGGATTATGGTTTTCTTTGGGGATTTAATTTTAATAACGATTTTTTATGATATTTTCGTTAAATATGGGTTTTCTTATCGGTCTTTATCGAGACTAACGAGATAACGCCGCTAACGGAATTTTTGAAATTTTTTCGTCGGTTCATGGATTTATTCCGCCATATTTCGACTGGGTTTCTAGTTTTTGTTGACGTCAAGGCCACGTTAGCTAACGACCACTGACGGACTAGTTTCGCTTCTCGGTTAAGTCTGTAACTTTTTCGTTATGTCTCACTCCAAGTTGTTTAGCTGATGCATCGCTGATGTCATCTAACCGAATTAACTGGAATCTCGGTTAAATATTGGAATATTCCGTTAAATCTCTAACGGAATGACCGTTACTTGAATAAAATTGACGGTTTTCTCAAATTCCTTCCAAATTGCACCGTTTGACTCAGAATTCTTCGCGGAATATTTTTCCGAGCTCGATTTTCTTCACCCAAAATTATGAAGACTCCGGTTATGAATAAAGTTGGGTATGACCCGATATTGGATCATAACGTACTAGCCACATCAATTTAAATATGTTCTTGGGCATACCGAGTCCAACATCGCTGCCATGTGTCAGTTCAATCCTTTGAGTAAATTCAAACCCTTTCAAAACCAAAACCTGTTCAAAAACCAAA
>JBCNJP010000008.1:34462796-34502430 GCA_039602395.1 Deinandra increscens subsp. villosa | reverse complement strand
CCTAGGGTTTTTCGTTAGACTACTTAGACACGGTCTATATATATATTTATATATATATATATATATATACTAGTTTTTGATACCCGTGCCACGCACGGGGGGATTTTTATATAACTAATAATTACAATAACATGTTATAATAAATGTAATTCGATAATTGATACTCGTGCATTGACAACTTGTTTTGTGACTTCACATAATTTAATATCGAAACACATAAACAAATAAAAACAATTAAAAAAAATCGACAATGGATACAAATTGATAAAAAAAAATCAAATAACTTGAGTACCTTATGTTTCCAAATTCAAATCTAATATTATGAGTACGTTTCCGATTCACAGATGGCTCAACAGTAACAATTCTGATTATCGTATTTACAGATAGCAAAATGTAGATTTAAGCAACCTGTGGCAAAATGATGCATTTACCATATTTAGGCACTTTTCACAGAGATCAAATCAAGAAATTGTAGCATTCTTGATAGACCCAGGAATTTAAAATGATTAGAAAATGAATTAAGGAAATAAATTGATAAATTTTATGTGTGTAACAAATTAAACAGCAGCTAAATACATGATGAATCTAATAAATTGATAATGAATAGGCTAAATACATGATGTTGAGATCAATTACTTAATTACTTTACGGGTCAGAGTTTTACTACATACTTGTTACCTGCCCAGTCTTATAAACAGATTGTACTTGTGATAGATAAAGAAGGCGAATCATGGAATGAAAATCTTTCTTCACTGTTAAACAAACGTGAAACTTTTAATTAACTCATTAGTTAAGTGCATGATAAACAGGAAACTATCAAATGTATATATGATATGGATTCTGCTCTATTTACTTTGTTATACGTACAAAATTTGATGAGGTTGGCAATCTTATGAATAGTTTAAAAACCACAACTATTACAGATAACAATGATTTATCAGCCCTGTGATCTTTCTAAATTGCAAAAAAAAAAAAAAAACTCAAATAGTGGATATTGATGAATTTAGGAGAAAACATACCTTAACAGAAAACATAGAGCAAAGTCGTTCACACATGAAAACAACACTATGCTTTAAAGATTTTATGAATTGTTCTGCACAACTAACACACCCTTCATATGACAATATAGCATTTAAGATCATATATGCTGGTATACCATTTGTAAATTATAATATTAATGAATTAGATGAAAACAAAGATTCAGTGGGATCATCCCGACTAATTTTGGCACATTACCTAAGATGAGTCACAGTAACATTGGTCCTGAGTAATGCAGCATCAGCTTCTAAGCTATCAAGCTCATATAGACCACCATAAACTTTGGCATAAACATTCATCTATAAAAACATAATGAATTAATGATATAAAATGATATAATTCACATTCACATGTAATAATATGTTACTGAATATAGTTTATAGATAATATCAAAAAAGTACATATATGAGACAATATGAGACGTTCACCAATCGAACAACATTGATTGTGGGTGAAAGAGTTGCATTCGTAGTCAATCTAATTACTGATCCCTGCCTTCAACCTGCAAAACCTAGAATCTTAAGAGACATATAAAAACATGTCACATACACATAGACAAAGGGAAATGGTTGACCTCGTATAGTTCGGTCGTTCAATACATCTGAATTCTGAACAGCAAGAGTAATCAGTAGGTAATCACTAATTATACGTCAATCAATATAATGATATGTATAGTAAAACATAAAAAGACGATCCAAATTAGATAACTAACAGTTGTATGAGGTCGATGGAACAAACCTAATATGCATTCATCCTTGCAAAGCTCTCTGTCAAATTTGACCATTTTAAGGATTTACTTCCTTGAGGGTACACAAATCAAGCAAAAAAAAAACTCACCAAAATAAAATATATAATGAATCAGCAACTTAATGGGTCAAAAAACAATGTCTCACCTTAATAAGGTTGAATAAAATTTTAAAAGCTAATCAATTATGAGTGGTAGAATTAGAGGTTAAAGTTTGAATTCAAAATATTTGAAATTTAAACTTAGGTAAATCTCAAAAAAGAAAGGATTACTTCATTAAAAATCTCGCAATAAAGGCAATTTTTTTTCAAAAATATAAACAAAAAAACAACAACTTATATATATGAAAAAAGACAAACATACTTACCAGCTTATGGGAGTCATCGAAAGGGAATCTGGCTACTAATTCGTGTCCATTAATTTTCTTGGTAAGTAAAAGGCTCGGGATCAATAAACAACCATGTCAACCAAAGTAAACATATAATATGAAAATATTACATATTCATGTTAATTTCTTCATATACAAAATCTTATAATATGAAGTATTTATCAACGAAAGATTTAAGGTATCGTATGAACTCACCTCGATTGTTTGAGACTCATTGCTCGTAAATCCTTGTACACACTTTGTTAACTTCCTAAAAGTCAAACACTACATATTTCAAACAAATTTACTCTCACAACCACTAAAGCATCCTCTATAATAACATTAAGTGATGATAAAAAGCAAAACAACTAATACAGCAAAAACAACTAATACTTTAACAAAATAATTAATAAAGATAAACATCATAACACTTAATTTGAGAAGAAAACTAAGTCAGAATAAGGGTAGAGAAGAATTGATGAACGACATAACTGATATTTAAGTGGTATGAATGTTAGGTAGAATTTTTAAGGATTACATTTACAAAATTGACAAACTAATCTTGACCCTTTCTTTAAACAGAACGAATTTTGGTTTAAATGCTTAATTAGACAAAGTCTAGGTAATATTAATAATAATTCTGATTTTTTAAATTATTTACTATTGAAATAATATTATTTGAGTAGAAAATAGGAGTTGTGCCTGCGTTTTGATGGCCCAATTAAGATCAATCCAAATAATGAGGTAATGACCTTCAATAACACATCAATCGAACAGCGGATGTGTGTTCACACTGATTTTTTAATTTCTATCAACACCATTTCTTTGTTTTACACCAATCGAACAAAATCTTTGTTCTCTGATTTGGCAAAACTAAAATCTAATGATTATCTTGAAAGAAAAGTTAAGGTTTATACAGCCCTGTAGATGAAATAAAATCGAGAAATCGTACATGTTGATGTTTATATAATGCTTGATACCTTAAAGAGGAGGACTGATGATCTTCAAAGGATGGAAGATGTTGATTGCGGCTAGAAGATTCTTGAATGCGATGAGCGACGATGTGAAGAAGGTAGACGAAAAGTTTGTGTGCCGTAATGAACCCTAAAACCGACCTGTTCCCAATCAACCAAAGATTCGCATTAGAGCAAAAATTTTAAAAAAAAAATAAAAAGAACCCTAAAATCAGTTTCATCAATCATTAGCAAAACACAGATTGAATAGGAAGAATAAAAGCCTTAAAAAATCATAAATCAAATATTGAATCACGGATTTTAGATATTGGACGAATTCGTTAATGATTGGATGATGATGAACTATAAACAAATAAGTACCTGTTGATCGATTTCAGAAGCCCAGAGACCGGGATGATGATGAACAACTTGCGAGTAAACTTTGATAAAATGCTTGATGATGTAGAGCCGATGGATCCGGTGTGATGTAGAAGAAATGGAATCGAGAGAGAATGAAGGGCGGCGTATTTAGAATCTGGAAGTTAAAGATGATAGTCCGATGTCTTGAGGAGAAGAAGATGAAGAGATCGGCGGTGGTTACTGAAGGGGTTAAGAGAAGCGAAGAATGGGCCGGGTATTGTGAACAGATCCGCCATTTTCTAAAGGGTTTTCAATTGAGCGGGAAAATCCTTATAAGAATGGTTGTGGTTATGACACGTGGCATCCAACCTTTTCATATATATATTATATAGATAGATAGATATATACATACGTACGAAGCATTTACTTACACAGCAGAGCGAGTATCCCAGGTTGGCACGTGAAAATTTTTGTTTTGGGAATTTGTTTGTTCGTTTGTAACTAAGGTTTCAAGTTGCAGTTTCCAAATCGTTTTTAAAAAATGATTCCAGTTCTCTGCAACCTATGGCTCTGATACCAATCTGTCACACCCCTAAATAACCACTAACGGAGTTTATACCGTTAAGGGGTGCGAGCAAACCAGGACCACAACCATTAGTTACGAATACTAAACGAATCAGAGTTAGTCCAAATATATGTCATAGATAATGTCTCAAAATACGCAGTGGAAAATATTGTCTTAGCACTAACCACGTGCTTTACAAAATCATTGTTTTAAATTCCCAATTTGTTTTAAACAAAAGTAAAATGTCTTCATGTGCCATGCCAACCCGCTCCGGATACTCCTCAGCGACCTGCAAAGTTTAAACCACGCAAGTGTCAACCTAACGGTTGGTGAGTTCACAGTGGGCTTGTCACGCAGTGGCCCGGTCTCATAATCATAATTGTGTCAACATATACTTATGTAATATTTATTTGTGAAAGTCAATGCTCAGTGATAATACACCAGTCCATAAATCATAGTAGCGTGATTTAGTAAAAGTAATGTCCGTAACATGCGTTATCGGGTATGTACTAGTTTTGTAAAATTAAAGTGCTCAATCGATATCGCGGGTAGCTAATCCGTTGTTCCATGCACTAAGGAAGTTTGTACCAAAGCTGACTGATAAGTATTGTAGTGGCATCTGTTGATGCATGAACCTTGTGTGGCCGTTACTGTTCGAATTGTCAAACAGACTGATTTGTCGAAGACTTGAACTGTGGTCCGAAACTCAGCCGAACTCTAGGTTCGGAGTTGGCCGAACCTAGATGGCCGAACTCCAAGTTCGGAGGGAGTTCGGACAGAGTTCGGAGGTGCCCAGTTCGGACAGAATTAAGAAGTATAAATAGTTTCGTCTTTGTATTTCTTTGCAAGTTTCTGTCTTGTTTCTGTGTGTTGAGAGGGGAGGTTCTGTCCGACCTCCCCCAGAGCTTAATCGTTGTATACTCCTTCGTTATGTAATCATTCAACATGAATCAATGACAAAACTTTCGTCTCATCCATAGAAACGATCCGTATACGGTTTTTCAGTTGGTATCAGAGCTGTTGGCTCTTTCTATGGTCGACATCTATCGTTTTTCTTCATTTTGAGACGTTAAACCTTCAGTTAGGGGTGATTGGAAGTGTTTCTGTTTGGTTTTTAATCAATCGAGTCTTCCTGAGTCATGTTTTTACCTAACAGAAGTATCTGGTTGTCGAAATTCGATCAAATTCTGAATCTGGTGCGATTTCAAAAATTTCCAGTTCGAGTTCGGACAACGTTCGGCCGAAGAACAGATCTGAAAAATAACCGCTCCGAACTCCAGGTTCGGACGTCCGAAGGTCAGGTTCGGAGGAGGTTCCGAAGGTCAGGTTCAGACTAGTTCCGAAGGTCAGTTTCGGAGAGGGTTCGGAGGATCAGGTACGGAGGTAGATCGGACAAGGTTCGAACGAGCTCGATCCCAGCCAGGGGCTCTGCCCCTTGGACCCCGCCAGGGGCTGCCGCCCCTTGGACCCCGCTTCTCAGGGGCGCTGCCCCCGAACCCCCGTTAGGTGGGAATTTCAAAGAAGTGGATCAGCTATCGTGTTTACCCTTGATTCGGTAGTTGTTGGGTGTTATGTTTGAAGAAAATCCAGATCACGATATTTGTTACGAGTTAGTGATCGAATTTCAAGAAATAAGTTTGTGGGTAGTCATTGTTCTTGATGATGGACAGAGATTCAAGACTACATGTTTTCTGATGATGGACAGAGATTCGGAGACATGGTTATGATTACTTGGGAACATTTGTCGGAGATTATCATTCTACACAAACTGAAGATTAAATGAGGTTAAAGATTCCGTTGTGGGCCACTTGAGTTTATCATTCCACTACAAGAATGCGGGGTTCGAATCATAAGAAATTGAAGATTTGAATATGTCGCTTGTTTAGGGGGAAAATGGGGACCCTAAAAACTTTCAAAGTTTAATAATTGAAAAAGTGAATATTCAAAAGCAATCAGTTCAGGGATGATGGTGGTTTTTGATCTTCAAGGAAAGGTGGTATATTCTGATGTTCGTGTGAACCGATATGTCAAAGTTTTCAATTATGGTTTGGAACTTTCTGTCATATGCCCGATACTTTCTTGAGTTGTCGAAAGACTTGGTCAGATTCCAGTCTGCCACGAGATATACGTTTACCGGAGTAATATATTGGGATGGATTTGATGCTGAGGGGGAATTTCCGTGATTGAAGATGCTGATCGTGTCTGTTTTCATAAAGATCAGAATGTGTTACAATTCAGTGAAGATTGAAGATTATTATCAAGATGCAGTGATGTTCGTGTGTCTTTATAATTTCCGGATACAACTTATGAAGTGAACCATTATCATACATGCCGGTTCCAATTGGATGGTTGTGCTTGAAGCTAGGGGGAATTTTATTGGTTGTGGAGATTGTACAAGATTCGAATTGTGTCCTGCATACCTGATGATTCGGTCAAGGGGAGTTTGCTAAAGGTAGAGATGTCTGCAGCAAGCTGACTGAAGATTGCTAGAAGATCAATGTCTGGATTCGACAGTAACGTCCAAGGGGGAATTTGTTGATGCATGAACCTTGTGTGGCCGTTACTGTTCGAATTGTCAAACAGACTGATTTGTCGAAGACTTGAATTGAACTGTGGTCCGAAACTCAGCCGAACTCTAGGTTCGGAGTTGGCCGAACCTAGATGGCCGAACTCCAAGTTCGGAGGGAGTTCGGACAGAGTTCGGAGGTGCCCAGTTCGGACAGAATTAAGAAGTATAAATAGTTTCGTCTTTGTATTTCTTTGCAAGTTTCTGTCTTGTTTCTGTGTGTTGAGAGGGGAGGTTCTGTCCGACCTCCCCCAGAGCTTAATCGTTGTATACTCCTTCGTTATGTAATCATTCAACATGAATCAATGAAATTACTTCCGTCTCATCCATAGAAACGATCCGTATACGGTTTTTCAGCATCGCCATCATCTATTTTGTTTTGCGGACATATGTCATCGCGGCTTTGCCTCCCCAGTGTCCTCTCGGGATCACGGTCAGATAGGCTGATATTGTACCTCCGTGCACCTCCAGTGTCACGAGGCGGAGTTTGTCAAACTCCAGTAGATCTACCCAACATCCCCTCGCTTTACAATTAATGGCACAATTTAGTTGAGGACTTTTTCAGTTAAAAGGCAATCCTTAGAAATCATGTGATATCATGTGGTTTAGACTTTAACCTACACTAGTCATATTAAAACGGTTTACCGGATTCTCATGAATCTCAAAATGTTTTCAGTTTCGTTTCAGAAATAGTTTGTTTAAGTTCCACAAGTGTTTCCCATAAGACACTTCAAGTTTATCAAAGAGGTGCGTGGCACTCATAAGGTTTCAAGTTCATCAAGAGGTGCATAGCACTCGTAAGGTTGCCAGCATTGTTTTCATTAAGTTATTCAGTGTGTCCCAAACGGGCTCACAGTAAACGGGTTAGTGACACTCACCTTTGGTTGCACTGCTACACTTGCTAAATAATCCAAGTATTGTTTTGTGTCTAATCTTTAACTTACGTCACTATGGCCCATAACATAGCACGTTGGAACTATGACACGACATACCGACACACGACATCGATGGTTGATCATAAACGAGGGTTCACATTATGAGGGTTCACATAACTCAGAAATCAAAGCATGTTTCATTATTGCATAATCAAGTAAGTCATGGCATAACATTCAAATAAGTTGCACAAGTTTGGGTTTTGGTCTTGGCACAGTTTCGCTACCCAGTTTCGCTATGTGCACGGGCAGCACTTTCGCTAGGGAATACCCGGTGACACAGTTTCGCTAGCTAGTTTCGCTCGAAACTGATGACACAGTTTCGCTAGCATAGATTCGCTCGAAACTGGTTTGAACTTTCGTTCAGGAGTCTTTGGTTGTTTCGCTCGGTAGTTTCGTTCGAGCAGGTCTACTTAGTTTTCACGGCGACACTATAGTTTCGCTGTATAGTGTCGCTGGAAGGATATTCAAATAGTTTCGCTATATAGTTTCGCCCAGCGAACAGCCAGTTTCGCTGGTCGCAGAAAACTCGTAAATCAGCCCAAAAACCAACCTAACAGCTTCCATACTTCATATAATTCAATATCTAGCATGCATGAACATTTACCAACATTAAACAGTAAGCTTTAACACCTTAGACATGGATTTTCATCATCAAGTCACCAAGAACACATTTTAAGCATAAAATGACCTAACTAGCATAGATCTTCATTATGGCATGATTTTACACGTAAAGTTGCAGACTTTATGTTAGATCTAACATTCCTAAGCATCATGCTAGAAGATCAAACAATTCTATGAAGGTTTGGTCATGCTTTTTAAGAAAACACATAGAATATGCATGAAAAATGATTTTGGGCACTCACGGTTTGATCTTCAAGCTCGATGGATGATGGTTCGAGGCTGAGATCCGGTGGTTCACAGCTGATGGCGGTTTAGAGAAAGAGGGAATGGGAGTGTGTGTGTGTGTTTTGAAGATAATGTAGGTAAATGAAAGAATTAGGGTTTTTGGGACTTTATATAATATATAGATCAGGTGCTAGTTTCGCTGGCAGTTTCGCTGGCCAAGCGAAACTGGCTCTGAGTACACGTAAATCAAAAGTTTAGCTACCGAGCGAATCTACAGTTTCGCTTGGTAGTTTCGCTAGAAACCAAAAGGGGCCAATTTACATTCTAAGCAAGATAAGCACGATTCATGAATTTTTCATGCTAT
This sequence comes from Deinandra increscens subsp. villosa, assembly GCA_039602395.1. NCBI lineage: Eukaryota > Viridiplantae > Streptophyta > Magnoliopsida > Asterales > Asteraceae > Deinandra > Deinandra increscens. The sequence goes on along the minus strand of JBCNJP010000008.1, from coordinate 34,493,691 downwards.
TAATAATACTAAATCATGCGTTTAAATCACATTGCACATAATAACCATAAATAAATGAACACATAACACAAGTGGTCGGGTTCGGGGATCAACCAAAGGTCGTGGACGTATTCGGCCTAGTTAAGCATTAGTTACTAAGTTAACACTTATAACGTAACTAACGGAGATTGTCTAACGGAAGTTAACCTCGGAATTCTCGGATGTCACATCACGACTCGCTGTTGGTGAGGACCACTCAAGGATAGTTGGATCCTCGGCGTGAGTAAGAAAGGTTGCATGAGAAAAGGAAGAAAATTAGAGAACATATAGTAAACAAGGTGTGTGTGTGTATATGTGATGGAGTATCAACTTTGGCACGCGGGAAAATAGTTGTTGGGATTTGTAACTAATGTCAAAAACAGTTACAGTTTAGAATTTTTTTAAATTCTAGTTATTTGTAACTAAGGGCTCTGATACCAATCTGTCACACCCCCAAATTTCCACAAACGGATTTTACCTTGTGGGGCGTGACTAGACCAGGACCCGAGTCATTAGTTACAATCAAACATAAATAAAGTAGTGAGAAGTAAATTCCAAGACTGGAGGTATTAAATTCAGAGTTTACAATTATATTGGAAGCATTGAAGTAATAATGTAAAGTTGCGCAAAACATGGCGCACATTATCAACATAAAAATACTGAAGTTTAATTAAAACGACTTCAGAAACATAACATTTTATGCCAACATACGTGCCCAAAACGGATACTCCTAGCAACCTGTAAAGCATGCATAAGAGCAAGCGTCAACTAATGTTTGTGAGTTCACATAAGTACATATCTATAACTAGTATAGACATGCAGTACGAATACAAAAGTTTTATTCGCAGTTTAGTTATGTATATTACAACTAAAATCCATATCTTACGTAGCTAGCATAAGTTCATGTCACTAAAACGTTCGTAACATAAGCTGACTGAAAAAGTGTAGGAATGCATCCTTACGTGTTTTTGCCTTCCCCTTGTCTACTCGATCACGGTATGTTTAGGCTGACATTGCCCTCAGTCCAACTGCCAGTCTGGTGGTGCATCTCGTGCCCGTTGAGTGGGGTTTGTCATACCCCAGTAGTACTACTCAATATCCCCTCGCTATCATATACTAATGGTCTAATTAGTAAGTACTTAAATAATTTAGCATTTTACGTGAACATGTGATATATACAGGATTTCTATCTAAATCATACCTATAGCTGGTTTGTGTGTTACCATTCTAACCTGGATGTAGCATATTCATGTGTGTTATCATCCAAACCCGGATGTAACGGAAAAGGTTGTGTAACTCACCTTGGGTTGCACTGCTACAAACCGCACTTGAATGTGCGCAAGTCGTTACGCGAGACCTAAGATATGAATGTGGTCTAATTGATTAGGCATTGTTTAACCACAACTAACAGTTATAAGGTTGCATATGACTTATCACATACCAAGCAAAGGTGTAGACCCGACATACTGACCCAAAGACACGATAGTTGATCATAAACAATATAGCATCAAGTCAATGAAAAGGCTATGTTATGCTACCATGCATACATCTTAGCCTTAAGACGTGCTACTACAAACATAATCTTAATTCTAATAAAGCAATAAAAATTTTGCCACATGTCTCATTTATAAATGGTCCACATCACCATCGCCACGTGCCAAGCTTACAATCAATTACCAATATAGTAATCATCAATTAAGATTAATTACCAATTTTTATCAAAACTAAATTTTATTTTAAAATTTTGATAAAATTAATGTAGATATTATTAATTTACTCAATAATTTTAGTCTTTTGTGAAAAGTAATCAACAATTTGTCAAGCATAATAAAATTTTAAATGTTATAAGAAATTTATATCAATCATAATTATTAAATCTCTTGATCATTATCTTTTTCTTTTGTATTTATCAAATATTATTACTCTCTATTCAGCATGCGTATTACACGGGTTCCTAACCTAGTGTTCAAATATAGCAATACATTTTGATAAAGTTGATGCGAACACCTAACTACACCTATACGGCACAAAGTCGACGGGGCGACTTTGCACAGTTTTGTCTTTTCACTAGGGTGAGAGACTTAGGACCTTGTATTTATGCATGGTTTCATGCTTTAGAGGGCCTAAACAAAATCAATCGACACACAAATGGGCATATAAACACATAACAGAACAAATCATTCATGAACATTTTATTACATGTTAAATAATCGAATCATGTGTCTTACTAAGTCATTTTGTAACCTGACCTAAGCTTGGCTTTAGCTCATGAAAGTTTGCAAGCATGCACATATAACTGAAGCAAGTATCTTTCATGTCTTACACAAAACTCAAATCCTAACATACAAGATTCATAACATAGAATTAAGATGCAAGTTTCTGGAACATGGTTGTTTCTACACTGAACTGCACCAACATGATCAGTACCGAAACAGTGGAATTTGAGAGTGACCAAATAGTCAACAGAAATCTAAGAGTTCAAAAACTTTAGTTTGCAAAAAGAATAACTCAATTCCCTTAAGAATTGAGTGAGTTATGCTTGTTTGAATATGACCAAAAATTTGAGACATTGCTGTTAGGCAAGAACATACATGTTGAATTTGAGGGTCTATAGTTTGACCAAATATTCAAATTAAATTCTCAAACTCTCCAGAACTTTAATTTATCATATTAGTACCAATTTGTATTTAACAAACCATTACTAAAAACCAAGTTAGAATGCTTGAACAATCTACACAAATTCATGACTTTAACATTTGACAAATTTACACCCACATTTTGTAACAATAGATTGAGTGACCAAACAGTGGTCATAGAATGTGTACTAGTAACCAAAATAAAGCTAAGACACATATATATCACATGGAAGCATTATAATGGTCATTGGATAAACAATGGTCGAGTTATGACTCGCACAAGATGCACAAAGTTCCTGATAGATTCTGTTAATAATCAAGCATTGCAAAATAAGAGTTTCTATTGATTTTTCCACATGCACATCCCTCCTAAATGATCATACTTCGACTTATATATATATATTTATTAAAATGCATTCTAAACTTCTTTAACCACAGAATTCACATAACGCATATCATATCATCGATAATTGAATGACATGCTACACATAAAGGAATTTAAATCTTATGTTATTTCACATGGAATCATAAAACTAGATGAAACTTACCTTAGGTGCAAAGAAACGAAATAAAGGATGGAGAAAAATGTGAGAAGGTATTGATTCCATCTTTCTGACTGTTTTTAGGTGACCAACAACACAAGAGAAGGGTGTGTAAGGGATGCTTGATTAAAATCGCCAAAGGGAGGGGGTGAAGTTTCTGCCGTCGCTAGGGGGAAAGAGAGGGATCGGAGATCGATGATTTTGGAGACGGTAATCAGGGTTGGTGATTTGGTCTAGATTTTTTCACAATGGTCCCTCCTTTACTTACCTATGCCTAATAAACATCAAGACTAATACATAAGGGATGAAATATTCGGTCCGTGCAAGACTATGAGGCTAGGCCGATTTTTTTTTTCTACAAGGATGGGGGGTGGGGGGGGGGGGACTAGAGGCTAATCATGTTTAATTATTGTTGGGTTTTGCAAATAACATATAATCGAGATTTATCATGGGAAATACTAACTTACACCACTTGTATCAATACGTATAGTGATGATCAGAATTCAGAAATAATCACAAGTAGCACATAACTCACATAACCAAGTAATACAATTTATTCATGATGTAATTATTCTTCAAGTGTTTGTATAGTTGATCAACCAAAGGTAAGTGTACATGACGCTAAACATGACACGTATTAGATAATTGAGTTACGAACAGAACTAACTGAAGTAGTTAACGGTGTTAACCTGGAAATTTGGCAGTTGTCACATCATCCCAAAGTTGAAAGAAATTTCATCTGGAAAATTAAGGTAATGCTTGTGGTACGCTGAACAGTTGGGTGGGATGAAGGAAAAGAAAAAGGGAAATTTTCTAGTTATGACGACAACAACAACAACAACAAACATGAGACGACGACGACAAAGACAGCAGCGATTACGATGATGACGACGATAACATTAATAATCAAAATAATACAAATAATAACAATAATAACAATAATAATGTAATAATAATAAGAATAATAATCATAACAATAATAATAATAATAATAATAATAATAATAGTCGTAGTAGTAATAATAATAATAATAATAATAAAACTAATTACTATATAGAGGGTATAGCATAAAACGCCCCGTATAGAGGGGCGTTTTGATAGCACTACACCCCCGATTTGGCTCCCCACCGCGAAAAAAATAAATCCCTCCTCTCGGATAATTGGCCTGATCGAGCTTCAATCGAGCCTACTCTAGCTTTAAGATCTTCGTTTTTCTTCACCCAAGGTATGCACTCAAGCCTACTTCGATTGTATTGTGTTTGGGCCTTAGAATTTTAGGTTAAAATTTCAGATTTAAGGTATTTTTTAGAGGTTTAGGTTTCTGATATTTAGGGGTTTTAGATGTTGCGCATATGTCACACCCCCAAAATACCACTAACGGAGTTTATACCGTTAAGGGGCGCGGCTAGACCAGGATCCACAACCATAGTTACAAATACTAAACGAATCAGGGTTAGTTCAAACACAATTTATAAATCAAAGTCTTAAATTACATACGCAGCGGAAAAATAATTGTCCTTAGCACTAACCACGTGCTTTACATAAATGTTGTTTTAAATTCCCAATTTAGTTTAAATAAAAGTAAACATCTTCTGTGCCATGCCAACCTCCAGCGGATACTCCTTAGCGATCTGCAAAAGTTTAAACCACGCAAGTGTCAACCTAACGGTTGGTGAGTTCACAGTGGGCTTGTCATGCATTGGCCCGGTCTCATAATCATAATTCGTGTCAAGGTATACTTACAAGTCATTTATTTGTGAAAAGCAATGCTCGTAATTAAATCTCAGTTTATAAATGGTTTGTCCGTGACCTACGTCATCGGGTATGTACTAGTTCCGTAAAGTTAAAGGACTCAACCGATATCGCGGGTAGCTAATCCGTTGTTCCATGCTCTAAGGAAGTTTGTACCAAAGCTGACTTATTTTGTGGGGGCCGAGCCATCCCGTACGGTGCGGACCTACGTCATCGCGGTTTTTGCCTCCCCCGTGTCCTCTCGGGACCACGGTCAAATAGGCTGATATTGTTCCTCCGTGCACTCCCCGTGCCACGGGGCGGAGTTTGTCAAACTCCAGTAGATCTACCCAACATCCCCTCGCTTTCACAAATTAATGGCACAATTTAAGTTGAGGACTTTTAAGTTATAAGGCATCCTTAGAAAACATGTGATATCATATGGTTCAGACTTTAACCTACACTAGCCATATTAAAACGTTTTCAGTTTTGTTTCAGAAAAATAGTTTGTTCATAGTTCACAAGTGTTTCCCATAAAACACTTCAGTTCATCAAGTGGGTGCCAAGCATCCCGTGTTCTCATGTTCATTGGTAGGTGCCTAGCACTCTAGAGTTTATCAGCATTGTTTTTCGTTAAGTTATTCGGTGTGGCCCAAACGGACTCACGGTAAGCGGGTTAGTGACACTCACCTTTGGTTGCACTGCTACACTTCAAGTGATCCAAATATTGTTGTTTAACGAAGACCTAGAACACGTTTAGGTCTTAAGTATTAGTTTCGTGTCTAATCTTTACTTAACGTCACTATGGCCCATAACATAGCACGTTGCAACTATGACTCGACATACCGACACACGACACCAATGGTTGATCATAAACAAGGGTTCATATAAATCAGATATCAAGCATGTTTCATCATGGTATAATCATGTAAGTCATGGCATAACACTTAAGCAAATTTCACAAGTTTGGTTTTTAGGTCAGGTCTTAGTTTCGCTAGCACAGTTTCGCTAGGCAGTTTCGCTAGGTGCACGGGCAGCACTTTCGCTAGGCAATGCCCGGTAACACAGTTTCGCTAGGCTAGTTTCGCCCGAAACTGCTGACGCAGTTTCGCTAGCCTAGTTTCGCAGGGAAACTGGTTTGAACTTTCGTTCAGGTATTTCGCTCGGTAGTTTCGTTCGAGCAGGTCTGGTCAGGTTACCCGGCGACACTATAGTTTCGCTGGGCAGTGTCGCTGGAAGGAGATATAGTTTCGCTACTTAGTTTCGCCCAGAGAACAGACAGTTTCGCTGGTCGCGAAAAACATACGGATTTGCCTAAAAATCAACCTAACAGCTTCTGATCTTACATGCAATTCATTATTTAGCATTCATAGGCATTTACCAACATAAATCAAGCAACTTTAACACGTTTTCATGCTGTTTCATCATCAAATCACCAAAATAAGTTCAAAACCCTAAAATGACCAAAATTGCATAAATCATCATCATGGTTTGGATTTCAAACGTAAAGTTATCAACTTTATTACAGATCTAGCATTCCTAAACAACATACTAGCAGATCAAGCAGTTACATGAAGATTTGAGCATACTTTTTAAGAAAACACAAAGAAAACACATAAATAAAGGTTTTTGGGACTCACGTTTGGTTCAAGAATCGATAGATGAGATGAGATGATGGTCTAGAGGCTAAGATCTCGGTCCCTTGATGGTATCCTCGGCTGACCAGATTCCAGAGAAGTGTGTGTGTGTGTTTGTTGTGATATGAGGCAAATGAGGCTACTAGGGTTCATTAAGTTTATTTATATCAGAGGCTAGTTTCGCTGGCAGTTTCGCTGGCCAGGCGAAACTAGCTCTGGTCACGAGTTAACGGGTAGCTTAGCTGGCTACCGGGCGACACTATAGTTTCGCCCGTTAGTTTCGCTGGCTACCAAAACAGGTCAATTTTCACATAATCAAGTATTTACAATTAATCAAGCTATTCACAATAATAAGTCATGTATTTAAATCACATTGCACATAAAGACAATCAATGATGAACACATAACACATATGGACGGGTTCGGTGATCAACCAAAGGTCGTGGACGTATTCGGCCTAGTTAAGCATTAGTTACTAAGTTAACACTTATAATCGTAACTAACGGATTTGTCTAACGGAAGTTAACCTTGAAATTCTCGGGTGTCACATCATTCCCCTGAAATTGGAATTTTCGTCCCGAAAATTATTCTTGTGTCGTAGCGTTCGCAGCATCAGCTGTCGTCGTTGCTATCGTCGCTGGGGAAAGAAAGCAAAGTTTTTAGGGTTGTCACATCCTCCTCCCGTTAAGGAATTTTGGTCCCCAAAATTAAATTATACCTTGAGTTTCTGTGGACGTTTGCTCAAACAAGTGAGGATACTTTTTCTTCATCTGATCCTCACGCTCCCAAGTATATTCAGGTCCACGCCTTGAGTTCCATCGCACCTTGACGATCGGAATCTTGCTACGTTTGAGGGCTTTCTCCTCGCGTCCCATGATTTCTACCGGTTGCTCAATAAATCTCAAATGTTCGTCGATTTCCAATTCCTCCAGAGGAATTACTTCGATGTCTTCAGCCAGACATTTCTTTAGATTGGAAACGTGAAACACGTTGTGAACTCCATCGAGTTCAGCAGGGAGTTGCAATCGATAGGCCACCGGGCCTACTTCCCCAATAATTTCAAACGGACCGATGTAGCGAGGATTTAACTTTCCACGCTTCCCGAAGCGTATCACTCCCTTCCAGGGAGATACCTTCAACAATACTTTGTCACCCACCTCAAACTTTAGAGGTTTTCGGCGTTTGTCGGCATAACTCTTTTGTCGATCACGTGCTGCAGCTAGCCGTTGCCTAATTTGAATAATCCGTTCGGTCATATCATGGATAACTTCCGGTCCAGTGAGCCCTTTCTCACCCGTTTCAGCCCAACACACGGGCGATCTACATTTTCTGCCATACAGTGCTTCAAAAGGTGCAGCACCTATACTTGAATGATAACTATTGTTGTAAGAGAACTCCACCAGTGGAAGGTGAGTCTCCCAATCTTTCCCAAAGTCAAGGACGCAAGCTCGGAGCATATCTTCTAAGGTTTGAATGGTTCGTTCCGATTGACCATCTGTTTGTGGGTGATAGGCTGTACTCATATCTAGTCGGGTTCCCAATGCTTCCTGCATTGATTGCCATAACCGGGAAGTAAATCGAGGATCTCGATCAGAAATGATAGTCTTAGGCACACCGTGAAGCTTCACAATTTTGTCGATGTACAGCTTTGTCAATTTATCCATATTATCACTTTCCTTCATCGGAATGAAATGTGCAGATTTGGTTAACCGATCGATGACAACCCAAATCGCATCCGGTTGATTTGATCGATGAGGTAGTCCCGTTACAAAATCCATGGAGATGTCCTCCCATTTCCATTCTGGGATCTTTGGTTGTTGCAGTAAACCAGAAGGCTTTTGGTATTCAATCTTGACTCTTGAGCACGTTAAACACTTAGCCACATATCGAGCAATGTCGGCTTTCATATTCGGCCACCAATAAAGATTTTTCAAGTCCTGATACATTTTATCTGATCCGGGATGTACCGAGTACCTCGACTTGTGAGCCTCGTCCATCACGAGCTCACGGAGATTTCCAAACAAAGGAATCCAGATTCTGTCATTATAGTATGTGAGTCCATCGGACTTAACTTCAGAATGGCCATCTACACCACGCAGTGCTTCAGCTGCGAAGTTTTCTGCTTTCAAAGCTTCTCGTTGGCAGTCACGGATCCGATCCGGTAATCCTGAATGTATTGTAAGTTGAAGCGCTCGTACCCGACGAGGCTTTTCATACTCTTTCCGACTTAAAGCATCAGCCACAACGTTGGCTTTTCCAGGATGATACTTAATTGCCAAATCATAATCATTTAGTAACTCAACCCACCTTCTTTGCCGCATGTTGAGGTCTTTCTGATCAAAGATGTGCTGTAAACTTTTATGATCGGTGAATATTGTGCACTTTGTTCCGTATAAGTAGTGTCTCCAAATCTTGAGTGCATGAACAACGGCTCCCATTTCCAAATCATGCGTTGTATAATTCTTTTCAGTATCCTTTAGTTGCCTGGACCCGTAGGCAATTACCTTGTCTCGTTGCATCAACACACAACCAAGTCCTTGAATCGATGCATCGCAGTAAACCACAAAGTCGTCAATTCCATCGGGTAACGCAAGAATTGGAGCCGAACATAACATATCTTTAAGCGTTTGGAACGCGCGCTCTTCTTTCTCACCCCATCTGTATTGCACTCCTTTGTGCGTTAAGGCTGTTAAGGGTTGAGCCAATTGAGAGAAACCCTTAATAAACCTTCGATAATATCCGGCAAGTCCTAAAAATTGTCGGATTTCTGTTGGCGCTCTTGGGGTAGACCAGTTCTTTATTGCTTCCACTTTGGCTGGATCGACATGAATTCCTTCCTCATTAACAATGTGTCCAAGAAACTGGACTTCGCGGATCCAAAAGTCGCACTTTGAAAACTTGGCGTAGAGCTGTTCCTTGCGAAGCAATTCCAAAATAAGACGCAGATGCTCCTCGTGTTCTTCCTTTGACTTGGAGTAGATCAAAATGTCGTCGATGAAAACTATCACAAACTTATCGAGGTACGGCTTGCACACTCGATTCATCAGATCCATAAATACGGCAGGTGCATTGGTTAGCCCAAACGGCATAACCAGGAACTCGTAGTGACCATACCGAGTTCTGAAAGCTGTCTTGGGTACATCCTCATCACGAACGCGAAGCTGGTGATATCCAGACCGTAGATCGATCTTTGAAAAGTAGCTTGAACCCTGTAGTTGATCGAAGAGATCGTCGATTCGAGGAAGTGGATACCGATTCTTGATCGTAACTTTGTTAAGCTCTCGGTAGTCAATGCACATGCGGAACGTTCCATCCTTCTTCTTAACAAACAGTACCGGAGCTCCCCATGGAGACGAACTTGGACGAATAAACCCCTTGTCGAGTAGCTCTTGTAGTTGCGCGGAGAGTTCGTTGAGTTCGCTTACAGCCAAACGATACGGAGCGCGTGCAATCGGAGCGGCACCTGGAGCCAAATCAATCCCAAACTCAACTTGTCGAAATGGAGGCAAGCCAGGCAGATCTTCAGGAAATACATCCTGGAAGTCGCGAACTATCGGGTAATCATCAATTTTGCGCTCGGGATGTGTCGAATCGGTGACGTTTGCAAGAATCGCGAAGTGACCCTTACGGAGGCATTTCTGAGCTTTAAGGAATGAAATAATGCCGGTGACTGTTCCACCTTTTTCACCTTGGACCGTTAACACTTTACCGTCTTCGAGTGGAATACGAACCACTTTTTCCTTACATAAAATTTCAGCTCGGTTTTCGGATAACCAATCCATTCCTACTATGACGTCGAAACTACCAATCGGGAAAGGCATAAGGTCAATTCCTAGGGTATGGCCAGCTAGTTCTAACTTACAGCCCTTAACTATCTGAGTCGTATCATGAAGTTTACCATTAGCTAGCTCTACCACATATTTAGCATCTAAGTCGATCGGTTTAGCGTTAATCAATTTAGCAAATTTAGTGGAAATAAAACTTTTCTCAGCACCAGAATCAAATAAAACAGTAGCAAAGAAACCGTTCAAAATAAATTTACCATTAATCACGTTGGCGTCATTGCGAGCTTCACCCTGGCCCATGACGAAAGCTCGACCTCTACCATTTCCACCATTTCCGTTTCCACCATTACCATTGCCATTCCCATTACCATTACCTCCACCGTTACCATTCCCACCGTTATTTCCCTGATTTCCGTTCCCTTGTCTTCTTAGCTGAGGGCAGTCTCTTTTAATGTGGCCTGGAGCACCACATTCATAACAATTCCCGTTACCGTTTCCCCTGGGAGCTTCATTGTTGCGGTTCTGGCCATTATTTCCATTGCCCCGATTGCTCCCATAGTTGTTGTTGTTTCTTCTGGGGCGGTTTTGTTGCTCGGGCAAAGTTGCCCAACAGTCCTTTGCTTCGTGGCCTCCCTTACCACACCTTTCGCAGCTCATATTCTTCCTACAATTACCAGCATGATGCTTTCCACACCTGTTGCACAAGGGCAGGTTACCCTTGTAGTTGCTCTGACCATTTCCGCCCTGGCGGTAGTTGCCACTGTTATTCCCAGACCTCTTGCTTTGACCTTGGGAGTTATAGGACCTCCCAGTGCTGTTTCCAACACTCTGAACATTCATCGAGTTTTCAGGAGCTTCATCATCAGCCTTCCTCTTGCCACTCAAGGCAGTCTTCTCGGTGGCTTTCGCAGGTAGAGTACCTTTCTCGACCTCTTGATCAGTAAGTTTGTGAGCCAAACGAATGGCTTGCTGTACGGTCGCGGGGTTGCTGGCAGTCACCAATCCTTTGATTTGAGGCGCGAGGCCTTCCAGATAACGCTCAATGCGTTTGAACTCAGCATCGACCATTGTGGGACATAGGACCTCATACTCATGATATCGTGCGGTGTACTGTTCGACTTCAGACCCAGACATCTTCAAATTCAGGAATTCACCCTCAAGCTTCTTGACTTGGTCACGTGGACAGTATTCTTCCATGATCAGCTCCTTAAATGCTGCCCACTGCATGTTATTAGCCGCGTCTAGCCCAACCATCTGAATTTCAGCGTTCCACCAGGAGAGTGCGGCTCCTTCGAAGGTACCAGTAGCAAACTTCACCTTGCTTTCAGCTGGGCAGTTACACATGGAGAAAACCTTTTCGGACTTCTCAATCCACCTAAGGAGTCCTACAGCTCCTTCTTCGCCGGAAAATGTCATCGGCTTACAGTCCATGAAGGACTTGAACGTGCAGTGGTGCTGGTTTCCTGATGCATAAATAGTTCGGATTTTAAAATTAAACAGGTCATGATATAATTGCTTTGTGCCTTAACCGGCATAATAGTTACCCTGTGCGGCATATGCAGCTTGGACGGCTGCCACCGCGGCTTGCACATGTTCAGTAATCATTGCTTGCAGCTGTGCAGGCGTCATGTTTATGCCGCCTCTTCCGTTTCCTCTTCCAGACATCTTGCTGAACAGTTAAAGTAGCCAGTGTTCAGTCACAGTTATACATCATACATATCCCATAATATGTATATTAGCCAGTTCCCGTTATCCCACTATTAGTCCAGAAAAATTTTGTGCAAAATCGAGGCGTCGTCGGAGAACGTCGTAAGTGCTATCGTCGAAGGTCGGCTTCCCATAAAGTCACCGTCGGCGTAGTCGTCGTAGTAGAAATCAGGACGTAGCGTGTAGCATCGTTTCGTTGTCGCTTTCCCCAGAGTAGTGTGCGTATTTGCGGTCGCATTTCGTATTCGTGTGTGAAAATTTCCTAAGGTCTTCCGTTAGACTACTTAGACACGGTCTATACATATATATTTATATATATATATATACATACGTATTAAGCCTTTACTTACACAGCAGAGCGAGTATCCCAGGTTGGCACGTAAAAATTTTGTCTTTGGGAATTTGTTTATTCGTTTTGTAACCAAGGTTTTCAAGTTGCAGTTTCCAAATCGTTTTCAAAAATGATTCCAGTTCTCTGCAACTTATGGCTCTGATACCAATCTGTCACACCCCCAAAATACCACTAACGGAGTTTATACCGTTAAGGGGCGCGACTAGACCAGGATCCACAACCATAGTTACAAATACTAAACGAATCAGGGTTAGTTCAAACACAAGTTATAAATCAAAGTCTTAAATTACATACGCAGCGGAAAAATAATTGTCCTTAGCACTAACCACGTGCTTTACATAAATGTTGTTTTAAATTCCCAATTTAGTTTAAATAAAAGTAAACATCTTCTGTGCCATGCCAACCTCCAGCGGATACTCCTTAGCGATCTGCAAAAGTTTAAACCACGCAAGTGTCAACCTAACGGTTGGTGAGTTCACAGTGGGCTTGTCATGCATTGGCCCGGTCTCATAATCATAATTCGTGTCAAGGTATACTTACAAGTTATTTATTTGTGAAAAGCAATGCTCGTAATTAAATCTCAGTTTATAAATGGTTTGTCCGTGACCTACGTCATCGGGTATGTACTAGTTCCGTAAAGTTAAAGGACTCAACCGATATCGCGGGTAGCTAATCCGTTGTTCCATGCTCTAAGGAAGTTTGTACCAAAGCTGACTTATTTTGTGGGGGCCGAGCCATCCCGTACGGTGCGGACCTACGTCATCGCGGTTTTTGCCTCCCCCGTGTCCTCTCGGGACCACGGTCAAATAGGCTGATATTGTTCCTCCGTGCACTCCCCGTGCCACGGGGCGGAGTTTGTCAAACTCCAGTAGATCTACCCAACATCCCCTCGCTTTCACAAATTAATGGCACAATTTTAGTTGAGGACTTTTAAGTTATAAGGCATCCTTAGAAAACATGTGATATCATATGGTTCAGACTTTAACCTACACTAGCCATATTAAAACGTTTTCAGTTTTGTTTCAGAAAAATAGTTTGTTCAGAGTTCACAAGTGTTTCCCATAAAACACTTCAGTTCATCAAGTGGGTGCCAAGCATCCCGTGTTCTCTTGTTCATTGGTAGGTGCCTAGCACTCTAGAGTTTATCAGCATTGTTTTTCGTTAAGTTATTCGGTGTGGCCCAAACGGACTCACGGTAAGCGGGTTAGTGACACTCACCTTTGGTTGCACTGCTACACTTCAAGTGATCCAAATATTGTTGTTTAACGAAGACCTAGAACACGTTTAGGTCTTAAGTATTAGTTTCGTGTCTAATCTTTACTTAACGTCACTATGGCCCATAACATAGCACGTTGCAACTATGACTCGACATACCGACACACGACACCAATGGTTGATCATAAACAAGGGTTCATATAAATCAGATATCAAGCATGTTTCATCATGGTATAATCATGTAAGTCATGGCATAACACTTAAGCAAATTTCACAAGTTTGGTTTTTAGGTCAGGTCTTAGTTTCGCTAGCACAGTTTCGCTAGGCAGTTTCGCTAGGTGCACGGGCAGCACTTTCGCTAGGCAATGCCCGGTAACACAGTTTCGCTAGGCTAGTTTCGCCCGAAACTGCTGACGCAGTTTCGCTAGCCTAGTTTCGCAGGGAAACTGGTTTGAACTTTCGTTCAGGTATTTCGCTCGGTAGTTTCGTTCGAGCAGGTCTGGTCAGGTTACCCGGCGACACTATAGTTTCGCTGGGCAGTGTCGCTGGAAGGAGATATAGTTTCGCTACTTAGTTTCGCCCAGAGAACAGACAGTTTCGCTGGTCGCGAAAAACATACGGATTTGCCTAAAAATCAACCTAACAGCTTCTGATCTTACATGCAATTCATTATTTAGCATTCATAGGCATTTACCAACATAAATCAAGCAACTTTAACACGTTTTCATGCTGTTTCATCATCAAATCACCAAAATAAGTTCAAAACCCTAAAATGACCAAAATTGCATAAATCATCATCATGGTTTGGATTTCAAACGTAAAGTTATCAACTTTATTACAGATCTAGCATTCCTAAACAACATACTAGCAGATCAAGCAGTTACATGAAGATTTGAGCATACTTTTTAAGAAAACACAAAGAAAACACATAAATAAAGGTTTTTGGGACTCACGTTTGGTTCAAGAATCGATAGATGAGATGAGATGATGGTCTAGAGGCTAAGATCTCGGTCCCTTGATGGTATTCTCGGCTGACCAGATTCCAGAGAAGTGTGTGTGTGTGTTTGTTGTGATATGAGGCAAATGAGGCTACTAGGGTTCATTAAGTTTATTTATATCAGAGGCTAGTTTCGCTGGCAGTTTCGCTGGCCAGGCGAAACTAGCTCTGGTCACGAGTTAACGGGTAGCTTAGCTGGCTACCGGGCGACACTATAGTTTCGCCCGTTAGTTTCGCTGGCTACCAAAACAGGTCAATTTTCACATAATCAAGTATTTACAATTAATCAAGCTATTCACAATAATAAGTCATGTATTTAAATCACATTGCACATAAAGACAATCAATGATGAACACATAACACATATGGACGGGTTCGGTGATCAACCAAAGGTCGTGGACGTATTCGGCCTAGTTAAGCATTAGTTACTAAGTTAACACTTATAATCGTAACTAACGGATTTGTCTAACGGAAGTTAACCTTGAAATTCTCGGGTGTCACAGCATAAATGAATACATGTCGTAGCTAGAATCATTGGTTTAATGGCCTAAATCGTGGCTTGAATCGGGGACGAAAACCTAATAGTTTCTAGAAAACGAAGAACACTACGAGGTGGTGTCTCGTATACGCCCCCATATTGGGTATTTTTTTAACTGCTCTTTTAAAAAATTATATTATTGTAACTGATATTATACTTATTAGTATTGTTAGTATACAAATCTTATCAGACATTTAATTAATTTTAAAACCTATACATATAACTTTTTATTGTTATTAATCATATATTATTTTTTTGAAAAATTATACTAGTCTCAATATACTTTATTAAATTTTTTAAAAATTATACTAATCTCAATATACATATTATTATTGTTATTATATCTTTATTAATTATTAATTTTTTAAAAATTATACTTATCTCAATATACATGTTATTATTGTTATTATATACTTATTAATTATTAGAAATTAAAAATTTGTATACTTAATTGCTAATCAATTGTATTTAGTTATTTTTATATGGTTTAGATGTATACTTAATTATATTTAATATGATGTGACATATTATACCAATCTTATTATATTTAATATTTGTTTAATGTCCTTCTTGCAGGTATTATGTCGCCACGACGTAGGTCTGTTGATGAGCACCTAGCTGCGCATCAGCACCTCCAGTTTGAGCGCATGACAGGAAAGACAAGATCATTAGGATGCCGATAGTGTTGGGTTTTTCTAGTGGTATTAGGGTCACGGGTAGTAAAATTAATTTTTATTAAAACCCATTTTAGTAACTGTATTACCAAATAAAATTATATTTAATTACTTACATTAATTAAATCAGAGTGCGAAAGTGTATAGTATATCTAAAATATATATTTAAATAAAACCTGAAAACCAAGTGACAAGTTAACAGCAGAATCAAATCACCAACACACAAACACTATATATATATAGGGTTAGGTTCAAATGAGAAATTTTTGTTTTGAGAACTTTTGAGAACTAAATCTCCACCACTAATTTCAGTTGGGGACCACTACAATTCATGGGAGGGGGTATATGTAAATACAACTAGTGGTTTAAAATGGTTCTCAAAAGTTCTCTCAACCAATTAGTTCTCAAATGATCCTCTCCCTATATATATATATATATATATTAGATTAAACATATATATATTTAATTACTTTACTGTATTCATCCGATAAAGTTGTGGTAATCGAATACAACAAGTTTATCTTATTATCATAATCTAAATTATAAGACGATCTAAACCAAAAGTGTTTAGATCTTGAAAGTTCGTTGTGTCGAACAACTGTTCGACACGTCGAGGTTCAACGAGAGAAGCGCTAAGGGTTGTGAAACTTACTGAGAGAGAAAATAGGTCTCACAAGACGATCCATTTGCAGCAGAAAAACACCCGTTAAACAACACCTGGAACGACGGTGGTCGATGCCAGCTCAGCGACGGTGGTATAGCTAGGTGCGGCGGCCGGACGGCGGCTGGGTGGTGGTGATCGGCGAACAAAGGCGGCGATCGGCGGGAGGTGGTTGGTGGTTGCTCGGACAGAAGTGGCGGCGTTGACTATGCGGTCGATGGCGGTAATTACGACAGCGTGGTCGGCGATGATTGCGACGGTGTGGCAAGTAGCGGAGGCAGTCGGGTTACCGGCAGCGGTGCAGAGGGAGAGAGTGAGGGGCCGAAATTTTTAGTTTGGGAGAATATTTGGTGCAACCCAAAATCAGTATTTTGGTTCCCTATTTGTAATCCCATAAACCTATTGTGGATAAACCACAATTGGTATATTTAATATTTCTTTGGCCTATCTTCAAGAAATTGTAGATAAACTACAATTGTTTAAACCCCTTGTTTATCCATCCAGTTTATTTAATAATAATTTATTTAATCTATATTATATGACCGCAATTTAAATAAAACTAATTAAGTAAACGATTTTATTTAATTAACTTTTATTTAATTTAGAAATACTAATAATAACACTTATTCTTTGTATTTCACCGACTAATTATCACTAATTAATAATTATATTTTCTGCTACATAATTATTAACACATTAACAATATACAATAATATGAAATGATTAATTATATTTTCTGATAACTAATTAATAAATATATTTTCTGCTACGTTCGCCGCCAGGGCGGGGTTAAGCATAGGCAGGGCCGGATTCATGAGTGGCAAAGCCAGATGGTGGTGATGGTCGCACACATGGGCTTGCCTCATCCTCCACCACTACCGCAGAATGAGGATGAGGACGGATTTGTGGAGTCCTATTCAGTTGACTAGCTTTTGTTTTGGTGATGATGTATGTAAGAACTCTTTGACTTATTATTATCATTATATTGTGACTTGTTTTCTTAGTTAGATTGTTTATATATTGGTTGGTTGTGTTGTATGCTTGTTTGTATTGTTGGTTCTTTGTTTATGTTTGGTTGTTTGAGTTATTGGTTGCTTTGTATGGTTGTGATTGAGATACAAAACAAGAAAAATCTCATATTGGTAACTTTAAAAGAATATTAATAACTTTTAAAATTATCTAGAAAATAGTATGTATATAACCTTAAAAAATTATGAAGGGTGATGTCATTTAAATCAGAGAAGGGTCCAAAGGTCACACATGTTAAAATCATTAAGAATCCCATCTCTGAATTTATCTTGGGATTTTATCTTGACATTCTTGTGGGTTTGGTTTGTATGGGTGTTTTCATTTTCATTTTAGAAATTAAGCCACGTTGTACGTACAAAAATTATGGAGGGTGATGTCATTTAAATCGGAGAAGATTCCAAAGGTCACACATTTTAAAACCATATAAAAATTTCATCTCTGAATTTATCTTGGTATTTTATCTTGACATTCGTGTGGGATTGGTTTGTATGGATGTTTTTTATTTTCATTTTAGAAAGCAAGCTAGGTTGTACGCAAAAAAAATTATGGAGGATGATGTCATTTTAATCAGAGAAAGGTCCAAAGGTCACACATTTTAAAACCATGTAAGAATCTCATCTCTGAATTAATCCTTGGATTTTATCTTAACATTCTTGTGGGATTGGTTTGTATTGTTGTTTTTCATTTTCATTTTAGAAACCAAGACAGGTTGTGCACAGAAAAATTATGGAGGGTGATTCATCAAAAGACTCCTTAAATGAAAAAAAAACATATGACACTAAAACAAATGTCATTAATTAACAAATCCTTAAACGATTACAATAGGTGGTCCCTAAAAAATAGAAAACATTGAACAATTTATAATTACAAAGTGAAGCAGAATAATGCATTGATTGTTCAACTCATTATCAAGAAAACACGGTGACATTGCAGCAAGATGTGCATTCAAAACACATTCTGTGAGAATTCTCAAACAAACTCATTAAATGATAATCAATATGCTTTGAATGCACATCTTGCTGCAATGTCCCTCTTTTTTCTTAAAATTCCCTTAAAAAATTGTTGCATTACTCTGATAACTTTGTAATTATAAAGAGCTTAAAGGTGTAACATCCCAAAAACCATTTTCATTTAGATAATTTATTTTTAAGATACGTGGGTTTAATTGGGTGAAGTAAGTTTTATATTATGACCCAATATAAAAAATTAACGTTTTACCCAAAACTCACTACATATTTATATACAAAAGCTGTTAGGATACTCGCGTCTAAGAGATTTCTCATGATTTAAAACGTGTTAATATTATGAGATTAACTAGTTAGTAGAAAATTTAAACTAACTAAAGTGTTAACCATGAAAGATTATGATTTAGGTTGAAATAGGAGAATCTTGCCAAAATTTAATAGAAGGCTTAATTGAGGTACCAAAGTAGCAATTGTTGAGTTAAAAGAAAATTTTGGATATCAAACCCTGGAAGGGGGATTACGTGACCAGAGAAGAAATGGGAGAGAAGGAAGTTAGGGCTTGCTTAATCTTGAGAAGTAAGGCCGAAAATTAAAAGGAATTGAAGGGAGTTTTGGATTTGAGCTCTCTAGCGTCACCCATTTTGTGTTTTCCTTCTAGATTTCATCTTCTCTAACCAAGTAAGTTTAACTTTAGAGCTTGTTTGTGTGAAGAATCTCTTAATTTGTTGTTTAAGCTTGAGAATTAAGTGGTTTATGATGATTATGGGTTGATGTTTCACAAAGATTAGATTGCATGCTTGTGTTCCACGAATCAAGTAGAGGTTGTGGGGCGGGTTTAACCTCCTTTAGAGAAAAATATTGATACATGTTTGTGGGATGTATTGGAGTATTTGTTGGACTTTAAATGTGTTTTTTATTTGAGGAAAATATGCACTCACCTTGTGATACAACTATGATGCATTATGAAATAGTTAGTAGATGAGGATGTTGATTTCCAAATGCAGTAGCTTAGGAGATTATGATGCACACATAGTGTTCATATAAATGCCTAAGGGAAGTATGAAACATGAAACTGGTAAATTTTGTTCAATTGATAAGTGGAATGATACTTCAAGTGTCCAACTTGGTTATGTCATGAGTTTACCTAAGTAAATGCTTAAGTAATTATAGGTAATAAAGGAGGAAGTTCATGCCTTAAAGAACTACAATATGAAGACTTGAGGTAACATTTAAGTTGCGTTCATGTTTGTTACAAATATGCATTGTGGTGCGACTAGTCACTAGAATGACTAATTGCGAAATTGGTAATATAGTAGTTGATAAACTTGTTGTGGTATAATACGAATGCATATGTGTTGAATGAATTTGACCCGTATATATATATATATATATGGTTAGGTTCAAATGAGAACTTTTTATTTTAAGAACTTTTGAGAATAAATCTCAACCACTAATTTCAGGTGTGGACCACTATAATTCATGGGGGGTTTTTCCATATATATAAATTAGTGGCTTAGAATTGTTCTTAAGTATTCTCAAAACCAATTAGTTTTCAAATGATCCTCTCCCTATATATATACATACATATATATATATATGGAGAGGATCATTTGAGAACCAAATGGTTTTGAGAATTTTTAATAACCATTGTAAGACACTCCCCCCCCCCCCCATGAATTGGTCCCCGCCTGAAATTAGTGGTTGAGATTTGGTTCTTAAAAGTTCTCAAAATAAAAGGTTCTCATTTGAACCTAACCATACATATATATATATATATATATATATATATATATATATATATATATATATATAGGGTTAGGTTCAAATGAGAACTTTTTATTTTGAGAACTTTTGAGAACTAAATTTCCACCACTAATTTCAGGTGGGGACCACTATAATTCATGGGGGGTTTCCATATATATAAACTAGTGGATGAGATTAGTTCTTTTTAGTTCTCAAACCCAATTGGTTCTCAAATGATCCTCTCCCATATATATATATATATATATATATATATATATATATATATATATATATATATATAGGGTTAGGTTCAAATGAGAACTTTTTTCTTTGAGAACTTTTGAGAACCATTCTGAGCCACTAATTTTCAGGGGGGAAGCATTCAAATTCATGGGGGGGATTTCCTTATATATAACTTGTGGCTCAGAATGGTTCTCAAATGATCCTCTCCCTATATATATATATATAGGGTTAGGTTCAAATGAGAAATTTTTGTTTTGAGAACTTTTGAGAACTAAATCTCAACCACACATTTCAGGGGGGACCACTACAATTCATGGGAGGGGGGATACATGTAAATAAACTTGTGGCTCAAATTAGTTCTTTTTAGTTCTCAAAACAAATTGGTTTTCAAATGATCCTCTCCCTATATATATATATATATATATATATATATATATATATATATATATATATATATAGTTCTTATATATGTAAATAAAATGTGTGGTTGAGATTTAGTTCTCAAAAGTTCTCAAAACAAAAATTTCTCATTTGAACCTAACCCTATATATATATATATATATATATATATATATATATATATATATATATATAGGTAAAAGATCCGTGTAGACCCCTTATTTTTTGTAGACCCCGTAGACCCCTTATAAAACTCAATAAAACTCATTAAAACTCACTAAAAATAAAACTTAGTTTTGTTAATTTAGTTTTTTTTATTTGCGATAAGCTTTTAAGAACAAAAAAAGACAATTAAAAAAAAAGAAAAACGAAAAACATTAAAAATTGAACATTTTAAGACAATGAGATTTAAAAATCAATGAGTTTAAAACTCAATAAACTCAATAAAACTCAGTGTTGCGTTTAAAACTCATTATTTTAAAAGTCATTGTCTTAAAATGTTCGATTTTTAATATTTTTTGTTTTTTTAATTTATTTATTTATTTTTTTGGTTCTTAAAAGTTTATCGTAATAAAAAAAACCAAATTTAAAACACTGAGTTTTATTTTTATTGAGTTTTATAGGGGTCTACGGGGTCTACAAAATTTAAGGGGTCTACACGGAACCCTTCCCTATATATATATATATATATATATATATATATACACGGACGAAAATTTGTTTGGTGTTATTAAAATAGAAAAATATAACTTGCATGTTGTACGTGGAGAGAAATTTTGTTGTGTTAACAGAATAGTATAACATAAGTTATGTGGCATATGTGGAGAAATTATGTTTTTAATAACATAATATAGTACCATAAATTGTGTGTATTATCTGGGGGAAGCCTACTTAGTGTTAATAAGTATGCATAAGCCTACTTAATGTTAATAAGTATGCATAAAGGTTGTATGTATTGTATAGAGAAATCTACTATGTGTTAAACAAGTAGAGCGATGAATGTTGTAAGTATGAAGTGGGTGATCCTATTCTAGATAAACGAAATGGAATAGGATATAAGTAGGATGTTAAGTGGGGGAAAGAACCAATCTTGTTAGTAGTTAATGACACGGTAATTAAAACATCGCAAGTTATTAAGAATGTAGTAAAGTGGGACATAGTAGTTACACTCACGTCAGGTTGTGAAGCTCGAGATGGGGCTGAAAAGTGGCATGAAAACTACAAGTTGGTGGATAACATAAGAAGTTATAATGATAATAAGTTGTAATGTTAGTAATTTGTCGAACTATCCTTAGAGAGTGGTGGTAAATGTGGTAGGTGATTCCTTAGATACCAAGTGGTTTCGAACTTAGAAGTAGACGTTAAGTGGTGAAAAGTCCTACGGGCTATGTTGAAAGGTCTAATGGACAAGAAGCGAAATGAGGAGAAATGGTCCCTGGGACCATAGTAGACCAACGGTGGGTAGATCCAGCCGAAAGGGTTGTTAGTGAGCCCATCAGAATTACATATGACAGGGATGTAGTTGTAGGCTCGGTGTTAATTCAGATTTTAACTTAACAAGAAACACTCTATTTGTAAATATATCCCTGCGGAATAAAATTATATTTCACTTTACTTAAGCATATTTTAGTTCTCTTGTACAATGTAAGTGTTTGATTGCATAATATTAGTCACAACGAAGTATAAATACTTGGCACTATTTGCATTAATTCAAAGTTACACTATTACCAGTTGATCAAGAACCGTGTGTGAACTAAGAGCTAAGTAATGCTCTATATAGTGCTGATGAGATCAATGACATCCATTGATCTCAAACGATCTAATATAAAGCGTTAAACAGAAAGTCAAATACAACTACCAAAAGAATAAACTTCGACATATGGAATATCTTGCGTGTGATCAGCAACATTTACTTTGGGAGAGCAGCTTTGATAGATTTGGAAGCAACCGATAAGCTTTTGCAGGATTGGACGACTGAAAAGACTTCTCAGGAAAAGTCCGGTTAAACTCATTATCTGGTGGATAATCGAGTTCACTCGGAATATTCGCTATAAGACAAAATTGCTTCTTCCGATTGAACTGCCTGTTCCGCTTGAACTTGAGACTTCCGCTCGAACTTCAACTTCAGCCGGAAACTTCAAAATTGGCTTTCAGCCGGAAATCCTCAAAGCGATATTCCTTATAATCTCCCCCTAAGCTGATGCTGTTAAATTATTCTTCATCTTCGAAGTCTATCTCCAAACTTCACTCTGTATAAAAATTCTTCTTTTTGGCCTACTTGTCCAAGGACTTGATGCTGGCATCCAAACTTTGAGAGAGCTCATTCGTGTTAGTTTTGGTCACCTTCACATGTTTGAATGTTTCCCAATCTTTTTCACCCCATTCACTCTAAACTGAGATGGATTCATGGGAAGTGAAGGTGATATCAGCTCTGTGCACATAGAATAACTTCTTATCTTCTTCCCAAATAATGAATTTTATCTCACTGACAGGCTCTTCTTCTTCCACTGGATTGACATCTAAACGAATTTTGTAGAGCATTCCACATTCAAGCACTGTTGGTTCAATCCAAATACTTAACAAGTGCTCTGCTCTTGTTGGACTTAGAATTTCTCTAATATTCAGAATGATATGAGTCATTTGGAGTGCAGAGAGAAGTGTAGTAGCCTTGTGAGCATTTACCACTTTGGTTGTGCCATCTGCTAGCTCGAAAGTAAAGTCAAAGTTGTCTTCATTTACTGTCCACCCAACAATTTTGTTCTGTGTGGGTGGCACTCTTCTTATTTGACTGTGGTCTTTCTTTCTTCTAACATGCATCAATTTACTCTTCTTCATCTTCCTCTCTTCATCAGAATCACTTCCTGATTCATGCACAACAGGTGCTTTTCCTTTTGATGAAGGAGAAGAAGGACCAGGTTGAACATCTATTGGTTTGGTAGGTGGGATAGGAGCAATGGTGGTAGAAGGTTCTCTTATGGTAAGAGGTGGCAGGGATTTTTGAGTTGGTGGTCTACTGGCTTCAGGTGTTAGGCTAGTAGGAGGAGTTGGTGGAAGTATCTGAAAAATTCATGGTGGGTGCAGGTTTCTTCTTGAAGGAAATGATTAGGGTGAAGTTTTCAGTTCTGTATTTTGGTTTTGAGAACTTGGTGGCAACTTTCTTGGATATTGAGTGTGGTTTGTAGGGTATGAGGGCAAGAGACTGAGATGCTGATGAAACAGCTGTAGGTGTAGGGTTTGACTCAATGATAAAGGAAGGTGGAGGTAGGACATCTGCAACAACATTAAATTCTGGTTTAACATTAATGTTAGTTGCCATACTTGAAGTGAATTCTGATGGCAAGGGCAACACCAGGTTTGGGTTGACACCAACACTATCTCCTCTGAGCTCTTGAAAGATGGAATCAATCAAATTGCATAGCTCTCTAACCTTCATTTGAGTTACCTCTTCCTCTGATTTCCAATTTCTGATAATCAGAACCCTCTTGACCTTCTTCACCAATGCATAATTTTTATCATTTTTCACCAGTTTGGTGGGCATCCTTGAGGCAATATCAATCAGTCTTTGCCTTTCAGCTTCAGTCATAGCTTCCAAATTATATTCCCTCAATATCCAATCAAATGACCTTCTCCTGGATTCTTCAAACAGACTTTCAACTACCCAGTTTTGTGAAAAAAAAGTCCAATTCTTCTTGAAACTCTTTTCCTAACCTCTCATGTTCAGCAGCCATTCTGGCATCTTCCACCATTTTACTTACAACTTCTGATTCCGGAGTTTGGACAACCTGCTGAATAGTTCAAACATTTTCAAGTTGAACCAGCTCTTCAGCTTGAGTTGGCTCATCAGCTTGAACTGGCTCATTACTCCTCATAGCTACCAATGTCTCAGCTATATCCTCAGCTTCATCTCTTGGTTGATCTTCCGGTTGATCCACGGGGAATTGATCAGATCCAAATATTGACTGGTTAGGGCCATATACTGGATCAGGAGCATTTTCATTAATCATAATGACTTCAACTTATGTTTTCGGTTGAACTTTCGGTTGAACTACAATTTCAACTTCAGGTTGAACTTCAGTCACCACCTGAGGTTTGGTGACTTCAGGTTCTTTATCAGTTAATTGAATATCCTCTATCCCTTCACCTTCTCCTAACACGTTTTTATCTCTTCCTTCAGTCATGGTTCCTACTGCTACAGTTTCTGTATTGTCTTCAATATTTTCAGTAGTTTCTTTGCTGGTGGAAGCAATGTTCTTTTCAGCTTGATAACAGGCTCTTTCAGTCGGAAATATTACATCTTTCAATAGCCCAGTGATCATGCTTATATGCTCAGGGAGGGCACCAGCAATCAGCATGGAGGATTGAACCAATTCAGGGAGGCTGGGGTCTTCAAATGGTGAGATAACTATCAGTTGGCTACTCTTCACATTAACCCAACTGTCTTCAACTGAGAAGGGTTGAACACCAGCTTTCCTATAGGCAGTGGCTCTTACTTCAGCCGGAATTCTTTCTTGTTCTTCAATATCAGTTATGACAAGAGTTGACTTCAACTTCTCCCCCAATTTGACAGTATCAGCCTGAATAGGAGCAGCTTTGACCAAAGATGTAACAGTGACATTCAGTGAGTCAACCTGTTGTTGGAGAGATTTATACAAAATCGTTAAATCTGGTAGTGTATAACTGTCCTCAACTGGCTTTTTGCCAGCATCCTTGGATGAAACTAGGTTATCAATCCTGGATTGATCAACCCTGGTACCCATGGCTTCTTGGCACCTGGGATTATCCTCAACTGTCTCAGCAACCCTTGGTTCCAATGAAGGGCCCGTAGGTGCTGATTCACATAAGATTGCCACATATTGGGTCTTATTGATGTTACTGCTAGCACCAAGGTCTAGTGGGGACACCTGGTCAACAGCAGCCCTTCTTGTATGAATCTCATCATCACTCCTGAGATTTACCTCCGCTGAAGAGTGGGGGATCAATGTAACAGGGTCATGATCCATCAGTATGTTCTCATGTAATGAGGTTGGTGAGTTAATAACACCCTCATTTGGATCAAGATTGAGTACATTGTCACTCCTTGGTGATAGGGGATGTAGGGGTGATATCCTCTCGGATGGGGATTGTACATCCTTGTCTATTGACTCCCCTTCAAAAGAAGATTCATCCCTAAGAGATAATCCCAGTTTGGTTAGCTTCCACTTGGGCTTTTTGCCTTTAACGGGGCTTGAAGCTTGAGGTTGGTTAGTGGTAGTAGGTGGATGAGACCTAATGACTACATTTCTCTGTCTTTTAAAAACAACAGGTGGGGATTCAGATGAGGAAGTGGCAGTGGTGGTTGTTTGAGCAGTGGACTTCCTCTTTTTGGAATGGTGTGTTTTTAATGTAGAGGAAGTGGGGACATATGTGGGATCAGGAACTATGTGGCTTGTAGTCATGTCATCTTGAGCAAGTTGCTCATTTGCAGCAACAGTTTCCGTTTGAACCTCAACCTGAGCAGGTTCATCGGGGAAACTGCCTTGGAATTGGTAGGGGATGGTCTATATCCCTTCCAAGAAAAACTGTCTTGTTTAGAGCTAGGTTACAAAAAGTTTTCTCATTTAGGAGTTTTGGATGTAAAATTGATCATCCAAACCTCCTTTCTTGGGAGTTAGACATACTAAAATTGTGTGGGCCAGAAACCTCCATTTATATGGCAGTTGCCCCTTTTTGATTGTCTTGCTTTCTAATGAACCACCGTAGCCAATGTCTCTGAACAGTGGTAGGTACACCTTGGCGTCTACAAACACATAACCATTTTCATTACTTAGCTTTAACACTTTTCTAATCTTTGCTTCGTCTATTTCCACTTGCGTGCCCTGAACAGTTGACACGATCACTTCACCACCGTTACTATCTTCAACGACCCTAGCATGAGACCAAAATTCTTCCAAAATTTCTTCAAAAATCACCGCTTCGACTGTCAGCACGTGATGAAGGTGGGAGTTCTTTAAGAAATCAATCATGCCATTGTAAATATCAGTTTTACTGGGTGCTTCAAGATAGGCCACCAGATTGTGTTCCACGGGGAACTTCGAATCGATGGCAGGCTTCTTGCCACTTGTACTTGCCTTGGGAGCCATTGTTGATTTGGGTTTCGAGAGAGAAATTGACAGTTTTGGGAAGTTATGGAGAGGTTTGGAGAGAAATTTAGGAGTAGGGTTTGTAAGAAATGGGGAAATGACGGTAAACTAGGGCTTTTTACCTTTTTCGTCGGTGACGTGGAGGAGAGAAGTTTTAACGCAACCGTTCAATAACTGATGTGACTTGTGCTTTTTGGGTTATACGGTACAACACGTTAAAGCATGTCATTATCCAAAAGGATAATTACTGAAACCTCGGATATTTAATGGTTAAAAACTTAATGGGTAATTTATTGTGTATCCGCTTAAAAGTTATGCCTTCCGAGTAATTTAATGAAAAGTGACTTTGACTTGTTGACCCGGAAGTTCAAGCGGAACCCATTTTCTCCTTTATTTTAAAAACTAAATTTCTTCCATTTGAACATCAAGTGGGTAATTTTTCCGTTTGGAAGAATTGTTTTCAAAACTTTTTCCATGTAAATTTACAAAGCATTTTTCCGGTTGAAGTTCACCCGGAGATTTTCAAAAGTTCTTTTCTCACATGTTAAACCGAAACTTGAAGCGGATGATTTTTGAAAATTTGTGCTAATTTTTCATACTTTAATAGCAGTTACTGACTATGAACTGAAATGAAATTAATTAACACAAGAAATTTTTATTTTCTTTATTTATCAAGATACGGGCTCTTAGACATATGTCTCTCTTTTATTAAAGTTGTGAAAAGTTTTTTGTTAATAAAAGTTCATCATCCCAATGGCTGTAATGAGATAGAAAAATCTTGCCTCATCAAAAGCTTTGGTAAACAAGTCAGCCAGTTGATGATCAGTGTGAACTTTGAATAACTTGATCAGATTATTTTCTGTACAGTCTCTAATAAAATGATACCTTATATCAATGTGCTTTGTTTTGGAGTGCTTGACTGGATTGTTGATGATGGATATGGAACAGTTGTTGTCAGTAAAAATTGGAGTTTCCATGAAGGTGATCCCATAATCAAACATCTGATTTTTGATCCAAAAGACGTTTTCTTGAAAGTCAACTGTTCGAGTCAACGGTCAACGTAAAAGTTAACGGAAGATCGGTTCGAGCGAGTCAAGCTTCATATTAATTAAATCAACTTTGATTTAATTAATAATTTACTTTAGTTTTTTATTTGTAATTTTTGCTCATTGTTTTTGTGATTTACTAGTTAGTGGGCTAGTGAGCACATGGGCTCTCTATATATAGGGGTGATAGCTTCATTTGTGAAAAAGAGAGAATAAGGAATGAATAAGAGGATGATTCTTAGATTGAGTGAGCATCAATTCTAGAGAGAGAGAGAGTCTCACATTGGGTTTGAGCTCAACCCAATGTGACCGTGGATTTCCTATGACGAGTTAGTAATCATTCGGTTTGTTGTAATCATTCAGTAATAATCAATGAATCGTTTGATTTATTATTTCTTGTTATAGATGTTATTTGATTCTCATCGTCCCGTCTCCTTCAACTAATCTTTGTTCTTGCTCAATGTCGAGATTCTCGTAGTGAAATCGGTCCTGACAAAGATGGTTAAACGAGTACTTATAAGCTTTCTTAAGATTATTCACTAGCAGACAACTAGAGCGCTTCTCAGCCTCAAATCTAGTATCATTACTCTCCCGGGTGATCGTCTGCGAGGAGTACGAACCCCGGGGAACTTGACTACAGCAGCTTGAGGCAGCAATGTTGACTTCTTGTCTATATCACATCCTCCATAGTCACTATCAGTGAATGCTCTAAAAGAGAAGTCAGAATTTTTAGGATACCATAAACCCAGTTTTGGTTGTCCCTTCAAATACTTGAAAATTCACTTGATTGCTAGCATGTAAGACTCCTTTGGTGAAGACTGATATCTTGCACATAAGCAAACATTGAACATGATGTCAGGTTTACTTTAGTTTTTTATTTGTAATTTTTTCTCATTGTTTTTGTGATTTACTAGTTAGTGGGCTAGTGAGCACATGGGCTCTCTATATATAGGGGTGATAGCTTCATTTGTGAAAAAGAGAGAATAAGGAATGAATAAGAGGATGATTCTTAGATTGAGTGAGCATCAATTCTAGAGAGAGAGAGAGTCTCACATTGGGTTTGAGCTCAACCCAATGTGACCGTGGATTTCCTATGACGAGTTAGTAATCATTCGGTTTGTTGTAATCATTCAGTAATAATCAATGAATCGTTTGATTTATTATTTCTTGTTATAGATGTTATTTGATTCTCATCGTCCCGTCTCCTTCAACTAATCTTTGTTCTTGCTCAATGTCGAGATTCTCGTAGTGAAATCGGTCCTGACAAAGATGGTTAAACGAGTACTTATAAGCTTTCTTAAGATTATTCACTAGCAGACAACTAGAGCGCTTCTCAGCCTCAAATCTAGTATCATTACTCTCCCGGGTGATCGTCTGCGAGGAGTACGAACCCCGGGGAACTTGACTACAGCAGCTTGAGGCAGCAATGTATTCAGCTTCAGCAGTTGAGGTAGAAACACATGTTTGCTTCTTGCACTGCCAGGAGACAAGTCTTTCACCTAAGAATTGGCATCCTCCTGATGTTGACTTCTTGTCTATATCACATCCTCCATAGTCACTATCAGTGAATGCTCTAAAAGAGAAGTCAGAATTTTTAGGATACCATAAACCCAGTTTTGGTTGTCCCTTCAAATACTTGAAAAGTCACTTGATTGCTAGCATGTAAGACTCCTTTGGTGAAGACTGATATCTTGCACATAAGCAAACATTGAACATGATGTCAGGTCTACTTGTAGTAAGATACATCATTGATCCTATCATCGCCCTGTACATATGTACATCCACTGGTTTGCCACTTAAGTCACTTGTTAACTTGTAGGAAGTGGAGTTAGGAGTTTTTGCACTTGAACATGCCTGCATGTCAAATCTCTTCAGCATATCTTGGATATACATTGATTGGTTAAAAAAAAAATCCCAACTGCAGTTTGCTTCACTTGTAATCCCAAGAAGAATGTTAATTCTCCCATGGAGCTCATTTCAAATTTCAACTGCATCAAAGTTTGAAACTCCTTGCTCAAAATAGTAATAGATGAACCAAAAATAATATTATCAACATAAATTTGGACCATCAACATATCTTACCAACATTTTTGACAAAAAAGTGTTTTGTCAATAGCTCCTCTCCTATAGCCATTCTCTAGAAGATAGTTTGAAAGAGTTTCATACCAGGCTCTAGGTGCTTGTTTGAGACCATGCAAAGCTTTGATTAGCTTGCACACCCTGTTTGGATGGTGAGGGTCTTCAAAGCCAGGATGTTGATTGACATACATTTCCTGTTCCAGCAGGCCATACAGGAAGGCACTTTTGACATTAATCTGAAATACTTGGAAATCTTTGAAGGCAGCATAGGTTAGAAAAATTCTGATTGCTTCCAATCTAGCCACAGGTGCAAACACTTCATCATAATCACTGCCTTCTTCTTGTACATAGCCTTGCACTACAAGTCTTGCTTTGTTCTTAATTACAATGCCCCTGTCATCTTTCTTGTTTCTGAACACCCACTTAGTGCCAATTAGTTCTGCTCCATCAGGCAAGTCTACCAATTCCCAAACTTTCTGCTTGTTCATTTGAAAAAACTCCTCTTGCATTGGCTCTACCCAGTTGTTATCTTTCAAGGCATCAGCTACCTTGTTGGGTACTTCTTGAGACAAAAATGCAGCATGCAAGCAAATGTTTGCATCAGCAGATTTACTTCTTGTCAACACTGGTGCTGACACATCTCCAATAACATTGTCTAAAGGATGATTCTTGGTGATTTTTCTGTGTGGAAGCATAGGAAATTCGTGGCATCTTCCATTTGATGGTATATTGAGCCGAGGAAGGATGTAATCAAGCTCAACATCACCAATGTGTGATAC
>JBCNJP010000008.1:34422354-34462296 GCA_039602395.1 Deinandra increscens subsp. villosa | reverse complement strand
GTATAAACTCCGTTAGTGGTATTTTGGGGGTGTGACATATGCGCAACATCTAAAACCCCTAAATATCAGAAACCTAAACCTCTAAAAAATACCTTAAATCTGAAATTTTAACCTAAAATTCTAAGGCCCAAACACAATACAATCGAAGTAGGCTTGAGTGCATACCTTGGGTGAAGAAAAACGAAGATCTTAAAGCTAGAGTAGGCTCGATTGAAGCTCGATCAGGCCAATTATCCGAGAGGAGGGATATTATTTTTTTCGCGGTGGGGAGCCAAATCGGGGGTGTAGTGCTATCAAAACGCCCCTCTATACGGGGCGTTTTATGCTATACCCTCCGTATAGTAATTAGTTTTATTATTATTACTACTACGACTATTATTATTATTACTACTATTATTATTATTATTATTATTATTATTATTATTATTATTGTTATGATTATTATTCTTATTATTATTACATTATTCTTGTTATTATTGTTATTATTTGTATTATTTTGATTATTAATGTTATCGTCGTCGTCATCGTAATCGCTGCTGTCTTCGTCGTCGTCGTCTCATGTTTGTTGTTGTTGTTGTTGTCGTCATAACTAGAAAATTTCCCTTTTTCTTTTCCTTCATCCCACCCAACTGTTCAGCGTACCACAAGCATTACCTTAATTTTCCAGATGAAATTTCTTTCAACTTTGGGATGATGTGACAACTGCCAAATTTCCAGGTTAACACCGTTAACTACTTCAGTTAGTTCTGTTCGTAACTCAATTATCTAATACGTGTCATGTTTAGCGTCATGTACACTTACCTTTGGTTGATCAACTATACAAACACTTGAAGAATAATTACATCATGAATAAATTGTATTACTTGGTTATGTGAGTTATGTGCTACTTGTGATTATTTCTGAATTCTGATCATCACTATACGTATTGATACAAGTGGTGTAAGTTAGTATTTCCCATGATAAATCTCGATTATATGTTATTTGCAAAACCCAACAATAATTAAACATGATTAGCCTCTAGTCCCCCCCCCCACCCCCCATCCTTGTAGAAAAAAAAATCGGCCTAGCCTCATAGTCTTGCACGGACCGAATATTTCATCCCTTATGTATTAGTCTTGATGTTTATTAGGCATAGGTAAGTAAAGGAGGGACCATTGTGAAAAAATCTAGACCAAATCACCAACCCTGATTACCCTCTCCCAAAATCATCGATCTCCGATCCCTCTCTTTCCCCCTAGCGACGGCAGAAACTTCACCCCCTCCCTTTGGCGATTTTAATCAAGCATCCCTTACACACCCTTCTCTTGTGTTGTTGGTCACCTAAAAACAGTCAGAAAGATGGAATCAAGACCTTCTCACATTTTTCTCCATCCTTTATTTCGTTTCTTTGCACCTAAGGTAAGTTTCATCTAGTTTTATGATTCCATGTGAAATAACATAAGATTTAAATTCCTTTATGTGTAGCATGTCATTCAATTATCGATGATATGATATGCGTTATGTGAATTCTGTGGTTAAAGAAGTTTAGAATGCATTTTAATAAATATATATATATAAGTCGAAGTATGATCATTTAGGAGGGATGTGCATGTGGAAAAATCAATAGAAACTCTTATTTTGCAATGCTTGATTATTAACAGAATCTATCAGGAACTTTGTGCATCTTGTGCGAGTCATAACTCGACCATTGTTTATCCAATGACCATGATAATGCTTCCATGTGATATATATGTGTCTTAGCTTTATTTTGGTTACTAGTACACATTCTATGACCACTGTTTGGTCACTCAATCTACTGTTACAAAATGTGGGTGTAAATTTGTCAAATGTTAAAGTCATGAATTTGTGTAGATTGTTCAAGCATTCTAACTTGGTTTTTAGTAATGGTTTGTTAAATACAAATTGGTACTAATATGATAAATTAAAGTTCTGGAGAGTTTGAGAATTTAATTTGAATATTTGGTCAAACTATAGACCCTCAAATTCAACATGTATGTTCTTGCCTAACAGCAATGTCTCAAATTTTTGGTCATATTCAAACAAGCATAACTCACTCAATTCTTAAGGGAATTGAGTTATTCTTTTTGCAAACTAAAGTTTTTGAACTCTTAGATTTCTGTTGACTATTTGGTCACTCTCAAATTCCACTGTTTCGGTACTGATCATGTTGGTGCAGTTCAGTGTGGAAACAACCATGTTCCAGAAACTTGCATCTTAATTCTATGTTATGAACCTTGTATGTTAGGATTTGAGTTTTGTGTAAGACATGAAAGATACTTGCTTCAGTTATATGTGCATGCCTGCAAACTTTCATGAGCTAAAGCCACGCTTAGGTCAGGTTACAAACTGACTTAGTAAGACACATGATTCGATTATTTAACACGTAATAAAATGTTCATGAATGAGTTGTTCTGTTATGTGTTTATATGCCCATTTGTGTGTCGATTGATTTTGTTTAGGCCCTCTAAAGCATGAAACCATGCATAAATACAAGGTCCTAAGTCTCTCACCCTAGTGAAAAGACAAAACTGTGCAAAGTCGCCCCGTCGACTTTGTGCCGTATAGGTGTAGTTAGGTGTTCGCATCAACTTTATCAAAATGTATTGCTATATTTGAACACTAGGTTAGGAACCCGTGTAATACGCATGCTGAATAGAGAGTAATAATATTTGATAAATACAAAAGAAAAAGATAATGATCAAGAGATTTAATAATTATGATTGATATAAATTTCTTATAACATTTAAAATTTTATTATGTTTGACAAATTGTTGATTACTTTTCATAAAAGACTAAAATTATTGAGTAAATTAATAATATCTACATTAATTTTATCAAAATTTTAAAATAAAATTTAGTTTTGATAAAAATTGGTAATTAATCTTAATTGATGATTACTATATTGGTAATTGATTGTGAGCTTGCCATGTGGCGATGGTGATGTGGACCATTTATAAATGAGACATGTGGCAAAATTTTTATTGCTTTATTAGAATTAAGATTATGTTTGTAGTAGCACGTCTTAAGGCTAAGATGTATGCATGGTAGCATAACATAGCCTTTTCATTGACTTGATGCTATATTGTTTATGATCAACTATCGTGTCTTCGGGTCAGTATGTCGGGTCTACACCTTTGCTTGGTATGTGATAAGTCATATGCAACCTTATAACTGTTAGTTGTGGTTAAACAATGCCTAATCAATTAGACCACATTCATATCTTAGGTCTCGCGCAACGACTTGCGCACATTCAAGTGCGGTTTGTAGCAGTGCAACCCAAGGTGAGTTACACAACCTTTTCCGTTACATCCGGGTTTGGATGATAACACACATGAATATGCTACATCCAGGTTAGAATGGTAACACACAAACCAGCTATAGGTATGATTTAGATAGAAATCCTGTATATATCACATGTTCACGTAAAATGCTAAATTATTTAAGTACTTACTAATTAGACCATTAGTATATGATAGCGAGGGGATATTGAGTAGTACTACTGGGGTATGACAAACCCCACTCAACGGGCACGAGATGCACCACCAGACTGGCAGTTGGACTAAGGGCAATGTCAGCCTAAACATACCGTGATCGAGTAGACAAGGGGAAGGCAAAAACACGTAAGGATGCATTCCTACACTTTTTTAGTCAGCTTATGTTACGAACGTTTTAGTGACATGAACTTATGCTAGCTACGTAAGATATGGATTTTAGTTGTAATATACATAACTAAACTGCGAATAAAACTTTTGTATTCGTACTGCATGTCTATACTAGTTATAGATATGTACTTATGTGAACTCACAAACATTAGTTGACGCTTGCTCTTATGCATGCTTTACAGGTTGCTAGGAGTATCCGTTTTGGGCACGTATGTTGGCATAAAATGTTATGTTTCTGAAGTCGTTTTAATTAAACTTCAGTATTTTTTTGTTGATAATGTGCGCCATGTTTTGCGTAACTTTACATTATTACTTCAATGCTTCCAATATAATTGTAAACTCTGAATTTAATACCTCCAGTCTTGGAATTTACTTCTCACTACTTTATTTATGTTTGATTGTAACTAATGACTCGGGTCCTGGTCTAGTCACGCCCCACAAGGTAAAACTCCGTTTGTGGAAATTTAGGGGTGTGACAGATTGGTATCAGAGCCCTTAGTTACAAATAACTAGAATTTAAAAAAATTCTAAACTGTAACTGTTTTTGACATTAGTTACAAATCCCAACAACTATTTTCCCGTGTGCCAAAGTTGATACTCCATCACATATACACACACACCTTGTTTACTATATGTTCTCTAATTTTCTTCCTTTTCTCATGCAACCTTTCTTACTCACGCCGAGGATCCAACTATCCTTGAGTGGTCCTCACCAACAGCGAGTCGTGATGTGACATCCGAGAATTACGAGGTTAACTTTCGTTAGACAATCTCCGTTAGTTACGTTATAAATGTTAACTTAGTAACTAATGCTTAACTAGGCCGAATACGTCCACGACCTTTGGTTGATCCCTGAACCCGACCACTTGTGTTATGTGTTCATTTATTTATGGTCATTATGTGCAATGTGATTTAAACGCATGATTTAGTATTATTAATAGCATGACAAATTCATGAATCGTGCTTATCTTGCTTAGAATGTAAATTGGCCCCTTTTGGTTTCTAGCGAAACTACCAAGCGAAACTGTAGATTCGCTCGGTAGCTAAACTTTTGATTTACGTGTATTCAGAGCCAGTTTCGCTTGGCCAACGAAACTGCCAGCGAAACTAGCACCTGATCTATATATTATATAAAGTCCCAAAAACCCTAATTCTTTCATTTACCTATATTATCTTCAAAACACACACACACTCCCATTCCCTCTTTCTCTAAACCGCCATCAGCTGTGAACCACCGGATCTCAGCCTCGAACCATCATCCATCGAGCTTGAAGATCAAACCGTGAGTGCCCAAAATCATTTTTCATGCATATTCTATGTGTTTTCTTAAAAAGCATGACCAAACCTTCATAGAATAGTTTGATCTTCTAGCATGATGCTTAGGAATGTTAGATCTAACATAAAGTCTGCAACTTTACGTGTAAAATCATGCCATAATGAAGATCTATGCTAGTTAGGTCATTTTATGCTTAAAATGTGTTCTTGGTGACTTGATGATGAAAATCCATGTCTAAGGTGTTAAAGCTTACTGTTTAATGTTGGTAAATGTTCATGCATGCTAGATATTGAATTATATGAAGTATGGAAGCTGTTAGGTTGGTTTTTGGGCTGATTTACGAGTTTTCTGCGACCAGCGAAACTGGCTGTTCGCTGGGCGAAACTATATAGCGAAACTATTTGAATATCCTTCCAGCGACACTATACAGCGAAACTATAGTGTCGCCGTGAAAACTAAGTAGACATGCTCGAACGAAACTACCGAGCGAAACAACCAAAGACTCCTTGTCACACCCCCAAATAACCACTAACGGAGTTTACACTGTTAAGAGGTGCGAGCAAACCAGGACCACAACCATTAGTTACAAATACTAAACGAATCAGAGTAAAGTCCAAATGTTCATAATAAGAACAGTTTTAAAAGTATGCAGCGGAATAAGAACATAAGGATCTTAGCATTAACCACGTGCTTTAATTACAAAGCATAAATAGTTGTTTAATTCCCAAATTATGTTTAAAATGAAAGTAAGTATCTTCTTGTGCCATGCCAACCTCCAGCGGATACTCCTCAACGATCTGCAAAAGTGAAAACCACACAAGTGTCAACCTAACGGTTGGTGAGTTCACGGTGGGCATGTCATGCATTGGCCCGGTCTCATAAGCGTATGTAACAACATATAATAAGTATTAGTTTTGCAAACATTTCTAAGTGTTGAATTATCGAATATGCACTAGTTAAGTAAAAGTTAAAGTGGTCAACCGATATCGCGGGTAGCTAATCCGGTTTCCATGCACTAAGGAAGTTCGTACCAAAGCTGACGTAACAGAGTTCGGCATTTGCCGATGGTTGGTGCCTCCAGTTGTGTCCTCATGGGACCCACAACTAAAATAGGCTGATATTGTACTCCGTTCGGCCTCCAACCGGTTGGCTACACATTTGTGTACCGCGGAGCAGGGTTGTCAACCCTTAGTAGATCTACCCAACATCCCCTCGCTTCATAAATTAATGGTACTAAATTGTTGAGGACTTTTAAGTTTCAAGGCATCCTTAGAAATCATGTGATATCATTTGGTTTAGACTTTAACCTACACTAGCCATATTAAAAATCGTTTATTCTGGATTTCATTTGAAATCCTAAAAAGAGTTTAAGTGTCAAAATGGTTGTTCCGGATTTCCTTTGAAATCCCAAGTGTTATCGAATAGTTGGTTGCGGATTTCATTTGAAATCCCAAGGATGGACAGTTGCAAGTGCTTCCCATAAAACACTCCAACTTCCATAACAGATATCCCATTTGGCGATACCTCAAAATGTCAGTGTTGTTTTCCGTTTAGTATATTCGATGTGACCCAAACGGGCTCACAATTAAAGGGTTTGTGAAACTCACCTTAGGTTGCTCAGCTACACTTGCTAATTAATCCAAATATTGCTTAACGAAGACCTATGAACACGTTTAGGTCTTAAGTATTAGTTTTGTGTCTAATCATTAACTTATCGTCACTATGGCCCATAACATAGCACGTTGGAACTACGACACGACATAACGACACACGACACTGATGGTTGATCATAAACAAGGGTTCACATATTACAGAAATCATAGCATGTCTCATCATAGCATAATCATGTAAGTCATGGCATAGCATTCAAGTAAGTTGCACAAGTTTGGGTTTAGGTCTGGTCACAGTTTCGCTAGTCTAAATTCGCTAGGCAGTTTCGCTGTGTGCACGGGCTAGTTTCGCTCGAAACTGTTGGCACAGTTTCGCTAGCCTAGTTTCGCCCGAAACTGGTTTGAACTTTCGTTCAGGGAATTTCGCTCGGTAGTTTCGTTCACTGGCGACACTACAGTTTCGCTGTATGGTGTCGCCTGAAGGAGATGTACATAATTTCGCTATACAGTTTCGCCCAGAGAACACACAGTGTCGCTGGTCGCGAAAAGCTCACAAGTCAGCCTAAAAATCAACCTAACAACTTCCATACTTCATGTGATTCAATATTTAGCATACATAATCATTTACCAACATCATAGAAGCAGTTTTAACACCTTAAACATGGATAATCATCATCAAATCACCAAAAACACATTTTAAACCTAAAATGACTAAAATGGCATAAATCTTCATTATGGATGGATTTCAAACGTAAAGTTGCAGACTTTATAACAGATCTAGAATCCCTAAACATTATCTCAGAAGCATACACGATTTCATGAAGGTTTGGTCATGCTTTAAAGTAAAACACATAGAAAACACATAGAAATCACATAGAAATGGTTTATAGGACTCACGGTTTGATCAAGGATCGATGGATGATCTTCACCAACAGAAGTGATGGCTGATCTTGGTGTGTCTTGGGGCTGGTCCAGAGATTTCAGGAGAGTGTGGGTGTTTTTGGAGAAAAGGTGCAAGAAATGGGGCTTCTAGGGTTTCATGTCCTTATATAATAGGGGCTAGTTTCGCTGGCAGTTTCGCTGGCAGTTTCGCTGGCCAAGCGAAACTGGCTCTGTAAGTTCATGGTTTGGCTAGCTGGGCGACACTATAGTTTCGCCCGGTAGTTTCGCTGGAAACCAACAGTGACCAATTTACATTTTTAAGCAAGATAAGCACGGTTCATGAATTGTCAAGCAATTCATAATACTAAATCATGTATTTAAATCACATTGCACATAATAACTATAAATAAATGAACACATAACACATATGGGCGGGTTCGGTGATCAACCAAAGGTCGTGGACGTATTCGGCCTAGTTAAGCATTAGTTACTAAGTTAACACTTATAACGTAACTAACGGAATTGTCTAACGGAAGTTAACCTTGAAATTCTCGGATGTCACACTCCTGAACGAAAGTTCAAACCAGTTTTGAGCGAATCTATGCTAGCGAAACTGTGTCATCAGTTTCGAGCGAAACTAGCTAGCGAAACTGTGTCACCGGGTATTCCCTAGCGAAAGTGCTGCCCGTGCACATAGCGAAACTGGGTAGCGAAACTGTGCCAAGACCAAAACCCAAACTTGTGCAACTTATTTGAATGTTATGCCATGACTTACTTGATTATGCAATAATGAAACATGCTTTGATTTCTGAGTTATGTGAACCCTCGTTTATGATCAACCATCGATGTCGTGTGTCGGTATGTCGTGTCATAGTTCCAACGTGCTATGTTATGGGCCATAGTGACGTAAGTTAAAGATTAGACACAAAACTAATACTTAAGACCTAAACGTGTTCTTAGGTCTTCGTTAAGCAAACAATACTTGGATTATTTAGCAAGTGTAGCAGTGCAACCAAAGGTGAGTGTCACTAACCCGTTTACTGTGAGCCCGTTTGGGACACACTGAATAACTTAATGAAAACAATGCTGACAACCTTACAAGTGCTATGCACCTCTTGATGAACTTGAAACCTTATGAGTGCCACGCACCTCTTTGATAAACTTGAAGTGTCTTATGGGAAACACTTGTGGAACTTAAACAAACTATTTCTGAAACGAAACTGAAAACATTTTGAGATTCATGAGAATCCGGTAAACCGTTTTAATATGACTAGTGTAGGTTAAAGTCTAAACCACATGATATCACATGATTTCTAAGGATTGCCTTTTAACTGAAAAAGTCTTCAACTAAATTGTGCCATTAATTGTAAAGCGAGGGGATGTTGGGTAGATCTACTGGAGTTTGACAAACTCCGCCTCGTGACACTGGAGGTGCACGGAGGTACAATATCAGCCTATCTGACCGTGATCCCGAGAGGACACTGGGGAGGCAAAGCCGCGATGACATATGTCCGCAAAACAAAATAGATGATGGCGATGCTGAAAAACCGTATACAGATCGTTTCTATGGATGAGACGGAAGTTTTGTCATTGATTCATGTTAAATGATTACATAACGAAGGAGTATACAACGATTAAGCTCTGGGGGAGGTCGGACAGAACCTCCCCTCTCAAAACACAGAAACAAGATAGAAACTTGCAAAGAAATACAAAGACGAAACTATTTATACTTCTTAATTCTGTCCGAACTGGGCACCTCCGAACTCTGTCCGAACTCCCTCCGAACATGGAGTTCGGCCATCTAGGTTCGGCCAACTCCGAACCTAGAGTTCGGCTGAGTTTCGGACCACAGTTCAAGTCTTCGACAAATCAGTCTGTTTGACAATTCGAACAGTAACGGCCACACAAGGTTCATGCATCAACAGATGCCACTACAATACTTATCAGTCAGCTTTGGTACAAACTTCCTTAGTGCATGGAACAACGGATTAGCTACCCGCGATATCGGTTGAGCACTTTAATTTTACAAAACTAGTACATACCCGATAACGCATGTTACGGACATTACTTTTACTAAATCACGCTACTATGATTTATGGACTAGTGTATTATCACTGAGCATTGACTTTCACAAATAAATATTACATAAGTATATGTTGACACAATTATGATTATGAGACCGGGCCACTGTGTGACAAGCCCACTGTGAACTCACCAACCGTTAGGTTGACACTTGCGTGGTTTAAACTTTGCAGGTCGCTGAGGAGTATCCGGAGCGGGTTGGCATGTCACATGAAGACATTTTACTTTTGTTTAAAACAAATTGGGAATTTAAAACAATGATTTTGTAAAGCACGTGGTTAGTGCTAAGACAATATTTTCCGCTGCGTATTTTGAGACATTATCTATGACATATATTTGGACTAACTCTGATTCGTTTAGTATTTGTAACTAATGGTTGTGGTCCTGGTTTGCTCGCACCCCTTAACGGTATAAACTCCGTTAGTGGTTATTTGGGGGTGTGACACGTGTACCTCCTACTTTGCATATGAGGCACCCAGACATCGAGTTGGACCAGAGGATCACACCCTTATTCATGGCGAGCTGGTAGCTGCTCGAGGCTACTCTAAGCTGGAGAACGGGGCATAGTACCCACACTATGAGCTTATGCTCACATAGGGAAGATGGAGTAATACTTCTTCCAGTTCAATTTTTTTTTCTCTTCCCTAACTTGAAAGGTTCATGTTAAACCTGCCATACATACCCTCTGACCTTTTCTATTCAGACAACGTTATCATGACGTGCTAATAGCGCGATCATTAAACTTTAGTAGAGACAACATCGTCGGGTCAAAGTGGTTGCCTATGAGGCACTTGTACCTACCTTATTTATCCTGATCATTTTCACTGTTGCATTGATCTTTTAAGCTCCTTCAATCTCGTTTTCTATAACATAGTTACATTGTAGTGATACAACCTGAAGGCAACTCTAAACGGTACCTGATGTGTGCCAACCAAATTTTATTTTATTTTAATTTTTATTGGATTGGTGATCAAGTCGATATGGATAATAACTATTCTATGTCTTCGAGCTAATCTAGGGACATTATGACATGCCCTATCCAAATCCCGTTGAACCAAATCACTGACTGATTCGTACCAAGCGGTACACTCTAAATCAAGCGAGTATTCTAGTCTAAACGCTTGCCCCTTTAATAAATCCCGTTCAGTTAACCTTGGGTTAGTGATCACATTCTGAATATCCACCCCATGGATATTACATCTATACTCCATCATACCTAGTAGCTAAATTAAGAGGAACCAGGGTGACCATTCAAGGTAAATTACCATTACGGGTGCACACGTAAATGTAATTAGCAGTGTGTGGGAATCATGGGGAATCCTACTCAGCAAGCTGATGATTATAAGGGATACCAGCCCCCAAATTCAAAACCTCATGACATTGAATGTCGAGCACGTTGGACTCAACCGATGGTTGCAGTTATCTATCATTGGAAATGTTATCACGTCTGATCTCATCTCTCTTATATATGGATTCTAATCCATTCGAAAACCCTTTGTGAAAGATACCACAAATGTAAGTCCTGGTAGGACACCGTTTCACTCGTTCATTTGATGACAGGTTTTCCGTAACTATGAAATTTTTTAACGAAACCTTTGACTGGTTTTGACCCGCCTTGAAATCATAACTCTACCTTTTTTGTGACTTTACTTGCTCTCTATGACTCTAACTGCAAAATCAATTCCTGGAACTCTTACCACCGTGCAACGAGTAAATAAGTTTTAAACCGACGGACCATCAGATAAACAAAATGGGTGAAGTATGTGCCCCGATCACTGGAATATATCATTCGCCATAAGACGCTTGTGAAGTTTTCCCTCTCATGATAAGTACTCTCTGACATTCCATTTGCGAACTACAACTTGTAAATAGCCTCGTCACGATCACACAACTTCATACCTCACCGCAAGTGTAGCCTCACCTAATGGAGCAATGCAGGTGGAAGGACTCCCTGAACGCTTACTTTTGTTTCACATACATGACTCGAATCATTTGGGAGATAACTACAATTTCCAGTTTTTTCCCTCTTATTATCTTCTATGTCCTAGATAAGTTTTTAAGTGTTGAACTAGAAAGAATTACACTCTTGGCTAGCACTTTGGCTGGTTAAACACCACTGATGACGAACTGCTTTTGCACCTTTCTCGCAGTAATACTTCAATGTCTTTGATGGGAACTTTATTTACACCCATCAAGAATGAACTCCATCACACCTATTACTAATGGAACCATTGACCTTTTCTCTCTCCTTCTCATATTCCGAGTACATCAAGATCCTTATGATTGAGTGACTTGTTCTCTCGTGTTGTGTATTAAATCAAGTATCCATAGATCTCGTATATCTATTAACACTCCTATTACGGAAATATCTACGACGAATAATGGGCGGTGGTATGCCTAGAAGAGTTTTCATAACTTAAACCTAGGGACGCATGACAACCTACAAATATGTGGATCCGCGTCGTCTTTCTCTTTTTTTTCTAGATGGCTTTCATCCGGGAATACCTATTTATCACCAATCAAATGACAAATGATTGAACGATCAACTCAACCTTCTAGAAGCATGCATCAATTCATAGTTTAACTTCCTCTTAGAGGAGAACACTTTTGAAATTAACTGCCTACGATAAAGTTTCCATTAGTCACCAAAGTGATAGAAGCACTGACCCTTTTGCATTCAACACCCGTTTTGACAGTTTGATCCGCAGTACACCTACCTCAACAATAGTTCACATGTAAACCTCATTTAAAGCCAATAATCAATTTGAATATCCCAATGCACTGTGTTTCAAAGGCACACTTTTATTTCACACTCGCACTTTATTCTACTTTTAAAAACCACTAAGTCAATATCCTGACAAGAACGATTCATATTGGGTGAAACGGAGATTTGACACGCTTGTGAACATAAGCCCTGACCATCCCTCTTAATGGGATATTTACTGTATCGGACTTTTGCAGCCATTAACATGTTCACCTAGATATCCTTCGATGCAAATTCCTTGCCACATCCTGTCGGTCATGTTTGATAATCCTCTTTGAATTTATACCACCTATTACATCATTTACATCTTCCCTGTTGGAAAATTTTAACCCGTGCCATCATAAACTCTCATGATGTACTTTGGAAGTGTAAGTTACGACTACCATATGCTTGTTGTTCCATGCACTTACTTGACCTCACAAACCAAGCCATTGTCGCTCTTCATCCTAGACTAGGTTTTTTTTCTCATATTAGACTTAAACCTCAATTATCTATACCTCCTTGTTTACATTTTCATTTTGTTGGATCCTTTCACTAAGTTTGGACCCACACCATAGGTGATCTGGACAATGGTATGTCGCATGTCCCTGAACCTCAGCTTGGACTTAAACCTTATGGTCCGACTGACCTTGAAATTACAATTGTTTTAATACTCGCATCGCGCGTTCCAGGCTTTCAATATCCTCATTATATTGACAAAACCTTATACATCTCACCGAAACTATGAATGGAAACGCCTTCATCGTTTCTTGAGACTACGATGAATTTTTTTTGTTGGTTGTAAATCCAAATCCTTTTTGCGACGTATGGATGTTTCAGTCTCTTGCACTTCTTAAAATTCTAAATGTTTTAAAAGAAACTACACATGTATTACTCCGGGTTATGATGGGAAATGTTATCGGGCTAATAGCTAGAAATGGTAGGCAACTGGTACGCATTTGAGTTGCTAGTGGTGTGGTAGGTTAGCTACGACACACCCTATATATAAGCACTAGTGGCATGTTGAATATGAGACAAGTACTAGACCAAGGAGTGGTGTTAGATTCACACGCAAGTACTTCACTTTGAGAACTCCATCTCTCGAGACTATGCCCACGTCAAAACTGTTTATTGTTCATTTCCCTTCAATTGCACATATCTTTTATGTATTTCCGTTAGGAGGGACATATACTATAAAATCAATTAAACTTTTGCTTTAAATTGTTTATATCGAGAAGAAGCTCTCCTATCGCGAACTCCCTGATTTGGTTCAAGTAAAGGTCCCGACTCGAATGAGCACCAACGTTTTAAAAGGCCAAGAATATTCTCTAATGACGAATCGCACAATCCTACTGAACGCTCATTTTTTCACCTTGTTAGAAAGTTGATTGTAGCTATCCAAATCATTACTTAATCTGCTAGC
The DNA here is from genome assembly GCA_039602395.1 of Deinandra increscens subsp. villosa. Lineage (NCBI taxonomy): Eukaryota > Viridiplantae > Streptophyta > Magnoliopsida > Asterales > Asteraceae > Deinandra > Deinandra increscens. The sequence continues at coordinate 34,448,618 of JBCNJP010000008.1, read as the reverse complement.
CCTTGTCAACGCCTGTTTTTGGAAATTGGTTCCAAGTGGGAACACTAATAAATCCTTATGAATGGCTGTTTAATTTTTACATTCCAAATATCGTTTCTTAGTCAGTATCAGTATTGACATCTTGACCTAAAACTCGTTGGGAAAGCTACTCCCAGTAACCCATGCTTGATAAAGCAGTGCGACACTCAATGATTTTTTTTCCTTACGGTGAATCTTAATGCAATCTTGCATTTGGAACTGTAGTCTCTATCGCAAACCAAATACATATTCATACTCGTGTTATGAGTTTTATACTTGACCCATATACCATGTGTGCTATGATACTTAGTGGCATCATCCGCCCTTATTCTTTTGGCAACTACAAATAAAATCGCTCGATTATAGCGATCATTTTAGGGTGGAGACCCATCCTCTGGATACGCTAATATTTTGGCTGTTGTAACACTCTGTACCTTAACCGTATCATCTACATTATATTGTTCAACCCGTGACAATGTGTCCCACTACTGATCTAGCGTCCAGACAAACCAATTCACAATTTACCTCGATGCGCAAACGCTCATCACATACCCAAACTTCTTTATCTTCAATTTAGTTGGGCCACTGGTGAATGTAAATACCTTAAGTGGAAATGATTGTAATCTCACTTCTAGCATTTGGTACGATAGCCGAAGGCTATGTGGGAAAATTATGATCCTATCTTCGATTTGAAATTTTGATTTCAGATACTTATTTTATTATATTACTCCGTTACGCCTTGCCACTCAACGCGAACCCATTGATAGAGCCGTTGACTCTTCTCATAGAAACGCCTGATGATAACATCATTTATATACTTTTGATTTGGAAGCCTTTTCAAAATACTTTAAACATTTGATATCTTCTCGTCATGGGTACACACTCTTGGACATAATGTTCATAACTCCTTTATGGATAGAGATCCTAAATTTTTTCGATATGTATTGTTATGTGACCATGATTTAATTTGTTAGGACGGAATCTCCTTTTAACTTGGGGATGATGTCATAACTATAAAATTTTCTTATTTCCTTTTACTTCATCCCACCCAACTGTTCAGCGTACCTTAATCATTACCTTAATTTTCGGGACAACAATTCTTTCAACTTTGGGATGATGTGACAACTACCAAATTTCCAGGTTAACACCATTAACTACTTCGGTTAGTTCTGTTAGTAAGTCAGTTATCTATTATGTATCATGTTAGCGTCCCGTACACTTACGTTACCGAGTCTGTCCCCGACCTTTGGTTGATCAACTATACAAACACTTGAAGAATAATTACATCATGAATAAATTGTATTACTTGGTTATGTGAGTTATGTGCTACTTGTGATTATTTGTGAATTTTGATCATTACTATACTTATTGATACAAGTGGTGCAAGTTAGGACTTCCCATGATAAATCTCGATTATATGGTATTTGCAAAACCTAACAATAATTAATCGTAATTAACCTCTAGTCCCCCCCCCCCCCCGCCCCCTTGTAGAAAAAAAGTATTCGACCTAGCCTCATAGTCTTGCATGGACCGAATTTTCATCCCTTATGTATTAGTCTTGATGTTTATTAGGCATAGGTAAGTAAAGGAGGGGCCATTGTGTTAAACTCTAGACCAAATCGCCAACCCTAAGTACCCTCTCCCAAAATCATCGATCTCCACTCCCTCTCTTCCCCCCCCCCCCCCAGCGACGGCAGAAACTTCTCCCCCCTCTCCTTTTGGCGATTTTGATCAAGCATCTCATACACACCCTTCTCTTGTGTGTTGGTCACCGACAAACATTCAGAAGCAAGGAATCAAGACCCTCTCACGTTTTTAACCATCCTTTATTTCGTTTCTTTGAAACCAATGTAAGATTCATCTAGTTTTATGATTCCATGTGAAATAACATGAAAATTAAATTCCTTTTTGTGTAGCATGACTTTCAATTATCGATGGTATGGTATGCGTTATGTGACTTTTGTGATTAAACAAGTTTAGAATTCATTTTAATATATATAAGTCAAAGTATGGTCATTTAGGAGGGATGTCCATGTGGAAAAATCACTAGAAACTCGACCATGGTTTATCCAATGACCATTATTCTGCTTCCATATGATACATATGTTTCTGAGCTTAATTTTGGTTACCAGTACATATTCTATGACCACTGTTTAGTCACTCAATCTGCTGTTACATAATGTGGGTGTAAATTTGTCAAATGTTAAAGTCATGAATTTGGGTTGATTGTTCAAGCATGCTAAGTTAGTTCTTAGTAATGGTTTTTTAGATTAAAATTGGTGTCAATATGATAAATTAAAGGTTTGGGGAGTTTGGAAATTTAATTCGAATTTTTGGTCAAACTATAGACATCAAAGTCAACATGTAATGTTTTTGCCGTAACAACATTGTCTAATTTCTTTTTTGTCATATTCAAACAAGCATAACTCACTAAATTCTTAAGGGAATTGAGTGATTATTTTTTCAAACTAAAATTTGAACTCTTAGCTTTCTGTTGACTATTTGGTTACTCTCAAATTCCACTGTTTGGTCACTGATCATGTTGGTGAAAGATCAGTGTGCAAACAACCATGTTCCAGAAACCTGCATCTTAATTCTATTTTATGAATCTTGTATGTTAGGATTTGAATTTTGTGTAAGACATAAAAGATACTTGGTTCAGTTATATGTGCATGCCTGTGATTTTTCATAAGCTAATAGGTTAGGTTACGGACTGACTTAGTAAGGCACATGATTCAATTCTTTAACACGTAACAACATGTCTATGCATGAGTTGTTCTCTTGTGTGTTTATATGCCCATATGCATGTCGAGTCTGTTTAGGCCATATAAATCATGAAACCATGCATCAATATAAGTTCCTAAGTCTTTCAACCTGATGTAACAGACAAGACTGGGCAAAGTCACCCCGTCGACTTTGTGCCGTATAGGTGTAGTTGGTGTTTGCATTAACTTTATCAACATTATTACTATGTTTGAACATTGTGTTTGTAGTAAAATGTCTTAGGGCTGAGATGTATGTATGGTAGCATAACATATGCTTGTCATTGATTTAATGCTATATTGTTTGTGATCAATCATCGTGTCGTCGGGTCAGTATGTCAGGTCTACAACTTTGCTTGCTATGTGATAAGTCATAGGAAACCTTATAACTGTTAGTTATGGTTAAACAACCCATAATCAATTAGACCACATTCATATGTTAGGTCTCGCGTAACGACTTGCGTACAATCAAGTGCGGTTTGTAGCAATGCCACCCAAGGTGAGTTACACAACCTCTTATGTTACATCCGGGTTTGGATGATAACACACATGAATATGTTACATTCAGGTTAGAATGGTAAGACACAAACCAACTATAGGTATGATTAAAGTAGAAGTCTTGTATACATCACATCTTTACGTAAAATGCTAAATTCTTTAAGTCCTTACTAATCAGACCGTTAGTATATGTAGAAAGGTGATATTGAGTAGTACTACTGGTGGTCAGACTAAGGGCAACGTCAGCCTAAACATACCATGATCAAGTACACAAGGGGAAGGAAAAAACACGTAAGGATGGAAACCTACACTTTTTCAGTCAACTTTTTTTGCGAAAGTTTTAGTGACATGAACTTATGATAGCTACCTACGATACGGATTCTACTTGTAATATACATAACTAAACTGCGAATAAAACTGTGGTATTCGTAATGCATGTCTATACTAGTTATAGATATCATAATCCATCTCACCATCCTAGGATGAAAGCCAAAACCAATCCAGATCGTTTCAAGGAACCCCTAGTCCATCGTGTCATAAGCTTTCTGGATGTCAATCTTAAACGCACAACCAGGGGGGAGGGGGGAACATCGGTGGTAATTGTGCATAAGCTCCTGAGTAAGTAAGATATTGTCAGAAATCCTTCTACTCGGAATAAAAGCAGACTGATTAATATCAACGATGTTCTCCAGTTCAACCTTCATATGATCAGCCACAATCTTGCTAATGCAGTTGTAAATAACATTGCAACGAGAGATGGGCCGATAATCAGTAATAAAAGCAGGGGTAGACACTTTAGGAACAAGAGTAATGATAGTATGATTCATTTCCTTTAGAAGTCTTCTTGTACTAAAGAAATCTCGGATAGTAAGACAAATCTCATTACCAACAATTGGCCAGGCCTTTTTAAAGAAGGCCGCAGTAAAGCCATCTGGGCCAGGAGCTTTGATATCACTCATGGCCAACATAGTCTTGTTCACTTCTTCATGCATACATGGCCGAATCATATCAGAAGCCGCAGCCTGGTCCAACCGTCTCTTAAATAAATCAGGCGCCACCATCATATCGGTACCACTAACACAACCCAAGAACTTCTCTTAATGGTCAACAAAGGCCCTAGGAACATCTGTACCATCGAACTTAGCCCCATACTTATCAGAGATAACATCAATACGACCACGATGAATCCGACTCTTCAAAGAGGAATGAAAATAAGATGTATTCGAGTCACCCGTATCTAACCAATGAACTTTAGACTTCTGCTTTAAGAAAAACTCTTCATCAAGAGAAGCCTCCTTGAAACCTTTAAGACAGTGAAACTCCTCCTCTCATAACGCGTTATTGAAAGGGTTTTTATCAATAGTGATTTGAATTTCATCAAGTCTAGAACGAAGCTTCTCCACCTTAGCATGCAGGTTACCTTGCTTATACAGCAAAGCATGTAACGGAGACTTAAGCCGTTTAAGCTTCTTAGCAACACAGAACTGGTGAACACCACTAACATAGGAGTTCCAAAGCGACTCAACCGTACCAATGAATTCAAGTTTAGAAGTAAAAAAATGGCAAATTTGAATGGCCTCGGCTTGGGTTTGAAATAGGTGTGATCCGAAGCACACAGGGGCAATGATCTGACACCCTATACAGTTGAAATATGGCACAAGCTGCAGGGCAAAGCTCGGTAAAACATGTGTTACCCATTACCCGATCTATCTTTATAAATATACCCAACCCATTCTTCGGTTTCTGGTTGCAATATAGAGAGCATAATTAAAGTCCCCCATAATCACCCAAGGACTATCATTGATGAACACCTTGTGCAATATGAGATTATTCCAAAAAGCACGTCTCCTTATGTAATAGTTGTCAGCATAAACCAAAGAACAAAAAGTACCTTTTTAGAATCCTTGCAAACAACTTGAACATGCATAACCTGATCAGACTGAGAGATCAACATAACATCAAACACTGACGCATCCCATCCTAATATGATCCTAGTCCCCTTCTGACACATAATCACATTCGAAGTCCAATTCCAGCCTTTAAACAAACCCTTTCAAATACTAAACAGTTTACCAACATTTACATGCAATTCCAGAATGGCACATATGCTAAGATTATTTTCTTTAACCACCTGACGAACCTCTTTCTGCTTGAGAGGACGGTTCAGACCCCTTATGTTCCAAGAGGCAAGACTAATCATCAGAAACATTAAAGGAAGGAGTGCTTGCCCCTTGTCGAGTCGGTCTTGTCCCATCCTTCATGAATTCCTCTATTTCATTGTAGATTTCCTCGATTTCATCCTTATTGTCTAAGTTCTCCACCCTAGGATAGTTAAACCTCCTAGATTTAGATGATTCAGCTTTGTAACTCTCCACAAAGGCCGTACCCATCTCAGCCTATTCAATTATTCCAATGTGACACCCCGTCCAAAAGTCAAGTCAACGCTCCTCACTTTGACTTTAGATTAGACTTATGTGCTTATCTTATCCATGATTAACTATCGGTAACTGTACGTGACCGATGAAAAACCGAACGTAAACTGATTCCCACGTTTTTATTGGAAAACGCGCCCTAATAATCATGAAAGACCATTAAGAAATTAATGAAATTTTAATAAACAAGAAAACAAATATAAAAATATACTTTTTATATCTTCTTAAACAAATGTGTCACGGATATTCACCATCAACACGGGAACATTTTAAGCGATTACGTGACTAGAAACAACTGGGATTCTAATCACTCGTGGTAACCGAGCTTAAAACTGACGCGAACAAACGAAACATCCTTCGTTGCATTCACGCGTACCAAACCGGATCAACTTGAGAAAAACAATTCTTTCTTTCTTATCATTGCAACTTCCAAACTTTTTTTTTTCATTTATCTTGGCCCATAACTTTTTATAAAAATTAACCCATTTAATTTTTATAAACTTTTGGCCCAATTTATTTATTTAAACTTCACCACCTTTTTGGATTAATTCCACTAGGAATTAATTTATAAAAGTTATAATTTTTACAAACTCCTAACCTCCTTATATTTTATAAAAGTCTACAATTTTTATAAAAATAACTAGAGGAGTAACCTCCAAGTCATGGAAATTGTTGGGTTAATGTGGTGTTGACAACACATTATAAACCCTTGGTTAATAACCAAAATTTTCACTATATAAACAACCCACCACCCCACACTTTAACTTGCACCTCCAACACCCACAAACTTCTTCTCCTCCCTTTCTTTCTTTCTTTTGGCCGGCCCCTCCAAGAGCCACCGCCCTCCGCCGGAAAAACCGCCCCTACCCCGCCGGAATCCACCCCAAGGCCGCCACCATCCTCCTCCATTTTTTTTCGGTCTTGTTCTCACCTCCTTGTGAGTTTTCTACAACCTTTTTCTTCTATGATTTCTATCACCTTCAACCACCCAAATGAGCCATCAAGTCTTGACAACTAACCACTAATAATCTAGATCTCTTAACCTTTTATAATTTTTTTTTCTTTTGAATGCTTTGTTTGCAAGATTAACTAACCCAAACTCGCTTCTCAATCTCCATTCTTTCAATCTTTGGTGAAACACATTGTGAATCCTCTTGGATAGTAGCATATGTGCACCTTTATCTTATGAAATCTAAAGATTTCATGGTTAGTTACTTGCAAGATCAAAGCCTCTTCATATTAATAAAATGGAAAATCTAAGACAAATGATATACATGTTTAAATGTTTATTACTTTTGGTCCTAACACAAGTATTTGTGTTAGTAGATTTTATTTTCTTGTCCTAACATATTCATGTTAGTAGATTGTTGATATATTTTGGTCCTAACATATTTATGTTAGTTGATATATTTGTTATTTCATGTGACTTATTATGTGTTAGTTAATAAATATGAACCTTGTTATATTTTGTTTAACTAAGTTACAAGACATGGAAAAATAAATGGACTAAAAATCTTGGACATGGAAAATAGATTTAATTTGACATAAATACTTGGATTTATTACAAGTTTTAACCTTTCTTAAAACATACTAAAAATGGACATTTTTATAAAAGAAATTTTATAAAATCAATCAAGGCAAACAAATGACTTTAAATGTTTCCATGGATTTATTTTCATTACTTTGAGGAATCAAGGTAATTAAAATAGATATTACGTTGCGTAGTAATAAAACAGGGACCGCACGGCGATATACGCGAGAACGTAAAACTTGACATGTTTTTATTGAAACGACGCAAGAGTTTTAATAGATAAACTTTATAAATCCAAGTGTCGTCATTTAATATTTTTAGCGACGTTTTCAAATAAATACTTCATACACATGAAATATTATTAAATCTTGGAAATGTTTTAAAATATAAAAGTCTTAAATAATTACTTAATTATTTACAAGATTTTGGCCTTCATAATTATTTAATTCCAAATAATTATCCGAACTCATAAAATTTAATCCAATATTTAAAACTTGATTAAACTGTTTATCTGCTTAGTCACGTTATATTTATCTGACATAAATATAAACTTGAAAAACGCGTATTTATTTGTACAATAAATACTAATAACGGGCTTTCCAATCAAATACAAACGGGAATAACGTCAAGACTTGACCAGTATCACTTGGGTAACTTATGTTACTCAAAGGATTGTAGACCTTATGCATATGCCTATTTAATTTATTTAGGGCATCTCGTGCTACTGTTATCTACACTGCTTGCCTACAGTTTATCTGCTGAATCTGTGAGTTTCACGGCCCCTCTTTCCTTTTAACTGTTTTATACTTGGGGGAGAAATCATGAAAACTGATTAAATGCTTTTTACTTATATTATGGTTTACTTGTTAGCCGTATGACTACTTGTTCTCTTACTGATTGCCCAACTTGGTACATTATCGTTATAAACGTTTGTACAACCGAAATCCCATCATTAATTGATTTCAATTAGTTCTGTACGAAACGATAGCTAGTGAATAGATCTATTTGGGTTGACAACCCTGCCCAGTTCGGTAGCTCCGATCCTGACTCCGTACATTGTCAAGGGGCACACGTCAGTTATTCTGCACTGTTTAACATCTCTGGGCAAGAGATGCCGGGTGGGTAAACCGTTAGTATTTGAAATCAAGGTTCATGTGAGATCATACATCCACAACGGTAAACCGAAGTAATATTAAGTATACTGAAATCTGTTTTACAATCTGTGAATGATAAATCATAAACCTGTGAACCTCACCAACATTATGTTGACCCGTTTTCAAACTCATGATTTCTCAGGTAATTGAGCAATCACCGAAGGCATGCAAATGGGGCTTAACTTCAACTATCGGACCTGCTTCGCCGGAGTCATAGTCCCGACCTATCCCAAATGAACTACCTTATGCTTTTATCAATAAATTAAGACTTATTATTTTCAAATGTAAGACATTATCATTTCACCACTTTTCCGCTGCAATATAAATGATGTGATGTTTTACTATAACGTTTGAATATAATTAGTTGTTCTATGTATCCACGACTATGATTCCATTCCCGTTCACACCCGAATCTGTTGACCGGGGTGTGACAGATTACCCAATTTGATAACACAACCCCCTGGTCACGATCCGCAACAGTTTTATCTTTTTGCTTGGGTTTTGAAATTAACCGGACGATATTCAAACTTGGGTTTCACTTTTGTAGGTTGGGTAGTAGTCTTCTTTGCAATTTTTTTCTATTTAGGCTCAATAAAACCTTCCTCATCAACCCTTTAAGGACCCTGTGGCTTCTCCTGTTTTTTTTGCGTTTCGGAAAACTCTCAGAATCATGACTAAAGACACATCAGTTTTTGCATCTAGGAGGTTTCCACTCATACTCCACATGTATAGTTTTTGTCACGAAATCATCACCATCAGGATTGGGCACCGCCACCTTGATCGTATCCTTAAGCTCATACTCCGCAGAGATCTCAATCAGGGCTCTAGCATAACTACTCCTTCCCCACGAATCCATACACATCGACGAAGTAAAGGAATCAAGAAGTTTGGGTGTCCCTATTTGAGTTGCAATCATACTAAGGCCATCAGTAGTAAATGCAGGCAAGGGGACATCATGGAAATAACCAAACAGCAACAACTTAGATATCATCTTTCCTAAGTTGCGTGGTAAGGCTCCACATATTAAGAAACATGGACCAGTTTCTCATCAACCAAGGACCCCCCTCTAAAGCATCAACCATCCCTTTCTTGTCTGAATACTTAAAGAAAAATTAACCATTTGAGTTCATCATAGTCTTTTGTAGCCTAAACTTCTTCCAATTTTGCTTAACAAAGTAATCGACAACCGGAAATGCAATCCTATCACCCATGAAGTAACCAAACAAAGTATACGATAACTTCTTTTGAACATGACGAACTTATTCTACGGGTGAAACAACATCAGCCCCATCCCTAGAGATATTAGAGAATTGGAAATAACCGGATCACTAACACTAACCTAAATACCCTCCTTGAGACCTGACGGCGCCTCACCCTGATTATCAATTTGAAAGCCGACCATCTGCCCACTAACAGTCTTCTGAAGGCCGAAACTATTCTTTAAACCACCACGTTTTGTAATCGGATTTCCATCTATATTCTTTAGACGGCTGAAAGCTCCCGTAGTAATCTTCCCATCGGGTGGTTTACCCGGTGGAATAGTAGCAATGCAATGATATTCACGTAAATAAAGGAACCCGTAGAAACCCTAATCGCAGACCATAAGATGGTAATAAATTCGTAACACACAATGAACCAACTTTAGGATCTTTTGCAGATACAAATAGAATCGATCCAAGTAATGATCACAGATTGTTACACACTAAAGGAACAGCAATCGGAATTCCCGGACAGAAACAATTAACAAAGAACAGAAACCCTAATCAAAATATCAAAACTTACGGCTAACAGATTCGTTACAACTCGAGGAGAATTCAAGGATCTTCTTTAGATGCAACTTAAATCAACTAAGAATTGAGAACAGATCGTTATACAACAATTGGAAAAATCGATTGGGTAAAAGAAGAGATAGGAAGGTCGCCAAAATTGCCTAAGGAACCAGAGCACTCCTAACGAACCCGTGGCATGGATCTCTTAGGTCAATCTCATATAGTGTTTAACAATTTTACTATCATTCCCAATTTGAATTAGTCATAGTTTGAGCACGGCCATGCATTTTCACTATTCAAATTCAACAACGGCGCCATAATGTTTAACTCTTACCGAAATAAGAGAACAGATTCCTTTGGCTACAAACAGCTCCCACTGAACTTCAGATCACTCCCAATCAAATATCCTCATTACTGCCCTATCAAGGATGCAACGTTAGATAAAATTAAAGAGTGACATTTTAGCAAACGTTCGCTGTAGTTTGTACCGCATGTCTAAGGATAACATGATTGTACCATTATCAAAATATTTTATGACATTAATCCATGAAGATTATTTTGAAGCAGGGTACAATATTTATTCAACTAATAAAATATCTCTAAATATGCTTCTCAACACTCCTTGAGCATTCATCTCATGAATCTGATCATAACTCAGAATAGTCTATCGCCCAGATTTGTTCCCATGCATCTGATCAACTATGGACATTTTAGAATACACTAGTATTCATGGATTCTTAATGTACTAATAATCGAAGACAAATAGTTTATATATGACTCCTTCACTATTAAGATAGACCGAGAATATTTGTCTGTACTTCGAATGCACCAAATTTTTAAATACAAATAAAATGAAATCAAATCCACTAACTCTCAAATCTAAGACCTATTTCTTAGCATGCTCCTCATGTCTGACATGAGGCATAGGTTTAGTAAATGGATCTGCAAGATTTTGATCAGTATGGACCTTGCTTATGATGACATCTCCTCGTTCCAATAATTCTTGAATGTAATGGAACTTTAGCAGAATATGCTTCGTGCTGTGATGTGAGCAGGTTCCTTTGCTTGAGCAATGGTACCAGTGTTGTCACAAAATATCTTGATCGGCCTTTGAATACTAGGCACAACACCGATATCAGCAATGAACTTCTTCATCCAAGCAGTTTCCTTTGCAGCTTCAGATGCTGCAATGTATTCCGATTCTGTAGTGGATTGCACCAATACCGTTTGCTTGGTACTCTTCCAAGTTATGGCTCCACCGTTCAGGGTAAAGACATATCACATTTGTGATCAAGAATCATCTCTGTGAGTTTGAAAACTTGCGTCCGTGTAACACCTTACACTAAGTTCTTCCTTTGTTCCTCCATATATCAAAAACATATCCTTAGTTCTTCTCAAGTACTTCAGGATATTATTTATATCAATCCAGTGACTTCACCCGGATTCTGCTGATATCCCTACTCGTCATAGTTAGGGCGTATGACACGTCCGGTTTAGTACATAGCATGGCGTACATGATGGTACCATTAGCAGATGCATATGGGGACATTGTTCTTTGTTTAGAATGGTTCCTTGTGCCATGAGCAAAGATCTTCTCTTGGAATTTTGCATCAAGAAGCGTCGCAAGACCTTATCGATATATGTACTTTGGCTTAGTCCAACTAGCTCTCTTGGCCTATCTCTATGAATTTTAATTCCTAGAATATAGGTGGATTCGCCAAGATCCTTCATTGAGAAACACTTTTGCAACTAACCTTTCACTTCCCTAAGCATAGGTATGTTGTTTCCAATGATTAATATGTCATCTACATATAGGATTAGAAAAGTGATAGAGCTCCCACCTGCCTTTCTGTAAACACATGGATCATCTTCGTTCTTGATAAAACCAAATTCTTTTATCTTTTGATCAAAATGAAGATTCCAGCTTTGAGATGCCTGCTTCAATCCATAAATGGATTTGTTCAGCTTGCATACTTTTTCAGGATTCTTTGGATCTTAAAAACCTTCAGGTTGTTTCATATAGACATCTTCATTCAGGTGTCCGTTAAGAAACGCAGTTTTGACATCCATCTGCCATATCTCGTAATCATAATACGTAGCTTTAGCGAGTAGTATCCTGATTGATTTAACCATAGCTACAAGCGAGAAGGTTTCATCATAATTAACTCCTTGAGTTTGAGTAAACTCTTTCGCTACTAGCCTAGCCTTATAGGTTTGCTCATTACCATCCATATTTATTTTTACCTTGAAAACCCATTTACTCCCTATTACACGACAATAGGGTGGAGGTTCAACCAAATCCCAGACTTGGTTGTCATACATTGATTGCATCTCCGCACGCATGGCTTCCAGGTATTTCTCTGATTCCGTGTCTGAGATCGCATCTTTATAGTTCACGGGTTCCTCTTGATCAACTATCATAATTTCGTGCATACCCATATTTCTTTATGTTTAATGATGGTCCCGCATACTTTTGCGAACGCCTTGTGTTACTACCGGTTGTGATATTCTTTCAGACTTAGTCATCTCATGCTGATATACCGAACCAGTTTCTAGTTAGGTCTCTGGTTGATCTCGAACTTCTTCAAGGTCAATCTGATTATTTTCTTCCCCTCGTTAGAGGACCTCATCCTCTAAGAATGTTCCTCTACGATTGATGAAAACTCTGTTCTCAGTATGGTTACCAACTTTCTGAGCATATCCAATGAAAACAACTTTATCACCACAAGGATCTAGTTTGTTTGAAGATTCACTTGGAACATACGCATAGCATCTCCATAATTTTAGGTAGGATAATTTGGGTCGTTCCCCATGCCATATCTCATATGGTGTCTTATCTACCTTCTTGTAGGAGTGAGGTTCACTAATCAGGAAGCTGTTTCAAGAGCAAAACTCCAAAAAGAGTGTGGCAGGTTGGTGCAAACAATATTTATCGAACCATGTCTAACAATGTTCGTTTTCTTCTCTCAATCTACACCATTCAACTATGGGGTTCCTAGTGTAGTGACATGGGATACAATCCACAAGACTTGAGGTGTGCTATCGAACCATGTCTAACAATGTTCGTTTTCTTCTCTCAATCTACACCATTCAACTATGGGGTTCCTAGTGTAGTGACATGGGATACAATCCACAAGACTTGAGGTGTGCATTGAATTCCTCACTTAAATATTCACAACCTTGATCTGATGGAAGTGCTTTAGTAGTCTTACCAAGTTGGTTTTGTACTTCGTTCTGGTATTCTTTAAACTTTTCAAAAGCTTCATGTTTATGCCGCATAAGATAGACATACCCATATCTACTGTAAGCATCAGTAAATGTAATGAAGTACCTTTCTCCATTTCTTGACATCGTCCTGAAGGGTTCGCATACATCAGTGTGTATAGTCCTAGCAGGTCCTTCGCTCTTTCACTAATATTCGAGAAAGGCGACTTGGTTAACTTGCCACTTAAACATTTTTCACATGTATCAAAAGACTCTGAAGCAGTGGTTTCTAATATCTTGACAGTTTGGAGTTTCTTGATGCGATTGTTGTTTATGTGTCTTAGTCGACAATGCTATCTAAACGTGTCATTGACACTAGTCCTAGCACGTTTATTGGAGATGTTGTATATCATGTAAACATTGGTATCTATCTCATAGATTCCATTGTGTGTTCTTCCTTCGAAATAAAACATATCATTTAAGTATGTGAAATGGAATCGCCCTTATTATTGAAAACATACTTAAAACCTTGTCTTTTCAAAGCAAACAGAGAAATGATGTTTCTAGTCACACTAGGGACATAACAGCAGTTATTCAAAATAATGTTCAAACCACTAGGTAAATTTAAAGAAAAATCTGCTATGGCTTTCACAACTTTCTGCCCATTGCTAACGTGCAGATCCAAGCTGCCCTTCTTCAGATCTCTAAGTTTTCTTAACCTCTGCAAATCATTACATATGTGAGTACCACATTCAGTGTCAATACCCAAGATTTTCTAGATAAAGAAAACGATTCTATAACATGAATACCTGAGGACCCTCCTTCAATAGTAAGCTTCTTAAGCTTCAACTCAGCCAGGTATTTAGGACAGCTCCTCTTCCAGTGCCCTGTTGCATTGCAGTAGAAATATTTGGCGTCCTTCTAAGCACTTCCTTTGAAAGAATCTTGTTTTTTGCCCTTGCCCTTTTCCTTGTGTTTGCCCTTGGCGCTCTTGGCTTTCTTACAAATTTTGACATCTCGAATCATAAGCACAGGATTTGTCCCACTTCCAGTTTTGGTTGGAATGTTTATTTCAGCAGTCTTAAGCATCTGATGCAGAGCTGTGGGACTCTTATCCAGATCATTCATATTATAGTTTAGGACGAACTGATCATATGAATTAAGGATGATATTTCCATTGCCAACTCATCACTTAATGGATTTCCCAACCGTGTTAGATGATCGATATAGTTGTTCATTTTCAGTACGTGAGCACTGACTGAAGAACCCTCTTTCATATGATACGTGATCCGGGATCTCATCACCTTAAAACGTTTGTGTCGAGCATGTCAATGAAACATGCCTTTCAACTGCTCGCTTATGTCATATTCTTTCTTGTCAACCATGTTCTTCTGAAGCTCGAGGATCATTGTTGCAAGCATAAGACACGTCACAGTCTAAGAATCATCAACTTGCCTAACCTATCTTACATGGTCATCACCGCTATGATCAGTGGGTTCTTCATGGATTGGGTTCTTAGGAACATAAAACTTCTTTTCAGCCGTGAGAACAATTTTCAGGTTGCGATATCCATCCATGAAATTGGTGTTGTTGAGCCTTTCCTTCTCAAGGATGGACTTAAGGGGAAATAGGGAGAAGGTAGTGACGGGATCAGAATTACTTGATGTCATCTAAAAGAAAAAAGCAAGATTTAGAAATTTTCATGAAAAAACACCTAATAAATTTCGACCCAATAAAACAAAATTATAATTAGGATGACATCCTGTTTCACTTAAACTCGTTGAATGGCTTAGCTCTCTCTAACAGCTGGGTTATGCAGATAGGTAACGATTACCAATTGTGTGAACTACACAACGCTTATTTTGAGAACACTTGTTAAAACTTGACAAGTGGTACACTATTCCCAACGATGCCCTACTTCACGAAATGAACACTCAGGTGCAAGGTCAGCGATAAACAAATGATTTTCATTTCGCAAAGTGATATTTTGTCCTCGAACCAGTACTATAGTCCGGTCCATATTACATGAAAATCGGGATCCTACCTTCAACCAAAACCGTAGGCCCGGATGCAAGATTTTAACTACACTGGGGGTTTAGATAGATTTGTTAAAGTGTCCTAAGCTCAGGGTGGCGCCTAAATATCGTTTTGACTTGGGATTCCATATTTTAAATTTACCAATCAAGGTCATATTTAAAATATTATGTATGGTCTATTGCATGACGTAAATCGTTCATAAGTTTTGTAAACTGCTTTTACGTTGGTTCGTGATGAGTTGAAAAACTCCTTTCAATCAGTCGATCGATTAAATTTTAATCCCCTAATACCCTGGTTTTCAAAATTAAACTATTTAATTTGTATCGAGAAAACCTAGATTAAATATACTTCTTATTTAGTCCAAAATCCTTTTCAGAACTTTTAAATAAAACGCTTTTAATTTATGTTGTTATTAGATTGTGATCTAGGGGCCTATTGCGTGACCAACATCAACATGCATTCACAACAATAAATAAATATATGCAATTGAGCCAAGGGATTTTAATTTCGCCCGAGCCATTGAGCGAAATCGAAATTATGCAAATATATAAAACGCATGACACAATACTGGCAATTCCTTCATGCTCCCACTTGCTTCAATAGCTCCTGATCTCCTCGTGATCGTCATCTTCCTTGTATGTATTGGTTTTACATTTATATGAATTAATAGAAAACCTATCTATTACATTGTAGGCCTAAAATTGCCTAAAAATAGAATACATACATTCCAAAATAAACAATCATAATAAAGGAAACAACCACATACATATTTTTGCTCAAATTGCATATAATATCACAACCATAAATAACCATTGGACATGATTGTAAAACCCTAGGGTTTTATAATTTTGGAAAAATGTAAATAGGAAACATGCTCAAAACATAATTATAAGAATTATCTAAAATATGATTCGTCTAGACGGAATTGTAAGTGGCTCTGATACCACTGTTGGGATTCCTGTGTACAATTTTTAAAACTTTAGAGTTATGACTTGAAACACAAGTCACGTGGCGAAAGCGTGTACACAAGGTCAATTCTTAATTGATCACATCAGTGATCCAAACATCCCGAATAAACAGAAAATAACTAGTCGTGATTAAACCAAACGAGTCACTATGGTTCAACGAACATGCTTGCAAGATGACTGTTTCACGATTAGGGTTTTGGTCTCATAACCATTATGATAAAACCTAGTAATAATAAACCTAGAAAGATAATCAATATACCTTCCAAGAAAACCGGCGAGAATACACGATGACTCGTGAAGACCCGTTGGTGACGGTGGCAGCGGCGTCCTGGTGGCCGGCGGTGGTGGCACACGGTGGTGGCGGCGGACTCAAGGGGAAGGGGAGGCCGAAATCCTTTAGTCTCTTTTTTTTGTGTTTTTCTTGCATTCTGAATTATAGGGTTTATTTATAGATTAAACTAATAGGTTAATTATATCAGCTAAATCAATTTGAATAAATCCCTAATAACGTAAATAACTAATTTATTTAGGTTATTTAAAATTCAAAATAATATATATATATATATATATATATATATATATATATACTAGTGGGGTACCCGCGCTTTGCGGCGGGCGACAATTGATAGCGTGTTATTTGTCTTCTGTCCGCACGATGCGGCGGCGATTTACATTCGTGTCATGATGAGACCATGACACAATGCTAATCGTGATTTATCGGATGCGTTCTTTATAGATGGTCAAATTAATAAAAACGATTTAGTTTATCCGAACATCTAAATAATAGTTTTGAAGTCAAAATAAATGTTCAAACACAAGAGTAATAAAATATAAGTCATAAACATAGTAGTTTTAAAATCAAAATCCAGGTGTCAATGACTTCCAATGTGAAAATATCAGTTTGTGTCATACGCCTTGCAAACGAAATATGTATTCTTCTTTTTCCCATGTTTCTGGTGATTTAATTACACAACATGTCCTCTAACTCTAGGTACTTTCTTTAAAAGAACTGATTTTATTTGTGCTTTAAACGCTAGAGATATTAAATTATCCAACTTGTCTAATAAACTGGTTAAATATATCAAACCGAAGGTATCGTATTCTATAAAACTGATTACCCATCAACACTCCAAAACTTATTGTATGTGGTCATAAAGAACCAACTCAACAAAACTAAAATAATGAAAATATAAATATAGTGAAGTGCATTGACTTCAAAACTCAAACTTATTACAAGTATGAGAATTAAATCACTAAGTTCCATTGAAACAAAAGCAAAAGGAGATTACTCTCCAACGTAGGATACAACAATCGCCAAGCTTCATAAATGCTTCATAAATGCCTCATAATACTGTGATGAATTTTAGGAGGGGCCCCTAAGAAGTCCTTGAACTTGCTTCGCTACATGATTGCCATGTGTATTTTTAAAATCACATCTAAAATATGATCTGCAGATTTTCAAATACTGTGATGAATTTTAAGTTCTTAAATCCAAATAAACTATTTGCCCTTCAACAGGATAAACAATGTGGGTATTTTTGTTTTTATTTTGATAAAGATTAGAAAGGAATGGGTTATTGATATACCTGAGAATAAATAACATGAACCTATTTTAACCATTTACCCAAATCTGATGTACTGCTTCTCTTCCTCATTGGCATGCTCATGTACCTGTAAAAATGCCTCTAAATAAACTGTTAGTATTAACTTGCAGACAATCTAAGCATGAATATAGGTAAAAGTTCAGCGTATCCTCATCTTTTAACTGTTGAAGTTGTAATCATGTCAAGTGATCAACATGGCATATTTCTAATCATCCACAAATTTGAATCCAAAAGTTATTGATACACAATGCAAATACCAACATTTTCACCAAATAAATGGGCGAAAAAGATGCCACAGTCTAAATGACACCTTTAGTAATCCCACAAATGACAAACAAACCATATTTCTCTATCACTTTTAGGTGAATTAGCATGACGTAGTGAATCCCTTGCATCTGTGCATCATACAGGTATGAGAGCCAGTTAGAGCAACTGTACAAACAAATAGATGTTTAGCAGCCATGATAGGTACATATATGTTTGTACTGTGAATTAGTGTAAGTTGTATGGGCTTGATCGGGTTGGACTAACCTACAAACACATTTTTTATCTGTTTGACCCATTTTAATTTAATCCTTTAGCTAGACCCGTTTGACCCATTAGAGATAAATCCAAATCAATTCATTTATACATCAAACACAATATAAATGCATACCACTGTTATTAGACAATATGTCATTTGGTGCACACTTCCCTTTACAGGCCCAGCTGATACCAGGGTCTTGAGGACTGGAAGTAACATCAGAATGTAACTAAAGGGCTTTAGCAAGAAGATTGGGTGAATAAAAAGATCATATTATCGTGTATGTGTTAGAGTAGTTGTCCCTGTAGGAAATCCAAATTGAGGCTAAACTCCTCTCTTATCTTCTCGTGGGTAGCAAAAAGCTCTAAATTAAAATCCATATCATAGCTATATAACTTAATCTATAGTAAAGATACAAACACTCTCAATAACATCCCATTCATAAAGTAGGGATAACTTCATCTACAATAGATAAGATAATTAAATCATAACCATCTAATAAAAGTGGCAGTTTTTTTTTTTAAAAATGTATATATTACTCACTTATGTGGCTTCCAAGTTAAGTGATAGAAAACAGTGGTGAAGCTCTGTAGTCCACTTGAGTATAGGCTTGGCATCACCGGATAAAACCAAATTCAAATCTAGATTTTGTATATTCTGATATGCCATTTTGTTGTTTCTGAAAGAGATAAAGAACCAAACCGAGTAGTCCACTTGAGTATAGGCCTAGCATCACCCAGATAAAACCGAGTGCAACTTTCAACCTAGGTGATATATTGACAATTCAGCTAAATGAAATTGTTTTACCCATTTGACCGATTACAAATACATACAAATAGCAGTAAAAAAAACAAAAAAAAAAACAGAGCCCAATTTGATCCATTCATAATCAAACAAAAGACACAACATACTACATATTTATGTACATAATTACACATGGATGGATATGCATACACAACCTAAGTAGCAAGTTTCAGACATGAAAGGCATAACCTTATATTGACATAAAAAAGTTGAAACTAAGCTCATGTGAAAAGCAATTCAATAGAAATCAAAATGTATGATAATGACCTCTACACTTACTTATAATTTATAGTTCATATAATTTTAATTTCATTTTAAGTTGAGATACCTAAAAAATAAATAACTTTAAATGGGAGCAAGTACTTTTAAGATTTGAAAACTTACAATATTCACATATTACTCTGATGCTAATGAGTTGAATCCAATCATCACATGGTTGTCCTTTTATATTCTACACATTGCAACTAACAGATGTAGCCTTTATATAAAAAATCAAACTGAAATAATAGTGCAAGGTGGTTCATGATACTTGTTTCTTGTCACTCTCAAAGAAAACGCAAGAGGAGAATGCATGGACTCAACTTGCTACTAAGCTGCAACTTTATGTTCAATCCTTCCCTTGTTAAATGTAACATCGAATTGGTCAAACATGATGATATCTCTAAGGCTGGAACAACAGAAGACTCCATAAGTTTACTTGTTAAAAAAAAACACAGATATCAATAAAACATGTGGCTGAAATCTTGAAAATGAAAGCCCCATATATTTGAATGACTAAACAGGGTTCTCTAAACTAAAATTTAAGAATGTCAATGTATGTAATGACCAAACATAAACTAAAATTAAAGGTGTAAAATTCCTGATTATCAACAACTCGCTTAGTTGCAGCCTTGATTTTCCTTCAGGTTCAGTTGGTATTGTAGAGAAAAAAAATCAAATTTTCAAAGACTTCACTTAAGTAAACTGAAACATAAGTAGAATTTGTGTATAAATGAATTCTCCAATTTGATCTATAATGATCTTTGTTTTAGTTGTGTGATAATTGACATGAAATAGATGTTACATGGTTGAGAAAAATAAGTGATGAGAAGTTCACAACCCTAACAGTTTTACGTTTAACAACATTCATATAAAAAAAATTAGTCATACCTTCATTAGTCCCTTTCTCATTCACTAAAAAAGTCTTGAAACAACATTAGAGACCAGCGCAGCCCCTAAAATTGCAGTAGATGGCTCATTCACGTTCATTCCATTGATTTTGATTTTTGCCTGGAGGGCAGAAAGGATAACCAGCCATTTCTAATGAGCTACAAAATGATAAACTATGCCATAGCTGAATTCTATTATTCAGACTACAGAAACTAACAAAAGTTGATGTACCTGCCACCATCTCCACTGTCTTCTTTAGAATCACTACTGTAGCTACTTGATTCCTCCATCGGAACCCTAGTTCATCCGCCAATTTCCAATAGCCCGACGTATTCTCCATACTGAAAAATCAACCACATACAGTCGATAAATAACACAATTCCAGTCAACCAAAAATCGTTGCAATTCCAATAATAATCCAAGGATTATAACCAATATTCAAGCATAGACTATTTGTCAGGAAAAAAATCAAACAATAATAAATTCTTGAATTAAACAACATATGTGTGGAGAGAGAGAACTTCAAAACCAAAACGAATTTAGAACATAATTTACCTCAGATGAAGATGAAGATGGTAAAACGAAAATGCAGAGGGAGCTGAGATTTTATAGCGAGGGCCTTCCGATTTGAAACTCCAATTTGAATCGATTAAGAGAAGGCGGTCCAATTGAATTGAATATCAGTAGCCATATCGTTCGAACGATGCTTGAGATGCCCTAAAATGGGGTAATCGAAGGGATAGGCGCGGTATTTGCCAACTGAGGGAGAGAGACTGTCGGAGATGCGGCATTCGAGGGCAGAAGGGGCGGCCATCGAGAGAAAAAGGGGCTGGATTGCTGTGAGACGAAAATACCCCCATTCTTTGTGTTTGTAAACAGGTGGAGGAAGCTTTAAATGCGAGGCTTTAAACCCTTGTACATGTTGCATAACTGTTTGTACGCGTCTTAAAATTAAGGAAATTTGATGACGAAAATGCCCCCGTGACCAATATGTATTATATATAGTAATAGATATATCATATATAGAGATTTCAAAAATCGCATACATACATATATATATATATATTTAAAAAACTTATGATATATATATATATATAGGTGAAAGTTCAAATACAAAGGACTCATATCGTGCGAAGTGTAGGAAGGACTCTCAACCATTTGATCTATAAATTCAATGGTTCAGATTTAATCATGATCTAAGTAAAAAGTAAGGAACAAATTTTACAGCGTAAAAACGCTGGAGGGGTAGAATTGGTATAGCCTACAATTGTTGACTTTTTTTCAAGTTCCCCCAAGTTTTTTAAACGTCTATAACTTTTTTATATGACATTATTTAAAAAACAAATTCACCATAAAATCGGAAATGTTATTCTCTTTAATCCGAGTATAGTATTGCTATACTTTTTTCTAAAAAAAAAACTTTTTTTCAAAGTTCATCTATGTGCTCTCGTATAACTTGCGTGATTATGAAAATATAACTTGCGTGATAATGAAATATAGCTTGCGTGATTACGAAATATACCTTACGTGATTATCAAATATAGCTTGCGTGATTATCAATATAACTTGCGTGATTATCATTAAACGCACACGGACAATATTGCCCTCCTTCGCACGCTTCGCACGGAAAATCCCCTTTGTACAATAACTTTCCCCTATATATATAGGTGAAAGTTCAAATACAAAGGAACATTTGCGTGCGAAGTGTAGGAAGTAATTTGAGCCATTGATTTTGGAAGATGAATGGTCCAGATCTAATATATCTAATTCAGATAAGAAGAAGAAGGAAATAAGCGTGAGAAAAATCTGGAGGGGTAGAATTGGTAGAGCCTACAATTGTTGACTTTTTTCAAGTTCCCCCAGTTTTTTTAAACGTCCATAACTCTTTTATACGACATTATTTTTTTTTTAAAATTTCACCATAAAATCGAGCATTTTAAAATAATGAGTTTTAAATGCAACACTGAGTTTTATTGAGTTTATTGAGTTTTAAACTCATTGATTTTTAAAACTCATTGTCTTAAAATGTTCAATTTTTAATGTTTTTTCGTTTTTCTTTTTTTTTAATTGTCTTTTTTTGTTCTTAAAAGCTTATCGCAAATAAAAAAAAAAACTAAATTAACAAAACTGGGTTTTATTTTTAGTGAGTTTTATTGAGTTTTATAAGGGGTCTACGGGGTCTACAAAAAATAAGGGGTCTACACGGATCTTTTACCTATATATATATATATAGGGTTTGGATCCTGCGAAAACACATTTTTTGTGAAAATTTTGAAAACCATATTAAAACCCACGTAACGTTTTCATACGTTAACGATTTTTCATAAAATTTGCGTCAAAAGTCTTATAATTACGTTATTTTTAGTTCTGAAGCAAAATATTAAAGAGAAAAATAAAAGTTTTTTTTCGTGTGATGCACATGTGCATCATAAAATTAAAAAATTTACAAAATGTGTTTTTTTCTTTAAATCTAAAGATAACACAACTATAAGATTTATGGTGTAATTTCTTTTTAAAACTATTAATGTATACCACATGTATGAGGTTTTTTTGGTGTAATGCACATGTGCATCATTCAATAAAAACGCAAAAAATAATGAAAATATATCACATATGGTGCGACTAAGAAAAAAAAAATATTAACTCATACTAAAAGTATGAGTTTTTTTGTGATGCACATGTGGACACAAAAAAAAAAGTTAGTTTTTTTTAAATTTTATAGGATTAAAGATAACATAATTTAAGACTTTTGGTGCAAATTTCTTAAAAAAATATTAACGTATGAAAAACTTATGTAGGTTTTAAGATTGTTTACGCAGTTCTTACAAAAAAAGGGGTGTTTTCGTAGGATCCTTCCCCATATATATATATATATATATATATATATATATATATATATATATATATATTATATATATGACAGAAAAATGATTGATCAAATTTTATTGAGTCTGATTTATCAAAGAATGACTCTGGTTATTAGATGATTGAACAACCGGGAGCAATTTACTCATTGATAAGAAAAAAAAACGTTAATGGGGACTGGATTGATGATTAAATAGAATCCTGGGTTGCTAACAATGATTCGGTTGATGATGAAAAAAGAGAATTATTGGTTCAGTTCTCCACCTTAACAACAGAAAAAATGATTGATCAAATTTATATATATATATATATATATATATATATATAGGTGAAAGTTCAAAAACAAAGTGTATTTTCCGTGCGAAGCGTGCGAAGGGAGGAGAGCGGGACACGTATTGTTCCGAGTTTTACACGAAGGGGTTTTTTTTTGTCTTTTTAAACATCTGTGTTTAAACCGGGCAAGCTTTTTACTTGATTTTTTAGAGCGCCATTTTTTCTCTTCCCGGATTTTTGCGTAATGTTTTATTGCTTTGCGTTATTTATTTACATGCGTTTTTTTGTATTTGCGTGATTTTATTTTTTGTGTTATTAGTTGTCTAAGTTTATAACAGAACACCTTTTTGTTTATTTTTTTTGCATTATTAGTTGCCTAAGTTTATAACAGAACACCTTTTGCGTTATTTTTTTTGCGTTTTTAGTTGCCAAAGTTTTATAACAGAAAACACCATCTGCGTTAATTATTTTTTTGCGTTATTTTTTTCATGCGATTTTTGTGTTTTGCGTGATTATTTGCGTTATTAGTTGTTTAAGTTTATAATATAATACCCTTTGCGTTATTGTTTTTCATGCGTTATTTTGTACAGTACAATAGACGAAGAACGATAATTTCCATTTCTTAATATATGTTTTTGACAAAAAGTTAATTAAAATTACAAAGAACATACAAAGCAGAATCTAAACTAGTTATATTTATTCAGAAAAGACTTCTTCAAATTGGTAGATGCTTGAAGGGCTCCGACTAGTTTGGTAATTTTGTGCATCTGTTCTATGTCAGTTTTGGTCCTGTCTGACATAAACAAAATTACCAAATCTCGAACAGCACTATTCGGCAAGATGAATAGATTTTTTTTATCTCATTTCTTTC
The DNA here is from genome assembly GCA_039602395.1 of Deinandra increscens subsp. villosa. Lineage (NCBI taxonomy): Eukaryota > Viridiplantae > Streptophyta > Magnoliopsida > Asterales > Asteraceae > Deinandra > Deinandra increscens. The sequence goes on along the minus strand of JBCNJP010000008.1, from coordinate 34,424,156 downwards.
TTCGATCATCTCTCGTAGATTGTCGAAGGTTTTGTTTAGAACCTCTATCATGTGCTTTTCCTTGTGATATTCGATCATCATCTCCCTCTTCAACTTCCTTTTTATGAATAAATCTTCAGCAGAGTATGTAGATGGTGGTGAAGATGACGAAGCCATTTGCAAGGTTTTTGTTGTTTTGACGGTTTTTGGGAAATGATGTGTTCTCTGTGATTAGTTGCAGAGGGCTGCGTGATTTCTTCAAAGTGAATCAAGTGCCTATTTTATAGGGGGTGGGGGAGGTGCGGGGGTGTGGGGAGTTATGATTTGATATTTTGAGTAGACGAAAGGACGCAATTTACATGGGTAACTGCGTATCTGTAATTATAGTTATGCGTAATAAAGAAACGGAATACGTGCTTTTAATTTTATAATTTTTTCTTTTGCGTCTGTTTGGTTTTCGTGCACTTAGCTATAAGTATTTTACCTTTTTACGAGTTTCATAGACAGTTTTATTTTCATCAATTTATCATCTTTCTTTTTCCATTATACATCTTCAAATCTTCAAAATGTCTTCATCTTCATGCAAGTACATTTCCACTACATGTCCTGAGGCGATAAAGGCTGTGGAAGATCTCTGCAACAGAGAAGAAGTGAAAGGTCGCATTATGCATAGTTCGTTCGAAATGATGGTCGACCTTACCACCAATAGCCTGGAAACTTATACACGGATGCTTGAGGATTTTGCTGGTCACCCTCCCAGTGAGATGCAGAGTGTTGTTACGGAGCACATTGTTGATCAACTGCAGTTGAAGCATGAAATTCACGAGATGCTTCGTATGTTGATGGATAGCACTACAAAGAAATTTAAAGACCAAAAGGATTATGTTGAAGAAATCAAGATGTTTTAGACATCTCTCTGTTTTTTTTTCTTTTTTTTTGAATATGTTGTTTTGTATTTTTAATAGATGCGTGATTACAAGATTACTTTTTGCGTTATTTTTAATAGACCAAAAGGTTTCTGATCTTTTTAATGTTAATACGTTTTTTGCATTTTTTAACATGTCACCCCTCGGTCAACGGATTGGGTGTGAGCGAGACGGAATCATAGTCGCAGATATACAGAACAGCTTCTACTAAATTCAAACGTCATTTAAAACATAATACCATTCATGTTGTAGCGGAAAGTCGTGGTGTGATGATATTGTCTTACATTTGAATAAAAGTCTTAATTTGATATTGAAATCATAAATCAGTTTATTTAAGATAGGTCAGGACTACGACTCCGGTAAAGCAGGGCCGAAAGTTACAGTGAATCCTCATTTGCACGTCTTCCATAATAAGCTTAGATACATGAGAAATCATGAGTTTAAAAGGTCAAAATAAAGTTGGTGAGGTTCACAGGTTTATGACTCTATGGTAAGTTTGTAAAAACAGTTTACAGTATGTTGGTAAAACAGTTTACGGTATACTTAAATGTTACGTTGGTTTACTGTCGTGGTTGTAAGATCTCCCATGAACCTCAAATTCAAATACTAACGGATTACCCACTCATGGCATTCTATCACAAGAATACCGAACATCGCAGAATAACTGAGGTGTACCCCTTGACAATATACAAAGTCAGGATTGGAGCTACCTGTAGGTCCGAAAAACAACAACCGTTCACGATATTCTATCAATCACGAGTGTGGAATCCAAGTGATTGATTGATTCAAGATGAGAGATGAGAAGAATACTAGAAAACGATTAATATAAATGATAAAAACCGGATCTTTGCACACAAGAAAACTTGTCGGGTACAAAACAGAAAATCGTAAACTCTC
>JBCNJP010000008.1:34400184-34421854 GCA_039602395.1 Deinandra increscens subsp. villosa | reverse complement strand
TGTTGGGATAATGTGGATCCTCAAACCCAGGTGGTTGACAAATAAATTTCTCATTCAATAATCCGTATAAAAATACACTTTTAACATCCATCCGATAAACATGAAAGTTCTTGAAAGCATCATAAGCTAAGAAGATTCTTATGGATTCTAACCTTACAATTGGTGCAAAGACTTCATCGTAATCAATTCCTTCTCTGTGTGCATAAGACTGTACTACTAGGTTTGCCTTGTTTTCTACCACTATGCCTGTTTCATCCTTCTTGCTTATGAAGATCCACTTTTTCCAATGGGATTTGGTACATCTCCAGGTAGGTCCACCAATTCCTAAACTTTTTGCTTGTTGATTTGAAGTAGCTCATCTTCCATGGCTTCAATCCAACTGTTCTCTCTGAGGGATTTAGACACCTTGGGTTCAGCTTAGGACAGGAAGAAAGCATGTAGAGAGAAATTTGCATTTGCTTATTTGCTTATTTGTTTGTTGTTAAGACAGGTGCTTCAACTTTGTAGAGGATGGGTTTTAATCACTGTAGAATTGTAGGATGGGTGGAATCATGACTTGTAGATGGCTTAGATAGATTCAGTGATGTGAGATCCACCATAAGCCTAAATGCAGGTGTTTGACAAGGAGGGGGTTCTTGAAGTTCCAACTCTAGTGTATCAGAAATGGTTTCATCAGATTCAGTAACAACAGCTGGAGTTGGTGAATTTGGTTTCTTAGCTGAGAAGTTCTTAGAGTCTTCACTTCTAGTTGGAGTTGAAACCATATTCGAAGAAGAGTCACTTTGAGTACTTGAAGTTCCATTGTCATCAGATCCATCATGATTCTTTGAGAGAGCATTACTTTTAATATAACCATCTGATTCAGTTTCAATTTGAGGAATGGGTACTACTTCAGAATTGTGCCATTACTGTATTAGTAGCTAGGGAGGATCAACACCTTTGAACCTTCCATTATTATTGTAGAAGCATATTCCTATGCTAGCGTGTGTCTCGTGTATTGTATCTAATCTAGAGCATCTGTGTGAGTAATATAGTCACTGGCCGTACCATATGCACCGCCGGACCAGATGGTCCGGGCGGACCAGATGGTCCGCAGGTGGTACGCTGGCCTGTTACTAAGTGACTATAAATAGCTTGTTAGAGAGAGTGTTTAGTAGTTCTTTCAGTTCTCTATCTCTTAACTGTGTGTAGCAGAAGGTGTAATCTCTCTCTAGCTTGTAACCTCTAAATGAATCAATAAAGCAAAGCTTTATTTACCTTCTCGTTGCTATTCGATTACCAAATCATGTTGTAGTAAGATCGTATCGTGGTTCTACAAGTGGTATCAGAGCATTCCAGGTTGTTCTACTGCTGTGATTTGGTAAGTTTTCTAATTCTAGAGAACGAAAGTTTGGGTTTTCATCATTTTTCATCAAATTCTTCCAATTCCGAGTATTTCTGTGATGAAAAATGATTTCTGAGTGTTTCTGGAGTGTTTTCGCACCTATTTGAACCAAATTTCTGATCGAAAACGTCGAATTCGCGAAAATCAGTCGAATTTAGTTCGAACTGTGTCTGGTCCGCTCGAAGATCAATTGGTCCGCAACTGGTCCGCCCCGGCAATCTTCATCAATCTGATCCGCAGCAGTTACAGCGTACCTGTGTGATCCGCTGAAAAATCTGGTCCGTCGTACCAGTTTTGGTCCGCCGTATCAAAATCTGATACACCGAAGATATCTGGTCCGTTGGAACATATTTGGTCCGTTGAGAGTATTTTGATCCGGTGAACAAATTTTGATCCGTTAGTTTGATCTGGTACGGAGGTTGGTCCGCTGGAATTGTTGGTCCGCTGGCAGAAAACATATCTTCACTAAAACTGACGTAACTTGCAAACCGTTTGGAGTTACGGAACCCAACACCAGCTAAAACGTTCGTCTTTCCGAGATCTAGACGTGTACTAACTTGAAAGGTCTGTACCCCCCAGTTTGAACCCCAAAGTCCACTTGGAAGACGCATCGTTTTTTAGTTGAAAGTTTTGGAGTTTTAAGTATTAACATTTCAAAATGAGTGATTTCTATGCAATGACTGCTACTCAAACATCAATGCAAGCCATGTTGAACTATGATAATGAAATAGGAACAACTCAAAAAGTTCCTAAATTGCTAAGGCTTGAAGATTATCATAATTGGAGAAGTCGGTTTGAATCTTACATTTATTCGCAAGATATTGAGAGTTGGATTCCAATTGAGAAAGAATATGAATATCCGATGATAAGTCCCAACAAACCAAAGATGATTAGTAGTTTTGATGCTGATGAACAGAAATTGTTTTCTCGAGAAAAGAAAACATATAGTTATCTTACAATGGCCTTACCAAAAGATCTAATGCATCAATTTAAGCAATATACAACGGCTAAGGAGTTGTGGGATGCTATTGAAGAGAGATGTACGGGTAATGATCAATACAAAAATACTCGAAGGAAAGTTTTGAAGAAAGAGTTTGATAATTTCAGGCACTGCGAGAGTGAGAAAGTTCCAGATTTGATTGCTCGGTTTTCCCATTTGATAAATGAACTTGATGTTGTAGGAGTCAAGAAAGATAGTGATGAATTGAAAGAGAAAATTCTGGAAGCGTTACCAGAAAAATGGGAAAATTATGTGATGATGTTGACAAATGATCCAAATTATTCAAATTGGACATTCAATCAAATAACCAGCAAATTACAAGCTCGTGAGATGGAATTGCTGGTGAAGAAATCTGCACATCCTACAGTTCAAAATCCTGAATTGTACTTTGGGGAAAATAAACGCTACAGTTCATGCTAAGGCAATGTCACATTCTATTTCAAGCAGTAATCCGTCGGTAACAACTTTTCTTGCTGGAGATTCTGAAAATTCTGGTTATTCTCCAGGATGTCGTTTTACCATTCCAGATAAATCGCCAAACAATTCTCATCCTGCTCAATCAACTGAAGAATTGGCTGCATTGTTATCTGCTTTTATATCTTCATCGTCTGGATCGATATTTGGTCAAGTTAGTGATGCTGGTTTAAGTGGAACTGACTTAGAACAGCTGGATGATGATCAATTAGCTGAATTAGATCTGCATTGGCAATTTGCAATGATGGTTGAAAAAGGAAGACGATTTATCAAGAAACATGGAAAGAATTCTTTTGTTCCAGGAGGAAGAAAACTGGGTTTGGATAAATCTAAAGTAAAATGTTACAACTGTTCAAAGGTTGGACATTTTGCTCGCGAGTGTTCTCAGTCATCCTCTGATAAAGTTAAATCTGATAAGCATGAAACAAAAGCTATGGTGGCTCAAGTTCAAGAAGATAAAGGATTTGATGAATGGTCAAAACAATTTGACAAATCATCTATTGCTTTGACTACTATTCAAGATATTTGTGCCGAATCAGATGAATTTTGTTATATCAACGGTCAACCTGTGGCGTTAATGGCAAATGTTGAAGTTGAATCAAGTGAGTATATATCTGAGATCACTACATCTGAAACAAGTGATTCTGAAGTTAGTGGGTATGAGTCAACTTGTGAATTTTGTGCTCAAAAAGAAAGAAAGATTTGCGAGTTGATTTCTGAAAATGAAAGGTTGGTTCTTGACATTAAGACAAAGGATGAAGAATTAGAAATCCTCAAGAAGAAGTGTATCATTTCTTATGAGATTTTTAAGACAAATGAAATGTTGGTAAACGAAAAGGATGAGTTGATGGAAGAGCTTGTCAAGCTTAAGAGCAATATGGATGACATGGTTGCTCAAGATAAAGAACAACTTCTGAAGTTGAAAACTGAGAATGAGGGGTTGGTTAAAAGTGTTGAGAAATGGGAGAGTGAAGCAAAAGATGCCATTGAAGATTTGATGCTTTGTTTAGCAAATCCAAACCAAAATTGGATTCTCTTCAGAAATTGTATGATGATCTTCAGAAAGAGTTTGATGAAGTTAATGCAAAAGAAAGTGATCGTCAAAAGGAACATTCCATCTTACTTGACAAAGTTGCAAGCTTGACGCATGATAACAAATTGTTGACAAGAAACATTGAAATTCATGAAGGCAGGGTGAAGACAATTACCCAGGAAGTTTATGATGCCCATGATCAAATGAGACAAATGAAATTTTTGTCAAATCAAGCTTCAGAAAAATTGATTGCATCGGAGAGGGCATTGGGTGAAGTTCTAAAGAAAATATCTGATTTAAATGTTGAGATTCTGAATCTGAAACGTCAATTGCATAACTTGAAGAATTCACATTCTTTCACAAGCTATTTGTGCAAAGATGAGAATTTCAAGAAAGTTTTTGGTAGTGAAGAATATAATCAAATTCCACATCCGGTTATCTCATCTGATGCTCTTGATGATATTCATTCGTCTAGTATTGATGGAGATTATTCTGAGTTTGTTTCTGAGAAGTCTGAGAGAAAAGAATCGAAGGTTTCAACCAAGAAAGTTGAGAAAGATAAATGTTTGATGAAACAATCTATTAAGTTTGTTTCTGATGGATTTGCTGTTTCTGATAATAAAGTGTCTGATGGTCAGAAGGTGAAGCCCGATGAACAGATAGAATCTGACGCATCAGTTGCTGCTACGCTTGTTCAAGCTAACAATTTACAAGGGTATTAAAGCTAAATTCACTGAAGTTGCTCAAGCTGGTTCTTCTCAGTCTCAAGTGGAGTTGTCCGACTTACCCGGTTATAAACGATCTGGTTTGGGTAATCATATTCACAAAGTTGCTCAGAAAGTTCAGAAGAACATGCCAAAGAAGACACCTAAGGCGAAAAAAGATACTAGTCTTGAACAGATATATCATCTGGCGCAGGTGTTTGTATCCACCATGTAAAAAGGATTCGGAGGAAAGATAAAGAAGAGAGATTCATCTGCAAGTTCTCCGCAAGAATCTTTCACTTCGGGTTCAAATTCCACACCTAGAAGTCCTACATCGAAATGGGTACATTCGAACAGATTTCAAGTTTTTGATGATATTTCTGATAGTATTGAATCTGATGATAGATGTCATCCAGTTCAGGGCAAATCACAATCAAAACGTTCTTATCGTTTGTGCTATCAATGTCGCCGAAAGGGACACATGGCACAGGATTGTTCTGAGACTGGTAAAAGATCATTTTCAAACGAATCTGCTACATTTATCGACGAATCAGGCAGAATTTTTACTACGTCAACACCATTCAAATCTAAATCTAAAACGAAACAATTTTTCAAATTTGATTCAAATGTTGGTGGTTCATCATGTGATGATGACTCAGTTAAAAATAACAAAGTCAAAATGCAGTGGCGACCTAAGATGGTCAGCAAAGCTGCAACTGATTTTGTGGAAGACACTAGTCGACCAGAAGCTGTGTGCTTCGGGTCATTTGAGTACTAATCTTTATAACCAGTGTGCAGGTATTCCTAGAAGACCCGTTGGTGATTGAAAAGTTGCTGATGGAGGAGTATTCAGCGTTCTTAACTTAAATTGAATGATTCATTTTTCAAAACTGAAAGATTTTCTAAAAGCTTAACCTGGAAAGGTATCAGTATCGATTGGTCAATTTTCTTTCTTTAATGCATATTGTTTGTAGTTTAGGGGGAGACAATTGGAAAAACCAAAAATAGTGTGTTTGTGTTTATGTTAAAATGAAAATCTAAAATTAGAGTTTTCATTTTAAGGGGGAGAAAATGGAAAAATACAAAAACATTGAAAAATAGAAAAATACAAAATCATTAAAAAATGAGAAATTGTATCCGACATATTTGGGAAATGATGGTACATTGGCTTGCGTGTCTGGCTCATGGATAGGGCTGTAAACGAGCCGAGCCGAGCCGAGCCAGGTTGAGCTCGAGCTCGGGCTCGAAACTAAACGAGCCAGCTCGGCTCGGCTCGAATTTTTTTAACGAGCTCAAAAACTGAACTCGAGCTCGGCTCGTAAAAAGCTCGAGCCAGCTCGTAGCTCGCCGAGCAAGCTCGTTTTTCAAAAAAAAAATATACATATTGATATAAAAAATGGCCATAAATAGAAGTAAATAACCTTTAAAACACACACGTAATGCAAATTTTAAACGAGACAAAATATAAAACATCTTTCATACTGCCATACATAACCATACATAACCAAGTTCAAAATGTGAAACGAGTAACCAAGTTCTAATAGTAATAAGTACTAGTTCACTACTACACCATCACTTCATCAGAAATCTTAATCAGAAATTCTTTGAGGTAAACGTGAAAGCTGCGGGGCTAGGATTTGGATTTTGTAAGAGCCGCTAGGGTTTAGTTTGAGTGATAGAGAAATTCTGAATGAAATTCTAAATTCCTAATATATATCTATACTTGTTTGAGTTTCGTTGACTCACTTTTAATTTTTTAATTTTAATCTATAATATATGTATTAAATGTATACATTGCCAGTATAATATATATATATATATATATGCACACGAGCTTAATTATATGTATTAAATATATACATAATATAATTTTAATATAATATATATATATATATATACACGAGCCAAGCGAGCGAGCTAACGAGCGAGCCAACGAGCCACTTAACGAGCGAGCCACGAGCCGAGCCGACCTCAGGCTCGGCTCGGCTCGTTAACAAACCGAGCCGAGCCGGCTCGGCTCGTTTATAACCGAGCCATTTTCGAGCGAGCCATTTTCGAGCTATTTTACGAGCGAGCTTCGAGCGAGCCACGAGCCACGGGCTTTTCGAACAGCCCTACTCATGGATAAACTAGATGAAAAAGCCATAAGATCATTGTTCGATGTACTTGGTAGGCGCGACATTAAATCAGAAAGTATTCAGATGTGATAAACACTAAATACTAATGTTTGACCAAGTGGAAAACATCTTGATGCATATCTCATGATATCAAGAAAAGATATGTGAAAAAGATAATGAGAAGTCACTGTGTATACATGTGTTCATTTTGCAAAGATTTAAACTTGTTTGATTTTCTTTATTTTGTCAAACGATCGGACTTTCTTTGCGTATCGAAAGATCGACCTGATTGTTGTTCGTTTGACATTCTGCTTTATTTTCTTTGGTGTTCGTATAACTCATCGGACTTTCTCTGCGTGTACGGGAGTACCGACCTGATTGTTGTTGGGTTATACAATTTCAACTTGTTTTATTTTCTTATTTTGTTAAATCCGAAGCCTTATCTGCGTATCGAAAGATCGACCTTAAGGTAGACGATTTAACGTTCTTATTTCTTTTTGCATGGAACACAGTTGACTGATTCATGAATACAATCATTATGTGATTAAATCACAAATGAAATCACAAAGTGTGATATAAAAAGCAAAAACATATCTGAGTATGTCTGATAGTGTGGGATACACTGGTCAAAGCAAACCTAATCAATTCAATAACATATCCAGATGTTATGAGTATGATTATGCCTGAGTTTAAGATGGACAAATTATACCAGTAATCGACATGACTTGTGTGCTGAAGTAATTGAAATTGAAGTGTAGTTCAGCATGTTATGACCAATATGATTCCAAGTTGTGATCTTTCTCACAAAAGACAAAAATAGTGTGTGATTCAGTATTTCATTTCTGTATTGAATTTATGTTTCATATCTGAAAAATCCAAAAAGATTTTAGGTGTGTTTTAGCATAAAGTTTCAAAAAGCCAAAAAGATTTTGTTTCTTATTTGTTTTCGACCGACCGATACATGATACAAAATTCAAAATTCAAAACTATATCTTGGATTCTCGAAGAGAAGTTTTGCGCCAAGATTAAATTAATTTTCAAAAGAAAAGGAAAGTCGCGTTTCTGTCTTATGAAATTGCAGGTTTCTGTGTGACAAGACTCAAGCATGGTGAAAGGGGGAGTATGTTATATCTTTCACAAGTGGATCTTGAAGTTCAAAGATTTTTCAAGATTGATCCAGCCATGCAAGCTCTAATTCTGACAAGATTTCAAGTTGAAGATCAGACACAGAAATGCTGAAGATTGAAGACTGAAGTTTAGTTAGAATATAGATACACTACACGTTAAGGGGGAGTTTGTAGAAGCATATTCCTATGCTAGCGTGTGTCTCGTGTATTGTATCTAATCTAGAGCATCTGTGTGAGTAATATAGTCACTGGCCGTACCATATGCACCATCGGACCAGATGGTCCGGGCGGACCAGATGGTCCGCAGGTGGTACGCTGGCCTGTTACTAAGTGACTATAAATAGCTTGTTAGAGAGAGTGTTTAGCAGTTCTTTCAGTTCTCTATCTCTTAACTGTGTGTAGCAGAAGGTGTAATCTCTCTCTAGCTTGTAACCTCTAAGTGAATCAATAAAGCAAAGCTTTATTTACCTTCTCGTTGCTATTCGATTACCAAATCATGCTGTAGTAAGATCGTATCGTGGTTCTACAATTATTAACATGAGGTACCTGTACCTTTACACTCTCACTAGATGGCTTATCAACTATTAGTACATAGTGCTTATGTGTCAAATGATGTATCGTGTCATTACTATATTAGTAGCTAGGGTGGTTAGTCTGAGTCATGTGTTTTTTGTATGGGTGAATGAGAACCATCGAATGAGCGGCGAATGACCACCAAATGAATCATTCGGTGGTCAACTTGTTTATATTTAGCTAGCTCATTCGTCCCATTCAGAACTTTTGAACACTGTTGGTCATTCGGTCTAACTGTGTGTTTGACTCTCTCCAATTCTAATACACTAAACAAGATTCATCATAGGGTGTTCTACAAATGGTATCAAAGCATCCAGGTTGCTCATTTTGGTGAAAACATCAAAATTTGATATTTTTGGCAAAAGTCAGTTTTGAAGATTGGAAATTTCAAATTCCAATCCATTCAGAATGTTCTATTTTTGTTTTAGATCAATTTACTGAAAGCATTTTCATCCAATTCGTTGAGAGTTTTAAACAAAATAGTGTCACCGAATGAGATTTTAAGTTCCTTTGGCACTCATTTTACGCTCATTCGGCACTGCTATTTCTTCGTTTTCTAGTCATTCGATTGATTTTCATCACAGAATAAGGTTCATTTGCCAAACCAAACTCACTGGTTTGTTCATTTTCTGAATTTCATTCACTGAATCACTTCATTCAGGATTTCAATTCATTCGGTCTTTATATTTCATTTGGCATTTGTGTTCATTCGATCTTCATTCGATTACCTTTCATTCGGCTGGCATATTTCATTTTCTGTTCATTCAGAGGATCTATTTCATTCGGCAATCTATCTTTGGTGGAAAAGTGTTTTTTAGAATTTCAATTTTCAAGATGAAGGAGTTTCAAGACTTTGCTGTTGTTCAGTCCACAATGCAAGCGATGCTAAATTATGATAACAAAACTAGTACAAGTCGGAACGTACCCAAGCTGATGAAGTTGGATGATTATCATAATTCGAAAAAGCGATTTGAAGTATATTTCGGAACCAACGGTGTCGATTTGTGGTTTCCTATTGAAGAAGGTTACACATGTCCTCAGGAAAACGATGAGCCAAAGATGTGTTGGGATCTCAATTCAGAAGAAATGAAACTGTATCAACTGGAAAATAAAGCTTGTGGGATTCAAACGGTGACTTTACCGAAGGAGGTTTTGCATCAATTGAAGACATGCACCAGATCGAAACAATTATGGGATGCATTAAAGCTGCGATGTGAAGGCAATGATCAATGCAAGAAAAGCAAGAAAAATATGTTGAACAAAGAATTTGATAACTTCAAACATTATCCTAATGAGGATATCACAGCTCTTGTTTCAAGATTTGCTCATTTGATCAGTGAAATGGAAATTATTGATATAAAGAAGAAAGAGGATGAGCTGAAAGAAAAGATTTTGGAAGCTTTCTCTAGCAAATGGGAAAATTATGTGCTAGTTTTGACTCATGATAAAGATTTTTTAGCTTTGACATTTCATGAATTAACGGGAAAATTGCAAGCCCAGGAATTGGAAATGTTAACTTCAAACAAGTCTTCAACATAATTGTAGAACCCCGAAATTTATTATGGTCAAAATGCAGCAACTGTTAATGCAAAAGCTAAGACAAATGTTAGCCTGTCACCAGCAACTGCTTTTGTAGTTGGCAATATATTTGGTTCAAATACTTCTTCATCAAGTCATTCTCAAGGTTGCAATGTTACCATCCCGGTTCAAGCCAACATAGTGCTTTTTCGGTTAAAACTTCTGAAGAGTACTTAGCTTTTATTTCATCATTGATTTCAACATATTTTGGATTTGTCACTGGAAGCATGCGAACAACGTATCTAACAGAAAAGTTAACGGAACTAACATATTTTGGCCACGGGTTTTACTAAGGAACTAACGGAACTAACAGAAAAGTTAACGGAGTTAACCTGTGAAGTTGCAGTTGTCACAGCCTCCCCATGTTAAAGAATTTTCGTCCCGAAAATTGGCGTAAGTGCTAATCGCTTCACGGATCGTTACGAGAGAATTCGAAAGGAATGATGGACGGTACACGATTAAAAAGTATCGAACAAACATTTCACATGAGCGTATAAAGAATGATTTCCCACAACAAACGTTTCCATGAGTGAGTTGAATCGCATCGCATGGTTAGGTTTAACAAATGTGGCGGCGACGCCACATCCGAGATTGAAATATTTAATATAACGAAGTGACCATATGTCCGAGTAGTCTTCAGCTATAGTATCCAATAAGATAACATAAGGTATTATGTTAAATGACACGGTGGAGGCAAGAAGTGTTGTTAAAAGGTTCGAACGTTAACGTATTTGGAGGGTGGGTATGCATCCTTGAATTTGGCTAAGATTAGGTGATTCTTACAGTTCTCAGAAAAGGTATAGGAAAATGACGCTGCAAGGTATCGTAGTACCAATAGCATAGCGAGTAAGCGCGGTAATCTCATAAAGAAGTGCTCTGCTTCACCAAGCCGGTGACAATTTAGGCGTACGCGAGGTTAACAAGTCGTGGTTGATCAGAAATGCAATAACTAGAGGACCAATTGAAATATTTCAGCAATTTCCACGATGAACCAAGACGAGTATGGATCTGGGACGAGTAATCGTTGATAAGGGTCCTGGAAAAAGTCACGGGGTTGCCCCAAAGAACATGTGATTTGCCTTTTATAATATAAAACTTGAGTTGTTAAAACGTTGTTGTTCATCTGGGTCGTAATCTATATTTGACCCTTAGTAGGAATTTTATATCAGGATGTTTCCTCTCAATCTAGAGGGTTGGAAAACAATAAGTTTTATTTGATTAAACTGTGCATGTTCCTTCTAGTGAAAAATATGTATGAGGGTCATGCGAAATTTCAACGGAAGTAACATAAATTTTGCTTTATTATGGGCATTGTCCCCTTAAATGAAGTTTCTAAAAATAAGGTTTTTGTTTATGATTTCAAGGTAAATCTGTGGTTCAGCATTGATCCCACCTCCCACATGCCGATAGTGCTTATGTATAGGGTGTACCGCAGCTAACCCACCACACTACCAGCACGTTGCGGGTGTACCAGTTTCCTTGCCATTCTTGGCTATTTGACAAATTTTGTTAGATAATATACTTGAAAATAAGGTTTCTTATGTTGTTTCCCGGTACTTTTGAGTTTGAATAGGGGAGAAAGAATTGAAACCATGCAATCATGTGAAAATTTTGAATTTTGCGACAAAAAGGTTTTTTTTTTCCACGTTTTCGGTCGGTGGGGTCTTCACCCGGGGTAAGGATTTTTAAGAGTTTAGCGGACGCAACACGGATACAATTTGAGTTTCTAAAGAGGATTCAAAAGATAAGGTAGTCCTTCACGTTTAGGTTTAAAATGAGGTTCGCCAACAGTTACGCATATTACCCTCCGGTAAGGATCCAAAATAAGGGTGACGTCTAATGACCGAAAATTTCTTTGTAGAGGCATAAATAATATCAAGTATGGGAATACAGACTCAGGATGAAAGGCGAGGTAGCTAGTGTAGGGTAGTTGCAACTGGTCGATCCAGTACCATTGAGACGAGTCTGGAGAAAAACGATTTGGGTTGACCGATATCAACGCGATTGTGTCGACGGTGGCACCATACAGAAGAATCGAACACCAGCTTATATCGGCCCTCAAGAGTAAGTAAAAGTGCAAACGTGTAGTAAGAGTAGGTTCCGAAATACCAAGTGCTGACGACTTCAAAATACTAGCTGACTTTCAATGAATGTAAATACGAGTTGTAGGTAAGGTTTCGCGGGGTCTACTGCGTATCAGAAAGCCGCATAAACGATGGATTCAAACATGTCTTCGTCAAATCTGGAGTCAATCTGCTTCCTTACGCGTGTCTCAAATGTTCGGGTAAATCATTAGACTAGTTATGAAGCAGAGGGTTACCAATGAAAGTTTTTCTAGAAAAGAGGGAATAAGGACAATGGGTAGCAACGTATGATGTTGTGGAGCTTTCCTAGCATACCGCTGCTTACTGCTGGCTGTCACTGATTGGCGTACGGGAGCTTCTGGAAAGAAGTGCGTGGAATTGTCATTGATGAGGTTAACTAGCCGTGATGGCTCAAGGCTTGAAGACCTTCCTAGTCACACAGGAATATAAGAGTAGAAGGTTCCTTGGGAGTCAAGTTCACAGACGAATCATGTGTTTGAAGATAAAGCAGATCGTACGGGTTCGAGAAGTAACCAACATCGCTCTGTTGGGTGAAACTGTATTTGTAGTGAGGTATAAAGTGCTTAAAATCTTGACGAGATTACTAGTCAAGAGGGGAGAACTTCACAAGATTTTCTTGCCGAAAGGTTGGTTCCAAAGGTTGAGGTGTAATTGTCCATCGAAGAGGTCCGGGTTTCCATCAGATTAGAGTTTATGGAGTTGTTGCACAATTGAGAGAGCTTGAAGGAGGGTTATAGTAGTTAATGTCGTAGGGGTAGAGTTAGCATCGCGGATAAATTAGAATCAATGAAGAGTTTAACCACGGCTTGCTCGCAGCGAGGGAAGATCTTATCGTCGGATGGTGTGAGTGATAGGATGTCTTATCGGGGTTATCATTTGCACAAGAAAATTTAAAGGATTTTGATAGGCTGGTAATCATATATAGGAGAAATGAGAATAAATGTGATAGCGCAAAGAATACGGTCGAAGACCATAGGCTTGAAAATTTGATGTCATGAGAGTTCTGAAATGAAAGGTCGTGTCCCTCATAACTGATGGTTTGCCGAGTAGGATTTCCCCAGGGCTTCCATACACTATGAATTACATTTACGGGTGCACCCGTAACGGTAATTTACCTTGTATGGTCACGCTGGTTCCTCTTACTTCAGCTACCAGGTTCGATGGGGTAGTAGGTGGTTTCCGAGGGGTAAGTATCAAAAATGTGGTCATTAAATCAAAGGTAACTGACTGGGATTTGCCAAGGAGACAAGTTATGAGAATATCAACTGATCTAACTTAAAGTTTATCGTAGGTACGATTTGGTAAGGAAGTGGTTCAGGAAGAGTATGGGTAGGGCATGCTACAATGCCCCTAACTTAACTTAAAGATATGGAGTAGTTATTAACCAAACCGATCACGTATCCGTTATACACACATATGTTTATATATATACCAAGAGAATATCATGTTATTCTTAGTCATCACATGCCTGATTTCATTTATGTTATTAAAGTCACATTCACCTGAATTATCACATAACAACTATGCAATTTAAAATGCGAGGTCTAAAATGACCAAGGAAAAAGGGTATCAACATTTTAAGGTAACAAAGGCAGTTACAAGTATCCTCTGAGAAATCATCTGATTCTATACAGTGCTACCCTATACAAGGCTAAACAGTGTTCTTTACTAACGCACTACGATAAAGGTACTCCCGGTGTGTTAATGGGTGTCCTACCCGAATAGGATCTACTACGACTCCTATTTATGTTATAAGAGAGCATGATCAGTTAAGCTAAGGATATGCTGGGTCATTGTCTTAGAGTCTAGATCACCATGATCTAGGCCTAAAAGTAAACCTACCAAGGTTGTTAAGAATAAAAAAATGTTGTTAAGGGTTAAACAAGTCCTAGAAGATATCAGGATCCTAAACAATGGATTTTGCCCTATTCGTGAAGCTAGTGCATAACTACCGGCACTTACAATTAATCATTCAAGTTTTGTTGATGTAACCAAGTAAAAAGGATGGTGAATACATGCTTAAAAGGAAATCCTCTCTGATTGCATCTTAGGTGGGTCTTACCCTAATAGGGTTCTTGATGGTCCTGAATACACTACATGAAGGACAATGTGCATTTTAACATGTGGTACAAACAATTGCTACACCAATTTGTAAATTCTTCCAAGTGTCCCCTTGTAGTTCTCCAAGAACTCTTTAAGTTCGCTGAGCACAAATTCGTTAAGCACCATTTAAGTTTGCTAAGAATAGGATGAAGTTCGCTAATCAATTAACAAGTCCGCTAAACGCATAACAAGTCCGCTAAGAATAGAGGAAGTCCGCTAAGGCCTCATCAAGTCCGCTAAGAAGCCAACAAGTTCGCTAAGGCCAACAAGTTCGCTAAGAACATAGTTAAGTTTGCTAAGAACTAAGGTTCAAGTTCGCTAACTGAAGTTCGCTAAGAAGGATTCAAGTTCACTAAGGTCTTGGTCAAGTTCGCTAAGAACAATATCAAGTTCGCTTAGAACAAAATCCAATCAAGTTCGCTAAGGAGGAAAATCAAGTTCGCTAATAGTGCAATGAAGTTCGCTAAGACAAAAGGTAAGTTCGCTAAGAACGATTGCAAGTTCGCTAAGTACAAAGTCCAAGTTCGCTAACATGAAGTCCGCTAGGAGCAAATCAAGATCGCTAAGAATAAATCAACAAGTTCGCTAACCTTATACTTAGAAAAAAAATTTCTGACCCAAAAATTTCCAAAATTTCTAAGTCTTGGGAAAGAAAATTTCTACCCAAAATCCAATTTCTACACCGACATAAACAAGGAATTCTAAGTGAGGATCATCTTCAGCAAGCGGGGCAATACTTTTGGGAGTTAGGTTGTAACCAAAGTTTTCAAAAACAGTAACAGTTCAGAAATTTTACTTTTAAAATGTTCTGGTTCGCTGTAACCAATGGCTCTGATACCAATCAGTCACACCCCCAATTTCCACTAACGGAGTATAACCGTGTGGGGTGTGATCGAGACCAGGATCCAAGTCGTTAGTTACAATCAAGCCATAGTTAAAGGGGTAAACCAGTCATGAATTACATTAAATAAATCAGAGTTTACATTTCATAAAATCAGCGGAAGCATTAAAAGTTTACAAGGTTCTTGTTTAGTAAAAGTAATTACTAAATTATCTAAAATACAATTTTCAAAAGGGTTTTACAAATGGTAAGTATTGCCAACGCCCGTGCCATCCATGATCCTCCAAGCGACCTGAAAAGCATTCAACAATCAAGTGTCAGCCAAGGCTGATGAGTTCACTAATACAGTCTACACTACACCATGTAGACAAACATGCATACGAATAGTAAAAAGATAAATTCGTAAGTAATTTATAAAATTTGCACGTATTATCCGTATCAATAGGTAGCTAGCTTATGCTTATGTTCACCTGAACGTTCGAAACCAAAGCTGACCTATGCGTCACCGGTTTTGCCTGTGCGATTTGCCTTCCTCGTGTCTTTCCCGATCACGGTAGTCCTAGGCTAATATCGGTCTCAGTCCGACCGCCAGTCGGGGGGGGGGGGGGGTGCATCCTGTGCACCGCTGAGCGGGGGTGTCAATCCCCAGTAGATCTACTCAACATTACCTCGCTATTCTATATTAATGGCCTGATAAAGTAAGGACTTTTGATATTAAAAGCAATTCAGTGAAACATGTGATATATGGTGGATAACTACTTAAGTAAAGAAATACCTTTACCGTGTTGTTGCCATCCTTTACCGGATGCAACTAAAATAGTAAATGAAGCTCACCTTAGGGTGCACTGGTATGCGGCACTTGACTGTAAAGATTGGCTATGAATGACCTATTTTGGGTAAATATGGTCTAACCGAATTAGAGGTTGTCTATAGGACGAAAATAGCATATAAGCATCTAAACATGTTTATGCGATCATACAAGTCACATTATGCACATACAAGTCCCAATTTGGGAGAAAATCAAGAAATTGCAACTTAAGTCAAAGTTGACCTAGAAAGTCAAACTTCAAACATATATCTAGTGACATAGCTAAAATCCATATTACTTGGAGTTAACTCCTTAAATTTTACAGGAATATACTACATATCATTTAGGACTTGTTGCAAAAAGAATCAAGTAAAAATGTTTAGAAATGAGAAAGTTATGCACATCGGAAGTTGACACTTTTTGACATTTAGCAAACTAGTTAAAGGAAGTGAAAACTTGCATAACTCATTCAAAATTTGGAATTTAAATATCAAACTCTACAGATCCTATATTTAACATATAACCATAAATTTCAAGTTGCAAACATACTATTAAAACAAGGTTTACATGCCCAACCATTTTGAAAAGTCCACTTTTCACAGAAAATGACAGCTTTGCACACCTAACTTGCAGCTGTGTTTTGGATGACCAAACGGATGTTTCAGAAGGCCTGCGAGTAGCCCAATCGAAGCTAAGACATATTACTTTACTAGGGAAAAAGAATCAACTAATTTAGAGCAATATTGAGCAAGTTATGACCTCTAAAAAATGGCCTAAAAATCTGGCCGAATCTGTCCAATTTTTATCCCAATATACCCAATGCCAGATAGCTGCCAAAAAGCACAATCCAATAGTTTGTAAAAGTTTCGGTTTAGAGATTTTGAGCAACAATTTGGTCATCCGACTTCTACTAACAATCTTATAAACACATTATCATGGATTTTCAGTTTTAGACATAAGCACACCGATTACATAGCAAAAACCCAACATAAAAACTAGCATACAAGCACCAACACCCAAATCCCATGTCCAAACACCCAACATTCCTACAAGAACACACATAGCAGATTTTGAACTCAAAATCCAGCCCTAAACCCGAATTCAAATCAGTCCCAAGTTAACATCTAGCATATCTCAACCTAAGACATGAATTATGAGCATAATAGCTCACCATTAAGCATTCAAACACTAAAGAACACACATGCAACAACCAATTTCGGATTTTTAAGAATCTAGGGCTTACAAGTTTTGAAGAGAAATCACGAAATGGAGAAGATGAAGTGGAGAGGGAGCTTCCTTTGGTGTTCTTGAAGCTTGTGGAAGCTTAAAATCTCTAATTCCTTGCTTCTTGATGCTTAATTTCTCGATTTTTGCAAGTGTGTGTGTGTGTGTGCGTGAACCGTAAGGAGAAGAGGGAGAGGATGAAGATGATGCGTGGAAATGGAGATGGGGGAGACTTTAGGCAGATTTTGATTAAAAGAGAAGTTACAACTTAAGCCCCTCAAGTTCCATTTTAGACCCATAAAGCACAAAACTCAAGTAAATGTGTTTTTAACTAAAAACTTGTGAAGTAAAAATTCCAAAATGTTTCTAATTGTTTTTAAAGTCATTTAACATGTAATGTTTAGTCGGGATAAGTATAAATATCATTTACACATAAAAATATCAATTTACGCACGAAGTCCGGTTTCACCCGAAAACGTGAATTTTGCAAGTAACACATAAAGTCACGAAATGATTTCACGAATCAAGTCATTAAAATTACATAGCAAATAAATATGAACCACATACAATTATTCGAAAACGGGCTACGGGTTTTACTAAGGAACTAACGGAACTAACAGAAAAGTTAACGGAGTTAACCTGTGAAGTTGCAGTTGTCACAATGTCTAAAACCAATGAGTAGGAGTTGATGTTGAAAAATGAATCTTTATTAAAAGAAGTGAGTATGCTTAACGCAAATCTTTATTCCGTCAAAGAAAATGAACAGATGCTTGCTGATAGAATTGACATCTTAGAAGAACAGAAGGAGGATTTGTTCAACCAAATAAAGAAATGGAAGTTTGATGTTGAAGATGCTACTTCTGATTTCCAAAATTTGTTTGAAAAATCCAAAATCAAGCTTGATTTGCTTACAAAGAGTGTTGCAGAATCTACTACTAAAATTGAAGCATATCAAGTCGATATGGAAAAGTTGTTGGATGAGAAGCGGGAGCTGGTTAGTGTGAATAAAGTTCAAGTAGCAAATTTGGAGATTCAAAGGCGAAATGAAGCTAAGAGTAGTTTGAAGGATTGGAAAATCTTCGAATGCACAAGTTTGAAACTCATAAAATTGCTAAGCGTTTGATAGCTACCGAAAAAGAGTTGGCTGAAGCACAACAGAAGATTTCTGATCTCAAAATTCAAGTAATCAATGCAAATCGCTTGCTTAACAATGTTTCCAATTCTCAAGTTTCACAAGCTTCCTAGCTAATGATGCTAATTTTGAAAAGATGTTTGATAAAACTGCATCGCCCCCTGCTCAGATCAAAGAAGCTTTCAAAGAAGTGAAAGAGCAAGTTTCTGAATTTGATTATTCAAATGTATCATCATCTACTGCTGAAGAAGACAACGTTGTGAAGAAAAAGAAGAACAAGAAGAATAAGAAGCAGAAGGGAAAGAAATCTAAGGTTCTTTCAGCTCCGAAGTTTGTATCTGGTTCATCCTCTGCTAATAATGAGAAATCAGCTACTTCAAGTGACAAGATTCAGTCTAAATCTGAGTTTGATGAAAAGCTCTTTCATGATCAAAAGACTGTAACTGAAGTGAAAGCTGAATTTTCTCGATTAGCAAAAAATGGACATTCTAATTCTGAGGAGAAAGTTGTTGGAAAGCATGTGGGTCTGCGCTTTAAAGCAAAAGATTTAACAGATAAGAAGGTTCCAGACTTATCATTTCAAGATTTGAAGAAATTAAAGCTGAAGCAAGTAAAGAAGGATGTGTTTAAGGCTGAAAAAGTTCAACCTGAGAGATTCTACAAGCTCAAAGGTTCTGCTCAGCTTTTCTCTAATAAAGAATTTCCTCTTCATTGTGTTGATGCTCGAAAGATTTCTGAAGTTTTTGTGAAAGCTCAAGTTTCTTCAGAAAGCTTTCAATCTCGAAGCCCAACATCCAAATGGGTTCATGATCACAGACATCAGGTATATGATTCTAATTCTGATCATGTTCGAGATATTCCTATGTGTAATTCTTCGCAGGTACATCAAAAGTGAGACAAAACAAAACGAATTTGTTATGTTTGCTGCCGAACAGGGCATATGGCAAAGGATTGTCTACTGCCTGATTCACCACAACGGTTTCATAAGAAACCAGTTTTTGGTAAACCTGCCAAACAAATGTTCTTTGATGAACAAGGCAGAGTTTTTGATGAAGTTGAACCTACATTCTTTCATAAACAAAAACGTTTTGTTCTAATGTTCTCAAAGGTTCAAAGTGTAGGTTCATCATCACAGTCACCTGTGATAAGTTCATCTCAAACTGTATTACCAAAACAACAACAATGGAAACCTAAGGTGGTTTCTAAGCAAAACCAGGACACTGGTCGACCAGAAGCAATCTGCTTCGGGTCATTTATGAACTAATTAGTTTGACCAGTGTGCAGGTACTTCTAGAAGACCTATTGATGATTGCAAAGTTGTCGATGGAGGAGTATTCAACATAATTTAAATTTTATGATCAAATTTTCTAAATCTGCAAATTTTCTGAATTCTAAAACTGCAAAAATATCCGTGTTGATTGACTAATTTTCTTTGTTTACAAGTTTTTCTCAAAAAGCCAAAAAATAAAGTCTTGTTTTGTGTAAAATGAAAATCCAAAAATAGAGTTTTCATTTTAAGGGGGAGATTTGTAAGTAAGGGGGAGTAATTGAGAAAATGCATGTTATGGGGAGAAGGTGAATACATGCCAAATATATAACGAAAGAAGGTGACTACATGCCAAATATATAACGAAGGAAGGTGAATACATGCACAATATAAAAAAAATTTGTGAGAAATTGATCATTGGGAAATGATGGTACATTGGCTTGCGTATCTGACTCATGGATAGAGTAGATGAAAGAGCCATAAGATCATTGTTTGATGTGCTTGGTAGGCTCGACAAATCAGAAAGTATTCAGATGTGATATACATTAAATACTAATGCTTGACCATGTGGATAACATCTTGATGCATATTTCATGACACAAAAAGAAAAATAAGTGTGAAATTCAAACTGAGAAGTCACTGTGTATACATGTGTTCTTTTTGCAAAGATTTTAACTTGTTTGATTTTTTTATTTTGTCAAACGATCGGACTTTCTCTGCGTATCGAAAGATCGACCTGATCGTTGTTCGTTTGACGTTCTGCTTTATTTTCTTTGGTGTTTCGTATAACTCACCGGACTTTCTTTGTGTGTACGGGAGTACCGACCTGATTGTTATTGGGTTATACAATTTCAACTTGTTTTAATTTTTTTTTTGTTAAATCCGAAGCCTTATCTGCGTATCGAAAGATCGACCTTAAGGTAGACGATTTAACGTTCTTATTTCTTTTTAAATGGAACACAGTTGACAATATCATGAAAAATACTATGCAATTGTGAAAATCACAAGTGCTATCACACAAAAGGAAAAAAAAGAAAAACAGAAAATGTCTGAGTATGTCTGATAGTGTGAGATACACTGGTCAAAGCAAATCTAATCAATACCTTAACATATCCAGATGTTATGAGTACGATTCTGCCTGAGTTTAAGATGGACAAATTATATTAGCAATCAGCATGACTTATGTGTTTCAATTAATTGAAAATGAAGTGTAGTTCAGTGCGTTATGACCAATATGATCCCATATAGTGATCTTTCTCATACCAAAAATAGTGTTTGATTCTGTATTGTGATTTCATTTCATTTCAGAAAAGAACAAATTTTCGGTGTGTTTTAGCATAAACTTTGAAAAATCAAAGAGATTTTAAGTTTGTTTTGATATAAACTTTCTAAAAGTAAAAAAGATTTTGTTTCTGCTTTATTTTCGATCTGATCAACACGTGATACAAAATCAAATTTTCAAAATCAGATCTTGGAGTCTCGAAGAGACGTTTTGCACCAAGATTATTTAAATGGTGATGCAGGATGCTAAAGTGCAAGAGATCACAACTTCAAGTCTTCTGAAGTTTGTTGATAAAGACCAGCGATACACCAGACATTGTCAAGTATTCAGGATCAAGCTACGATTAAGTTGAGGAGGAGTTTGTTCGAAGATTCATTTCATTGGACGAACATATTCTACACTTGAGGGGGATCTTGGTTGAAGATACAGATTTGATGATGTAGAAGAGTAGATTTACTGCACACGACGAGGGGGAGTTTGTTGATACCTGATATGTGCGTCGTGTGAAGTATTAAGCAATGTTCAAGTTCAAGCCAAAGTCTAAGTGGCCGAACTAGGTCCGAACCTAGAGTTCGGACTGGCCGAACCTGAGGTTTGGACGAAGCTCGGCCAGCTAGGTATAAATAGATGTTTGGACATTATAATAGATAGTTCTGAGCATGTGAGATTTCAGCTAAGTGTGTGTTTTCAAGGTGTTTCTCTGTGTTGTGTTTCTAAGTGTTTACTGGTTGTAATTGTTCTTCGTTGATCAATAAAACAATCGGTTAATTACGTTTCGATGTCCAATTAGCTAGATCGAGTAGACGATCCGATGATCACGCATTTTCAATCAATCAGATAACAGGGGAGGGTCTCATACCAGGTCCTTAGTGCCTATTTAAGACCATAGAGAGCTTTAATTAATTTACACACCTTTAC
>JBCNJP010000008.1:34268460-34399684 GCA_039602395.1 Deinandra increscens subsp. villosa | reverse complement strand
GAAAATCAAACAAGGTTAAATCTTTGCAAAATGAACACATGTATACACAGTGACTTCTCATTTTACTTTTCACATATCTTTTTCTTGATATATCATGAGATATGCATCAAGATACAGTTCACTAGGTCAAGCATCAGATTTAGTGTATATCACATTCGTATACTTTCTGATTTGCCGAGCCTACCTTACACATCGATCAAATGGTCTTATGGCTTCTTCATCTATTTTATCCATGAGTCAGACAATGTCAGCCAATGTACCATCATTTCCCAAACATGTCAGATACAATTTCTCATTTTTTTCAATGTTTTTGTCTTTTTGCACTTTTTCAATGTTTTTGACTTTTTCAAATTTCTCCCCCTAAAAATGACAACTCTATTTATAGATTTTCATTTTTACGATTTGAAAAACAACACACTATTTTTGTAGATTTGCAAAAACAAACTCCCCCTCAGAATGAGACGGAGGTAAAACAAAAACAAGAAATTGATCAACCAACACGAATACTTTCAGTTTAGAATTTGGAAAACAAAATGGATTTTGAAATTCAGTTTAATTAGAACAGATATTTCACAATCAGCATTTGTCCAATCACCAAAAGATCTTCCTGAAATACCTGCTAGACATCAAATAAAACATTAGATACTTTAGGATCGACCCGATTTAACAATATCGGGTCGCCCGGTGTCTTCCACATAGTCACTTTTGGCCTTGGAAACAACTTTCGGTTTCCATTGCATTGAAGATTTTAATGTTTGATCAGAACCTGAAAATGTTTCAACTGGCGTCTTTGACGAAGACGACTTACTAGTTGTTTTAGATTTAGAAAACCATGGTTCATAAAAAATTTTACCATTATTATCCACATATTTTGCATTTTTGTGAACATATGCAGTCGTCGTACAATTTGCAGCCATATGTCCAGGTCGACGACATGCATAGCAAATTCTTTCACGAAATTTTGAAAAGAACTTGAAAACAGTATTTGGTTTCCAACTATAATTCGTAGCAGGAGAACCATAGTAACCAAAAGAATGTTCAGAAGCAAATGAATCAAAGAAATTGTCAGATGAATCATACCTAGGAGATCTTTATGGTAAAGAATATGAATCACTCGATGAACCTCCAGAATGATAACATCGATTTCTTGATGTAGAACTATTCGGCTTCTTCTGATGAGCTTGCTTTTGCTGAGTCTGAACAAATTCTTTCTTTGATTGTTGCTGAAGTCGAGGAACATGCTGAACAACAACTTTCTTTGGTTTCTTTGTTGTCTGTTGCACTAATACATCCTTGACTTCATAACCCAAACCTTTATACTTGAATCCAGAACCCTTTGTAAATACAGACGAAGAACCAGAAGCATCTCTCCCTTTAGCTTCTCTAGTGAATTTTTCTTTGATGTCCTTCAGTTTATTCTTTGCAATCCACACTTTTCCTTCATCAGTTGTAGAAGAAGTACTTGAAACAACTTTAATCAAAATTTGTTCATTTTCCAGGAGAACAGAGTTTGAAGTAAATTTTGGAGCTTCACCCAATGGTTTGTGCTTTTTCTCAGATTTTGATTTCTTTTTCTTGGATGAAGTGGCAAACTTCGAATAATCATGCAATTCGTCCTTAGGATCAAGCGGAGCAGATGTAACTTCAGATGAATCCACCGGTGAAGGAACCATGTGAATATCATCTTTCTTAGAACTATCTTCACTTTGATCCTGTTTATATAAGAAATTTAACAATGTTGGTGACAAATTGCAATTCTTCACTTGCCTTTTTAACTCCAAAATTTCTAACTTCAAATCATTGATTTTCTGTTGAGCATCAAACACTTCCTTTTGTGACTTAATAAACTTTGCGTTAAGCTCATCATATTCATAAATCTGCACTTTACGAATGTCACATTCAACAAATAATTCTTCAAGCACACTTTCTCTTTTCTTTTTGTAAATCTCAATATCTTTTGTCAACACTTCATTCTTGTCGCGATAAAGAACATTTTCATCTTGAAGCATAGAAATCTTGTGCTGAAGTTTTTCAATTGTAGCTGCTGATTCAATAACAAGAGTATTAGCCTTTTCATACTTCTGTTGCACAGGATAAGCCTTGTTGAACAATGCTTCAAAATCTGCAGCAACATCTTTAGCTTCAGCTTTTGCTTTTTCACATTCAACCAACAATTTATCCTTTTCTTTCATCAAATTCTTGTTGATCTTAGCAAGTTTTGCACACGTCGAACATACTAACAAACTACCAATCTGAAATTCTTCTATGTCACTTTCATCCCCTTTGTCATATATAACACTAAAACTTGTTTCAGAAGCTGAATCAGAATCAGTGATACAACCATCAATTTGTCCAGAATTGAAAACAATATCACAATCCTTTTTGTCAGTCAATTTATCACTTCCTGATTCCAAACCACTCGATGCAGAATCATATGATTTAGAATCAGTAGAATCTGAACCAATTGTCATGATCTGATTGTGTGCACATGCCGCACCTTTTTCTTTTAATGCATTCCATTTATCTGTAGCAGTACAATACTTTGTGATTTCAAGACATAAATCTCTTGAAAGAGCAGCTTGAATAATATCTCTTTCTTGTTTCTCATTATTTGTATAATCCCTTTGTTCGAAAGAAAGATGTCGATGAAGTATTGCATCTCCTCTTGTATCAGTAGGCCATTTGAATTGCTTATTGATTATTTTCCAAAATTCTTCAAAATGTTTGTTGATGTAAATCTCAAAATCAACTTTCCAATTATCATAATCTTCCCATTTCACCAAGATAGGTATCATAGAACTAGCTTCTGATGCACTCATTTTCGAACAAATTATGAAAAATCAATTCAATATGCTTGAAACACTCTTTACCAAATACTCCAAAATTTTCAGACTTAAAAACGAAGGTCTTAAAAGTGGATTTTGGGCTCCAAAACGAAGGATACTGGTCTATTAGATGAGTAAAAGTCTAGATCTTTTCGAGACGGTCGTTTTGGCTGGTATTAGCTCGCGTAACTCTTTACGGTTCTCAAGATACGTCAGTTTTCGTAAACCACTAATAACTTGAACACTGTTCACCGAACATGGTCCGAACCTTCACCGAACCACCTCCGAACTTTATCCGAACAAAAACTGGTCCGAACTCCCTCCAAACCTGAGCTTCGGAGGAACAAAAACAATATAAGGCTGAACTAGCTCCGAACTTGGACCGAACTTCCACCGAACCTCACCGAACGTGAATAAACGCCGAACGCTCACCGAACGCCGTCCGAACCTCGAGTTCGGAGCGGTTACTCCGAGCTTGTCCGAACCTCAGATGAGTCCGAGCTCACTCAACACCATTCTCTCGATTTTCAGTGTTTTTTACTAGAATTTTCGACAGGAATTCAAACAAACTCGATAGAAACGAATTAGGAATGAATTTTTGACACGAAGCACACTCGAAACGATCAAACGAACTCAAAAACGATACTCATTTTCTCAAAAACGTGAATTTGAACTCAAAACTCCAAAAAACAATGATTTCTGACTAGTAGAGCAAACCTAATGCTCTGATACCACTTGAAATTGCTTGAGCGTGTGGATCTTCTACTTAGTCGTATAGAAATCAATGTAATATGAGTAGAGACACAAAGAGTAAATACAAACAGACTTTGTATTGACCACTGAGAACCACAGAGTACACGTAGAAAGTATATGACACCGAAAAACCACAATTCTATACAAGACGAACATATTTATAGGCTGAAAACACGACTGGCCGAACCTCAGGTTCGGCCAAGCTTTGGCGGCTCCGAACCTGGAGTTTGGCCAAGGATCGGCCAGACCTAAACTTGCATGTTCCGTCTTGTTCTCGATACTTCACATGACGATCAGGAACCATGTATCAATAGATTTAAACAAAAGTAAAATGTCTTCATGTGCCATGCCAACCCGCTCTGGACACTCCTCAGCGATCTGCAAAAGTTTAAACCACGCAAGTGTCAACCTAACGGTTGGTGAGTTCACAGTGGGCTTGTCTCATAATCATAATTGTGTCAACATATACTTATGTAATATTTATTTGTGAAAAGCAATGCTCAGTGATAATACACCAGTCCATAATCATAGTAGCGTGATTTAGTAAAAGTAATGTCCGTAACATGCGTTATCGGGTATGTACTAGTTTTGTAAAATTAAAGTGCTCAACCGATATCGCGGGTAGCTACTCCGTTGTTCCATGCACTAATTAAGGAAATTTGTACCAGAGCTGACTAATAAGTATTGTAGTGGCATCGCCATCATCTATTTTGTTTTGCGGACATACGTCATCGCGGCTTTTCCTCCCCCGTGTCCTTTCGGGATCACGGTCAGATAGGCTGATATTGTACCTCCGTGCACCTCCAGTGTCACGAGGCGAAGTTTGTCAAACTCCAGTAGATCTACCCAACATCCCCTCGCTTTTACAATTAATGGCACAATTAAGTTGAGGACTTTCTCAGTTAAAAGGCAATCCTTAGAGATCATGTGATATCATGTGGTTTAGACTTTAACCTACACTAACCATATTAAAATGGTTTACCGGATTCTCATGAATCTCAAAATATTTTCAGTTTCGTTTTCAGAAATAGTTTGTTTAAGTTCCACAAGTGTTTCCCATAAAACACTTCAAGTTTATCAAGGAGGTGCGTTGCACTCATAAGGTTTCAAGTTCATCAAAGAGGTGCATAGCACTCGTAAGGTTGTCAGCATTGTTTTTCATTAAGTTATTCGGTGTGTCCCGAACGGGCTCACAGTAAACGGGTTAGTGACACTCACCTTTGGTTGCACTGCTACACTTGCTAAATAATCCAAGTATTGTTTGCTTAACGAAGACCTAAGAACACGTTTAGGTCTTAAGTATTAGTTTTGTGTTTAATCTTTAACTTACGTCACTATGGCCCATAACATAGCACGTTGGAACTATGACACGACATACCGACACACGACACCGATGGTTGATCATAAACGAGGGTTCACATAATTCAGAAATCAAAGCATGTTTCATTATTGCATAATCATGTAAGTCATGGCATAACATTCAAATAAGTTGCACAAGTTTGGGTTTTGGTCTTGGCACAGTTTCGCTACACAGTTTCGCTACACAGTTTCGCTATGTGCACGGGCAGCACTTTCGCTAGGGAATACCCGATGACACAGTTTCGCTAGCTAGTTTCGCTCGAAACTGATGACACAGTTTCGCTAGCATAGATTCGCTCGAAACTGGTTTGACCTTTCGTTCAGGGAAAAGGTATTGTTTCGCTCGGTAGTTTCGTTCGAGCATAACACTTAGTTTTCACCGGCGACACTATAGTTATCGCTGGATGAATTTCTAAACAGTTTCGCTACATAGTTTCGCCCAGAGAACACACAGTTTCGCTAGTCGCGAAAAAACTCGTTTTTAAGACCAAAAATCAATCTAACAGCTTCCATACATCATGTAATTCAATATCTAGCATGCATAAACATTTACCAACATCGCAGAGGCAATTTTAACACCTTAAACATGAGTTTTCATCATCAAATCACCAAAAACACCGCAAAGCTCATTTTTAGCACAAAGTTAACCTAACTAGCATGAATCTTCATTATGGCTTGATTTCATATGTAAAGTTACAAACTTTATGATAGATCTAGCATTCCTAAGCATCATACTACAAGCATACACGATTTCATGAAGATCTAAGCATGCTTTTTAAAAAAACACATAGAGTATGCAAGAAAAGATGGTTTTGGGGACTCACGGTTTGATCTAGGATCCGAATGGATGAGTCCACTAACTGAGATGATGGCGGCTCGTGGTGGTTCTTGGCTGACCAGATTTCACGAGAGGGGAGATGGAGAGTGTGTGTGTGTTTGGTGTGAAATGATGTAAAATAAGAAGATTAGGGTTTTAGGGACTTTATATCAGGAGCTAGTTTCGCTGGCAGTTTCGCTGGCCAAGCGAAACTGGCTCTGAATTCATGCAATTCAAAAGTTTGGCTACCGAGCGAATCTACAGTTTCGCTCGGTAGTTTCGCTGGCAGACAAAAGGGGCCAATTACACAATTACACAATTAATTAAATAAACACGTTGCACATAATTCCACATAGTTCAACAATTTAAACAATCACGTTTTAATCATGTTTTTGATAATAAATAAATAAACACATATGGACGGGTTCGGTGATCAACCAAAGGTCGTGGACGTATTCGGTCTAGTTAAGCATTAGTTACTAAGTTAACACTTATAACGTAACTAACGGAGATTGTTTAACGGAAGTTAACCTTGGAATTCTCGGATGTCACAATTTATCTACGTTTTACAAATAAAACGTTCACCATGTTTATTATTAATCATGAATGTGTTATTTAAATTAACATTCTCATTCGCTGCCCAAAGTGTAACCCTTTTGTATTGGACCTCGATAGTTATGATAATGTTATCCGACGATCGGACACTATAATCCAATAGGCCCAAGACCACAAAGGCTTGGGTCCCCTACAGAAACTAACCCATCTATCTTACATGTGCAGGAATCATCCAATAAATCTCAAACAAGTTTTTGTGTTGTAGATTGCTGATGTTCTAGTCAGATGACCAGAATAAAAGTTTATTAAAAGACACAAAAAGACATGATGGAGCTCCAAAGGCTTTTGGAAGCACTAAAGGTCGCAATTCTGGTCAAGGAATGGTGACAATTGTGAAGCTTAATTTGATAACGTAAATTTTGTTGATGTTCTTAACTTTAATCTTATAAGTATGTCACAAATGTGTGACAAGAAATTGAATGTTTTCTTTAATGAGACTGAGGCTCTTGTATTTAAACCTAGTGTAAAAACACCTAAAGAAATTATTTTAGTTAAAGCACATAAAAAACAAGGTTTGTACATTCTAGATATGACACATATAATATCTAAGGATGGTATACCTGCATTATATTTAAGGCCTCAGTAGATGAATCAGATCAATAGAATAGAAGGCTATGACATGTAAACTACAAATCAATGAATTAATAATATGGTTTGGTTAAAGGACTACCAAACAAACAGTTTACATGCAGAACATTGTGTTTCTTGCTTTGAGGGTAAGCAACATAAGTCTTCTCATAAGCCCAATTTTGAGAGCTCTATATCTCACCCCTTGGAATTATTACATATGGACCTCTTTGGATTCAAAAGGTTGATGAGCTTGGGAAAGAAATCCTATTATTTTGTGATAATTGATTATTTTTCAAAGTATACCTAGGTTTTCTTTATTGACACTAAGGATGAAACCCCTGAAATTTTAAAAGCATTAATAACCAAACTTTAAAATCAATCAAAGTTCAAGGTCAAAACAATCAGATGTGACAATGGTACTGAGTTTAAAAATCATGTTTTAAACTCATTTTGTGAAGATAAGGGAATAGTTAGACAATTTAGTGCTGCAAGAACCCCTCATCAAAATGGTGTTGCTGAGAGGAGAAACATAACCCTAATTGAGGTTGCAAGGTCTATGTTGGTTGAGTCAAAACTTCTGTAACATTCTGGGCAGAAACAATTAATACTGCCTGTTATGTTCAAAACAGGATTTTGATTGTCAAAGGTCTTAACAAGACACCATATGAACTTTGGAGGAAAAGAAAACCTAATATTTATTTCCTAAAGTCATTTGGTTGTCTAGTTACAATATTGATAACCAATGAGTAGTTGCCAAAATTTGCTGAAAAAAACAGATGATGGCTATATTTGTTGGATACTCTAGTATATCAAAGGCATACAGAGTGTACAATATCAAAACTAAAATTGTTAAGGAAACAATAAATATGTTTTTGAATGAGAAGTCCAAAAACAAATTTATTTCTGAACCCTCATGGCTATTTGATATTGATTCCCTAACCAAAGCTTTCAACATAATTCTTGATGTAAAACACCCTATGATGGATCTTGTTTAGTGTATCAGAATTGAAAAGAGTCAGATAGTAGATAAATGTCTGATTCTATTTCCACTGAATGAGAACAGACTCAAACTGACCGAATGACAAAAACACACAGTTAGATCGAATGACCAACAGTGTTCAAAAGTTGTGAATGAGACGAATGAGCTTGCTATTTATAGACAAGCTGACCACTGAATGATTCATTTGGTGGTCATTCGCCTCTCATTTGATGGTTCTCATTCACCCATATAAAACACATAACTCATTTGACACATAAGCATTATCTACTAACAAACTCCCCCTTAGCATATGATGTCTCCGCCAAACTTCATCAAACTTTAAAACTTCAAATGTTGATCTTCAAATACTCCTCCTTGGAAAACACTTGATCATTAACCATGAGTCTTAAACTCAGTTGACCTAGAGCTAACATGCTGGAACAGAAGCCACTTGGCATGTGATACACTGAATCACTTGAAAATGCATGAGCATCGGATCGTCTACTCAATCTAGCTATATCAGATGAGAAACAAGTAATTAACTGATTGTTTTATTGATCAAGCAAACAATTACAATCAGTAGACACTCAGAAATGACTCAGAGAATACACCACAGAAAACACACACTTAAGCTATAATCTCTCAGACTCTATTTTTTAGATTACAAAGAAAACTCCTATATATAGTCTTCTGGCCGAACCCCAGGCGAACCTGAAGTTCATCTGATCCGAACCTCTGGTTCGGACCAGGTTCGGCTGGCAGCTAACCTTAACCTTTGATCTTCGTCTTGTCTTGACTGGATACTTCACACGACACACAGACTATGTATCTACAAACTCCCCCTCATCGTGTGCAGTATCTTTAACATCATAAAATATGTATCTTTAATCAAACTCCCCCTCAAGTGCAGAATCTGATCGTTCAATGAAATGAATCTTCGAACAAACTCTTCCTCAACTTGTTTATAGCTTGATCTTGAATACTTGACAATGTCTGGTGTATCTCTTGTCTCTATCTAAAGCTTCAGATGACTTGAAGTTGTGATATCTTCCACTTTATCAACCTGCTCAATATTTAAATAATCTTGGCGCAAACCGTCTCTTCAAGACTCCAAGATATGATTTTGAAAATTTGATTTGTATCACGTGTTGATCAGATCGAAAATAAAGCAGAAACAAAATCTTTTTGGCTTTTAGAAAGTTTATATCAAAACAAACCTAAAATCCTTTTTAATTTTTCAAACTTATGCTAAAACACACTGAAAATCTTTTTATGCTTTTCTGAAATGAAATGTTAAACGCAATACATAATCAAACTCTATTTTTGGTATAAGAAAGATCACTCTTTTGGGATCATATTGGTCATAACGCACTAAACTAGACTTTAATTTCAACTAACTGAAACACATAAGTCGGTATAATTTGTCCATCTTAAACTCAGGCAGAATCATACTCATAACATCTGGATATGTTAAGGTATTGATTAGAATTGCTTTGACCAGTGTATCCCACACTATCAGACATATTCAGACATTTTCTTTTTCTTTTGTGTGATTACACTTGTGATTCTTCACAGAGCATAACATTTTTCATGATATCGTCAACTGTGTTCTATGAAATAAGAAATAAGAACGTTAAATGATCTACCTTAAGGTCGATCTTTCAATACGCAAATAAGGCCTCGGATTTAACAAAATAAGAAAGATAAAACAAGTTGAAGTTGTATAACCCAACAACAATCAGGTCGGTACTCCCGTACACGCAGAGAAAGTCCGATGAGTTATACGAAACACCAAGGAAAATAAAGCAGAACGTCAAATGAACAACAAACAGGATGGCCTTGTGAGCACGTAGAGAAAGTCCGATCGTTTAACAAAATAAAGAAAATCAAACAAGTTTAAATCTTTGCAAAATAAACACATGTATACACAATGACCTCTCATTTTTTTTCTCACACTTATTTTTCTCTTTTTGTCATGAAATACGCTTCAAGATGTTATCCACTTGGTCAAGCATTAGTATTTAGTGTATATCGTATCAAAATATTTTCTGATTTGCCAAGCCTACCAAGCACATCAAACAATGATCTTTTGGCCTTTTCATCTACTCTATCCATGAGTCAGATACGTATGCCAATGTACCATCATTCCCAATGATCAATTTCTCAAAGTTTTATATATTTATTCACCTTCCATATATATTTTGCATGTATTCATCTTCTTTCCATAACATGCATTTTTTCACAATTTCTCCTCCTTACATGTAATTCTCCCCCTTATATGAAAAACTCTATTTTTGGATTTTTCATTTTACAAAAAAACAAGACTCTATTTGTAACTTTTTCAATTTTCTTTTGAAAAACACAATCGAAATGTAAAGAAAGAAAATTGATCAACCAACACGGATACCATGTAGTGTAAAATTTCAGAAACTTGCAGGTTGGTAAGATATGTCATGAAATTTAAGTTAAGTAGAATACTCCTCCATCAACAACTTTGCAATCATCGATAGGTCTTCTAGAAGTACCTACACACTGGTCAAACTGATTAGTTCATAAATGACCCGAAGCGGAGTGCTTCTGGTCGATCAGTGTCCTGGTTTTGTTTCGAAACCACATTAGTTTTCCATTGTTGTTGTTTTGGTAATTCGGTTTTTGATGAATTAATCACAGGTGACTGTGATGAAGAACCTACATTTTGAGTCTTTTGAAAAATAGGAACAAAACGTTTTTGTTTCAGAAAGAATTTTGGCTCAACTTCATCAAAAACTCTGCCTTATTCATCAAAGAACTTTGGTTTGGCAGGTTTACCAAAAACATTGACCTTTGGAGATATTTGATTTGAATTAGCAGAAATTGGACAATCATTTTTCATATGCCCTTTTTGGTGGTAAACATAGCATATGCGATTAGCTTTGTCCCACCATTTAGGTGCCTGCATAGATTCATAAACATGAATATCTCTAACATGATCAAATGAAGGATTATATACCCGATGCCTGTGATCATGAACCCATTTGGATGTTGGGCTTTTAGAGATTGAACCATCAGAAGAAAATTTTGCATGTTGATTCTTCAAGGTTCTTGAAGCATCCTCCTTCACAAAAACATCTGAAATTTTTCTAGCATCCACGCAGTAATGTGGAAACTCTTTATCGAAGAAAATTTGTTCCGAACCCTTAAGTTTGTAAAACCGTTCGGGTTAAACCTTCTCAACCTTATAAATCTACTTCTTCACCTGCTTCAATTTAAGCTTCTTCAGATTTTGTGAAGTGAAACCTTGATCACCATTATTTGCAACAACCTTTTGTTGAAAACCCAGACCAACACCTTTTTCAAAAACTTTCTCTTCAGAACTTGAATTGTGATGTCCATTCTTTGCCAACCTTAAAAATTCAGCTTTGACTTCATTAACATTTTTTTGCTCATAGAAAATCGTCTCATCAAAGTCAGGTTGAGAGCGAATTTCTCACTCGAAGTAGTTGATTTCTCATTTGCATTCGAAGATGAACCAGAAACAAATGTTGGAATTGTTGGAACTTCAACTTGATTATTTTTCTTCTTGCCTTTCTTCTTATTTTTCTTCTTTTTCACAACCTTTTCTTCTTCAGAATTAGCTAATGATAAAAACTTCTAATAATCAAATTCTTCAATCTTTTCTTGCATTTCTTTTACCGCTTCTTTGATATTTGTGACGCCCACTCTCAGACTTGGCACCAAGAGGGGTCACTCATCGGATTTACTCATGAACACGTGGCACAACAGAGATAAGCAGCGGAAAATTTAAAACTTTTATTTATTATAAAGCCAAGTACGTAAAGTAACTAAGATAATTTACAATCTATGTATATAGCGACTAACTATATCAGTCTTTATTTATCTACAACTACGCCAGCACCTCCACAACTCCTCTAATAGCTTGCCCGATCAGTCTCTTATCACGAGGGCTCCGCCCTTGCTCCCAGACGTCTCACCTAAACCTGAAATACATATGGTTTGGGAAAAGATCAGCTTACGCTGGTGAGTTCTACATTTTAAAAACGTTACCTCGTTTGTGAGGTTAAAACCTTTGTACCTGCAAAATCCCTTTTTACAACATTTATCAAGTATAACACATAACAAGCCATACATAACATAACATCATAATTATACACATTTCTCTAGAAAACATCTACCTCGATAACCCTTAACTCCTATGACCTGAATTCCATACACCTCCATACCTTCTGGTATCGAATACTGCTCATGTGACTTTATCGGAAGCCCCCAACCTTAGTACCAACAACCACTCCATTTCTTCTATACCTTCCCGGTCTCGTATACTGCTCAGGTGACTTCATCTGGAAGCCCCCAACCTCAGCAATGACAATCGTCCTACATTCCGTTCTTCCAGTTTTGAATACCGCTCAGGTGACTTAATCTGGAAGCCCCCCCCCCCCCCAACCTCAGTATCGACCTCTGTTCACGTAACCTTAACTCTTTAGACGTTCCATTCTATCGAACATCTCCTTAACCACCATAGTACTACTACCCGCCCCTAGTTAGATATCCAGGTGACTCACGTGTGCTAATAAACATGATAATGTACTCATATACTGCAACAACTGAACATCCCCCAATTTACCTAGGTGTATGTATACAGGATGTACCAGCGGCATATCCTCCACACTTTCGATATACCGGGTAACTATACTACCATGCTTGTATACAGGATGTACCAGCGGCGTATCCACCACATAATAATATAGCAAATGCATCACCTGTTCTCATATAATCATACATTCTTACTTGTGCATTTATTAATAAACCCTTATCATTTGGATACCTAGTTTCAAAGAAAATATAGCACATAACCCTAATAATCATTTCATATGCATTATTCTATCATCATCATTTCATATATAATACTAACACGTTTAACCATTCGTAAGCATCTTCATAACATAACACATATCATTTCAAACAGTTCATCAATTCACCAGTTAAGATAATCAAACTTTCAGATAAAAGTATTTCAAATACTTTTTAAGTAAATAGTTGAACATTGTATGTATATCAGCCCGAAAACATTAAAGCATTTAAAACAATAAAAAGTGGGCTCGCAAAACTCACCTTATCTATTTACTCGTTATACTCGGACAGAACCTCCGACAGAATCATCGGTTAACCTAATTCGCGTATCGTATGGCATTAACGCAAGGTTTACCATTATAAACATATCCTATTTTTATTTATCTCTTATATTATCTTAATAATATCTAATTATTAAGGTTTACTTCTTTTAAGGTCAAAATGACCAAAATACCCTTATAGGCATAATATCCCTTTTTAATATGAAGACGCGCATTCCTATAAGCAAACGCTCACTCCGGGATCGCCCAGGGAGGTATGCCATTTCCCAGTTGGGACTTATGCGACACCCTCGCTATGCCAGAAACCCCAGTGTACAGGCACTTACCCTTCCGGTCCGCACGAACTTCTAAGTATCCGATTAACTCGGTATCTTAAATACTTTATCATTTATCCATTTTAACTCCATATATACTTATTATATATATAAACATAGTTCCATACCAAAATTCAAGTACCCATATCCTCCGGATTATTTTATATTAAATAATCATATTTCAAAACCCTAATTTCATATATTTCTCATTTCTTTATCAAAACTCATTTTCTTTTCAAAACAACTTAGGGTATTATCCATTATAATATTTTATAATATCCTTTAAAAGACCAAAGCTTAATTCAAAACGTTTACTTGACATGGGCAGAACAACGTCTAGAAAACCCTAATTTTGACCCGTTAACAAAACCTTAACCAAACCTTTTCCATTTATGAAATAAACTTAGGGCTTTCTTAAAAAACATTAATTTAGGATTACCTACAAAAATTCAGACCCTAATTCCCACCTGATCGCCCGATTTGAGCATAATAACCTCAAGAACCCTAATTTTACATCATTTTAAGAAAGCATACTTACAGATCGAGTTAACAAAAACTGAAAGAGGTTATTTTAGATCATACCAAATAATGGGTGACTGCAGAAATTCAGCTCCTAATTCCTTACGGTTTGAGAGAATTACTCCGACGAAGTTTATGGTGTGTAAAGTGGGTTTTTGGGTTGTTATTCAGTGAATTGGCGAGTTATTCTGATGATTCGAGGCCCCTATTTATACTATAGACGCGTCTTAGGCTGCCAACACGTCCCATGGTGACTCATGGTCGAAATCTGCCACGAATTCGAAGTATCTTGGGCTGCAAGGTGACTATCGTGGCCAAAACTCGAACCGTGATGTTTCTGCCTGCTGCGTGACCTTCGCGTATCGCGCCAATCAGGTGGTAGTGGCTCGCGATACGCGAGCCCCTGATTTTTGGCCAAGATTTGGTTTTTGGCATATTTGGCCCTTCTACTTTGGTTTAGTGCATTTATAGCCCCTAAACTTCTATCCTTTTATCATTTTATGTACCAAAATATTATGGGACATATTTCTAATAATTTATAAGGTTTCTAAGGCTCGGGATTCGTACGATAACATATATATACATTTATATATATTTTCTTTATTAATTTTTAAATTACTCTTTAGCCCCTTAAATTTTACAATACTTATCATTTCATGTTACGAATCATATTAGGATATATTTTTACTATATTCTAAGCCGGGATACTTATAATAATTATAGATACGTATAATATCCGTATACGTTTATAACTTTACAATAATTTTAGTCCTTTTACTTTTCCGTTAACTATTAACACACGTATTCATACGTATATATCCATCAATTCACACATATATCATTATGTTATTCATATAAACGCATATTCATCTCATACTTTACTTTCGTTAATGTTTAACACATCCGATCATGCATATTTCATCACATTAGCTATAAAACACGTACTTCTAAGGCATGCAACTTATCTAATGTATAGTCTTATCATGTTCATCAATCAAGCTCACGTATTTATAATATAAACACGTATTTACTATATATATCATGTATCTATGAAATTTGGGGTGTTACAATATTAGCTGGGGGTGATGCAGTTTTGTCAAACATTTTCTCAAAATTTTCATCACTTGCTAAAAAGCTTGTGAATAATTGAGAATATGAAAGATTATTCAGCAACCGATTACCATCAATAACTTGTGTTTTCAAATCAGAAATTTGCTTTTGGTCTTCAGCTTACTCCTTCTCGGTAGCTATTAATCTTTTTGCAACCTTATGCGTTTCAAATTTTTGCAATCGAAGATTATCGAGACCTTCAAACAATTCTTTCTTCAACTTAACCTCATTTCGCTTTTGAATTTCCAGATTTGCAGTTTGAACTTTATTCACACTTACCAACTCTGGCTTCTCATCTAACAACTTCTCCATATCAACTTCATAACTTTCAATTTTAGCAGCATATTCTTCAGAATTCTTTGTAAGCAAATCAAGCTTGTTTTTTTTTATTTATCAAACAAATTTTGAAAATCATTAGCAGCATCCTCTGCTTCATCTTTCCATTTCTTAACTTCTTTAACCAACTCATCCTTTTCCTCACTCAATGTTGCAATCTTTGCTTCATCATCCTTTCTATTTTGTTTAGATATTTCTAAAACCTCATTTAGCAACTTGACTTCTTTTATCAACGACTCATTTTGCACACTCAAATCTTTTTCGTTTTTCTTTGAAACCTCCAAATCTTCTTTAACCAATTGAAGTTCAGCATTCAGCTTCTTGACTTCATCCATCAAAGATTCATTTTCTTTCATCAATTCTTCAATTTTGGATTCAAACTTGTCAGTTTTAGCAGCTTCATATGAACTAGAATCAGAATAATATTCATCTTGCTCATGTGTGACAATATAAATAGATGTATCAAAATGTTGACCCCAATTATAAACACCATCATTCTGAACCGTTAAAGCTGTCTTGTTTAAATTACTTGAAGATGGTAGAGAAAAACCAGGTTTGTTAACAGATGCTTGTTGACATTCTCTAGCAAAATGTCCAAGCTTAGAACACTTGTAACATTTCAGCTTAGATTTGTCAAAACCCGATCTTCCATTAAAATTAGAAGTAGTTCTTCCATGTTTCTTGAAAAACCTCTTTGATCTTTGACCAAGCATAGCATATTGCCAAGATAAATCTTATTCATTTAATTGATCATCATCAAGTTCATCAAGATCATCTCTAGTTATTTTTGCATCTGCAACATTCTTGATAACCAATCCAAACGATGACGAAATTAAAGCGTCAATCATTTTAGCATAATCATCTGTTGTTTCAGCAAAAACAGCATTCTGATATGATAATTCTGGAAGTGTAAAGCTACAACCCCATGATGAATTACTTTCAGAATTTCTAGAAATATTTCCATAGAAAGCAGTAAGTGGTGCAGAACTCAGACTTGGTTTAGCCTTAGCCGTCATACTAGCAGCATTCTCACCATGATACAATTCTGCTTTGGATTTGTTGGAATTCATCATTTCCATCTCGCGGGCATGAAGTTTACTAGTTAGATCATGAAACGCCAATGTGGATAATTCATTATCATGTGTAAGCAACAACACATAATTTTCCCATTTTTCTGGTAGAGCCTCCATAATCTTTTATTTTAATTCCTCATTCGTTTTCTCAATTCCCCCAATCTTTGATTCACTGAATAGATGTGACAATCTTGATACAAGAGCCGTGATATTTTTATTCTCATAATGCTGGAAGTTATCAAACTCCTTACTCAACACCTTCTTTCAACTTTTCTTGTATTTATCATTTCCTTCACACCTTGCTAATAAAGCATCCCACAATTATTTTGATTTCTTGCAAGTACTAAATTGATGTAACAACTCAGTGGGTAATGCCATTGTATGATAACCAAACGCTTTTTGTTCAAGCTCATATGCTTTTCTTTCAGTAATATCAAAGGTATGAACTTCTTTGAAATCTCCCCGATCAGTTGGATGTTGATAAAGCTTCTTAATTGGAATCCACAAATCGATATCATTCGTGCTTATATAAGCAGAAAATCATTGCTTCCAATTTTGATAACTTCCAACTTCAACAACTTGGGAACTTTCTGACTTGTTCCAATTTCGTTGTCAAAGTTCAGCATTTTTTGCATTGCATATTGCATCGCGGAAAAAGCTTGATATTCTGACATCTTGAATTTTTTTCAAAAACCCTGATTGTCCGAACCTTATCCGAACCTTAATCTGTGATCTAAACTTTATCCGAACCTCGACCGAACCTAGCTTTGCCAAACTTTAGCCGAACTCAAATTGAACCGAACTGAAAAACAATATCCGAACCATTTCCGAACCTTTTTTGAACCCAAATCTATCCGAACCTTGAACGAACCTTAACCGAACAAGAATATTATCCGAACTTCAACCGAACCTTGGACGAACTTGAACTTCGGACCGACGAACCTTAGACTAACTCTAACCGAACCTAGACTTCGGACAAGCGAACTAACTATAGCCGAACGTGGAGTTTGGACAGACGGTTACTCCGAACAGAAACAGTTTCAGCCGAACCTCACCATTTTTCGCTCAAAACGTTAAAATTTGGACAGATTTTGACAAAATTTGCAGCAGTAACAGGAAAAATGAAGAGGAAAGATTTAGGAGTGAAAGTTTCACGAAATACACGACCGAAATGATCAAAAGCTCGTAAAAACACTAAAAATCACCAAAACAACACATTCTGTTTCAAAACTCCAAAAATAGCAACCACAGTTCAGTAGAATGAAACAGATAGCTCTGATACCACTTAAAAATGCGTGAGCATCAGATCATCTACTCAATCTAGCTATATCGGATGAGAAACAAGTAATTAACCAATTGTTTTATTGATCAAACGAACAATTACAATCAGTAAACACTCAAAAAATGACTCAGAGAATACACCACAGAAAACACACACTTGAGCTATAATCTCTCAGACTCCCTTTTTTAGATTACTGAGACAAACTCTTATATATAGTCTGCTGGCTGAACCCCAGGCGAACCTGAAGTTCGGCTGATCCGAACCTCTGGTTCGGACCAGGTTCGACTGGCAACTAACCTTAACCTTTGATCTTCGTCTTGTCTTGACTGGATACTTCACACGACGCACAGACTATGTATCTACATAACTTATAAAGGATCCTCACTTGATACTAACAAACTCCCCTTTACACCATGCTTGAGTCATAACTTCAACCTGCATATTCAGAAGACAGAAGTGCGGTTTTCCTTTTTCACCAAAAATTAATTTAATATTGGGCAAAAATCTCCTTCGGAGAACCAAGATATTTGAAATCAGTTTTTGAAAATTATTTGGTATCTTGTGTTGACCGGTTGAAAACAAAACATAAATTAAATCTTTTTGACTTTTAGAAAGTTTATATCCAAACAAATCTAAAATCTTTCTGATTTTTTTCTAAAGTTATGCTAAAACACTCTGCAAATCTTTTTGGATTTTCTAAAATAAAAACAAAAACGAAATATGAATCACACTCTATTTTTGGTTTGAGAAAGGTCACTATCTGGGATCATATTGGACCTAACGTTCTGAACTACACTTTAGTTTCAACTAATTAAAGCACATA
Organism: Deinandra increscens subsp. villosa; assembly: GCA_039602395.1. Taxonomy (NCBI): domain Eukaryota; kingdom Viridiplantae; phylum Streptophyta; class Magnoliopsida; order Asterales; family Asteraceae; genus Deinandra; species Deinandra increscens. Next base: position 34,381,180 of record JBCNJP010000008.1, on the reverse strand, counting down.
AGCCATGTTGAACATTACTAGTATAATTTGTCCATCTTAAACTCAAGCATAATCATACTTATAACATCTTGATATGTTAAAGTAGTATTAATTTGCTTTGATCAGTGGACCCCACACTATCAGACATATTCAAATACGCTTCATATATTTTTCATTGATTACACTGGTGGATCAACACATAGTTTATTGTATTTTGACAATTTTAACTATGTTCTATGCAAAAAGAAATAAGAATGTAAAATCGTCTACCTTAGGGTCGATTTTTCGATACGTAGATAAGCCCTTGGATTTAAAAAAACATAAGAAAAATAAAACAGGTTGAAATTGTATAATTCAATAACAATCAGGTCGGTCTTGTGGACACACAAAGAAAGTCCAATGAATTATACGAAACACCAAGAAAAAATAGTAGAACCTCAAATGAACAACTATCAAGTCGATACTCGCGTATACGCAAAGATAGTCCAATCATTTGAGAAAATAAAGAAAAACAAACAAGTTTAAATCTTTGCAAAATGGACACATGTATACATAGTGACTTCTCATTTTCTTTTTCACTAGATGTTGTCCACTAGGTCAAACATAGCAATTAATATATATCATATTAGTATAGTTTCTGATTTTCCGAGCCCACCTAGCACATCAACCAATGATCTTATGGCTTATTCATCTACTCTATTCATGAGTCAGATAGTCAGCCATTGTACCATCATTTCCCAATGATCAATTTCTTAATTTTTTATTTTTCTCAATTTTTATATAGTTTGCATGTATTCTCTCCCTAATATGAAAACTCTATATTTGAATTTTTCATTTTTCAAAAACAAAAGACGCTATTATTGGCTTTTTCAATTTTCTCCCCCTATACTACAAAATAATGAAAGAAAGAAAATTGACTAACCGACATGGATACCATTCTGGTCAAGATTTTGAAAATTATGTTAAGATTTTAAATCTTTGCAATTTAAGTTAAGCATAATACTTCACCATCAACAATTGAGGAATCACCAATAGGTATTCTTGAAGTACCTGCACACACTAGTCAAAACAATTAGTTTTTAAACTGAGCCTTTGACGTCAGGTCGACTGGTGTTTTCCTTACCTTTTGAAATCACCTTAGTTTTCCACATCACCTATGGTACAACAAGTTTTGATGAGTCAGCAACCGGGATAGTCTTTGAAAGACCACCCTTTTCCTTAGCAGTATGATTAGGAACAAACCGAACAGGTTTGGACTCAACAAAAACTAGGATTGTTTGATATAGAATCTTTACTAGTTCAGCAGTCATACCAACATATGGTTTCTTACCTTTTTGCAGTAACTTGGAAAGACATACAGCAATGTGACTTCGTTTGTTGCATAGAAAGCATTTACGATGATCACTGTACATCGGAGTTCCCGTCAAGCTATCTTCAAAAACATATTAAGTCCTTGAGGTCTTTGTCCTATTTTGCATTGGTTCCTGCACATCATCACATAAAGTAGATTCAAAGGAATCATAACAATCAACTTGTTGTGATTGCAGCTTGTGAACCCATTTGGATGTTTGACTCAGAGAACTGTCAAGAGAAACACAATCTTCCTGCTTCTCTGATAATTGATTGTAGGACAATCTTTAGCAAGATGTCCTCTTTGACGACATTTATAGCACACCGTGGTCTTCATCTTCAGTCTTCTAACATTGTGAGGAGGTAAATTAGATATACAAGAAGAAAATTTTGAAGACTTCTCACCAGCACAAGGTGATTTTGAGAAGTTTGTCTTCTTAGTTTGATCATTTGGCACTACAAAAACCTGAGCAATCTTTTTAGCATCCACAAAATGTAGAGGGAACTCTAAATCTGAATGAACCTGTTCAGACCCTTTGAGTTTATACCATCTCTCCATTTGAGCCATTTTAGCATTAAAAATATCTTCCTTTACCTGATCAAAATCAATACATTTTATTTTTATTTAGACGCTCAACCCTGGATGCACTAAATTCAGGCTGCTTAAACCTAAACCAACCGTTTTCCCAGAATTCTTCCCTTGAGAACCAGATGTTTCATGCCCTTGCTTTGTAAATTTTGTGAACTTAGCTTTAAGACCTTTAATGTTTTTTTTTCACATAAAATATTTGTATGATGAACAATATTTTCTATTGATAAAGCTGCTTTTTCTTCTGCAGTTGATGAAGAACTAGAAAGAAACTTTGGCATCTTTGGAAGTTCAGCCTCTTGATTAACAACTTTCTTATCAGTCTTCCTCGACTTCTTCTTCTTCTTCTTCTTCTTCTTCTTCTTCTTCTTCTTCCCCTTTTGGTTACCTTCTTTTTTCTGAATTTGAACCGGCATATTCAAAATAATCACCAACTACCTCTTTGTTTTCATTTAAATCCTTCGGGTATTCTGTCGGAACAACAGGAGGAGGAGCGGTTTTCTCAAACACCTTCTGAAATGTTTTTTCTTTGCAGAGAAAACTTTGGAAGGATTGAGAATTAGTGATATTGTTTAACTTTTGGTTAACATTAATCACTTCAATTTTCAACTCAAGAAATCTTCTGAAGAGCTTCAGCAAGTTCTTTTTCAGTAATAATCAACTTCCTTGCTGCTCTGTTAGTTTCAGCCTTCTGCATCCTCATGTTCTCCAACTCATCAAACAATTCATTTTTTAATCTTTTCTTAATTCTTTTTATGAATCACAATATTAGCTTTCAAGAGCTTGTTTTCCTGAAGCGATTCAGTTTTAGCATCTAATAACTTCGTATTATCTTCTTGATGACTTAATTCTTGAGCATTAAAATCAGCAACTTTCTTTTCTAGACCTTCAAGCTTAAATTCGATTTTGTAAACAAATCATCAAATACCGCCTCCATCTCATCTGCCTCTTTCTTCCACTTCTCAACATATTTTGATAACAAACTATTTTCTTCAGTCAGCTTTGTAACTTTTTCCATCAATTCTGCATTCTTAGTTGAAACTTTCAATTCATATTCGACGGCTTTCACACAACTACCTTGAAAAGTTTTACATTTTGTCTTCAACTGATTCATAAGTTGCAGTCATGCTTTAAAATTTCTTCTCACACACCTCCAACTCTTCTTTTGCCTTCTTGCATTCTTCTACCAACAAATCTTTTTCTTTAACCAATTCAGCAATTCGTTTATCCTTCAACAAACAAAATTTACACACCGATTCATATCCACCAGTAGAATCAGATTCACTATCTGTAAGAGTTTCATCAACTGATCCAATTGTTACAACAAAAGTATATTGGGAACCAAAAGTTTTTCCCCAATCATAACCTTCGTCAACTTGTGTGACCAATGCTGATTTGTTTGAAGTAGTGTTTGAATCTTTTGTATCTTTACCATTTTCACCCTTCGACTGTCTGCATTCACAGGTGAAACGTCCAAAATTTGAACAACTATAACATTTAACCTTGGACTTATCTAACCCAATTTAGCCTCCTGAATTGAGATCTTTTCGTCCCGTCTAACTCAAAAATCGCTTAACCCTTTTAACCAACATTGCGAATTGCCAATTTAGATCCATTTGTTCCAGATTATCATGATCAATCTGGTAATAGTCTTCATCGATTAGATACGTTGTTCGCATGCTTCCAGTGACAAATCCAAAATATGTTGAAATCAATGATGAAATAAAAGCTAAGTACTCTTCAGAAGTTTTAACCGAAAAAGCACTATGTTGGCTTGAACCGGGATGGTAACATTGCAACCTTGAGAATGACTTGATGAAGAAGTATTTGAACAAAAAATATTGCCAACTACAAAAGCAGTTGCTGGTGACAGGCTAACATTTGTCTTAGCTTTTGCATTAACAGTTGCTGCATTTTGACCATAATAAATTTCGGGGTTCTACAATTATGTTGAAGACTTGTTTGAAGTTAACATTTCCAATTCCTGGGCTTGCAATTTTCCCGTTAATTCATGAAATGTCAAAGCTAAAAAATCTTTATCATGAGTCAAAACTAGCACATAATTTTCCCATTTGCTAGAGAAAGCTTCCAAAATCTTTTCTTTCAGCTCATCCTCTTTCTTCTTTATATCAATAATTTCCATTTCACTGATCAAATGAGCAAATCTTGAAACAAGAGCTGTGATATCCTCATTAGGATAATGTTTGAAGTTATCAAATTCTTTGTTCAACATATTTTTCTTGCTTTTCTTGCATTGATCATTGCCTTCACATCGCAGCTTTAATGCATCCCATAATTGTTTCGATCTGGTGCATGTCTTGAATTGATGCAAAACCTCCTTCGGTAAAGTCACCGTTTGAATCCCATAAGCTTTATTTTCCAGTTGATACAGTTTCATTTCTTCTGAATTGAGATCCCAACACATCTTTGGCTCATCGTTTTCCTGAGGACATGTGTAACCTTCTTCAATAGGAAACCACAAATCGACACCGTTGGTTCCGAAATATACTTCAAATCGCTTTTTCCAATTATGATAATCATCCAACTTCATCAGCTTGGGTACGTTCCGACTTGTACTAGTTTTGTTATCATAATTTAGCATCGCTTGCATTGTGGATTGAACAACAGCAAAGTCTTGAAACTCCTTCATCTTGAAAATTGAAATTCTAAAAAACACTTTTCCACCAAAGATAGATTGCCGAATGAAATAGATCCTCTGAATGAACAGAAAATGAAATATGCCAGCCGAATGAAAGGTAATCGAATGAAGATCGAATGAACACAAATGCCAAATGAAATATAAAGACCGAATGAATTGAAATCCTGAATGAAGTAAAGGTGTGTAAATTAATTAAAGCTCTCTATGGTCTTAAATAGGCACTAAGGACCTGGTATGAGACCCTCTCCTGTTATCTGATTGATTGAAAATGCGTGATCATCGGATCGTCTACTCGATCTAGCTAATTGGACATCGAAACGTAATTAACCGATTGTTTTATTGATCAACGAAGAACAATTACAACCAGTAAACACTTAGAAACACAACACAGAGAAACACCTTGAAAACACACACTTAGCTGAAATCTCACATGCTCAGAACTATCTATTATAATGTCCAAACATCTATTTATACCTAGCTGGCCGAGCTTCGTCCAAACCTCAGGTTCGGCCAGTCCGAACTCTAGGTCCGGACCTAGTTCGGCCACTTAGACTTTGGCTTGAACTTGAACATTGCTTAATACTTCACACGACGCACATATCAGGTATCAACAAACTCCCCCTCGTCGTGTGCAGTAAATCTACTCTTCTACATCATCAAATCTGTATCTTCAACCAAGATCCCCCTCAAGTGTAGAATATGTTCGTCCAATGAAATGAATCTTCGAACAAACTCCTCCTCAACTTAATCGTAGCTTGATCCTGAATACTTGACAATGTCTGGTGTATCGCTGGTCTTTATCAACAAACTTCAGAAGACTTGAAGTTGTGATCTCTTGCACTTTAGCATCCTGCATCACCATTTAATAATCTTGGTGCAAAACGTCTCTTCGAGACTCCAAGATCTGATTTTGAAAATTTGATTTTGTATCACGTGTTGATCAGATCGAAAATAAAGCAGAAACAAAATCTTTTTTACTTTTAGAAAGTTTATATCAAAACAAACTTAAAATCTCTTTGATTTTTCAAAGTTTATGCTAAAACACACCGAAAATTTGTTCTTTTCTGAAATGAAATGAAATCACAATACAGAATCAAACACTATTTTTGGTATGAGAAAGATCAGTATATGGGATCATATTGGTCATAACGCACTGAACTACACTTCATTTTCAATTATTTGAAACACATAAGTCATGCTGATTGCTAATATAATTTGTCCATCTTAAACTCAGGCAGAATCGTACTCATAACATCTGGATATGTTAAGGTATTGATTAGATTTGCTTTGACCAGTGTATCTCACACTATCAGACATACTCAGACATTTTCTGTTTTTCTTTTTTTTTCCTTTTGTGTGATAGCACTTGTGATTTTCACAATTGCATAGTATTTTTCATGATATTGTCAACTGTGTTCCATTTAAAAAGAAATAAGAACGTTAAATCGTCTACCTTAAGGTCGATCTTTCGATACGCAGATAAGGCTTCGGATTTAACAAAAAAAAAATTAAAACAAGTTGAAATTGTATAACCCAATAACAATCAGGTCGGTACTCCCGTACACACAAAGAAAGTCCGGTGAGTTATACGAAACACCAAAGAAAATAAAGCAGAACGTCAAACGAACAACGATCAGGTCGATCTTTCGATACGCAGAGAAAGTCCGATCGTTTGACAAAATAAAAAAAATCAAACAAGTTAAAATCTTTGCAAAAAGAACACATGTATACACAGTGACTTCTCAGTTTGAATTTCACACTTATTTTTCTTTTTGTGTCATGAAATATGCATCAAGATGTTATCCACATGGTCAAGCATTAGTATTTAATGTATATCACATCTGAATACTTTCTGATTTGTCGAGCCTACCAAGCACATCAAACAATGATCTTATGGCTCTTTCATCTACTCTATCCATGAGTCAGATACGCAAGCCAATGTACCATCATTTCCCAATGATCAATTTCTCACAATTTTTTTTATATTGTGCATGTATTCACCTTCCTTCGTTATATATTTGGCATGTATTCTGATTCACTTCTCCCCATAACATGCATTTTCTCAATTACTCCCCCTTACTTACAAATCTCCCCCTTAAAATGAAAACTCTATTTTTGGATTTTCATTTTACACAAAACAAGACTTTATTTTTGGCTTTTTGAGAAAAACTTGTAAACAAAGAAAATTAGTCAATCAACACGGATATTTTTGCAGTTTTAGAATTCAGAAAATTTGCAGATTAAGAAAATTTGATCATGAAATTTAAATTATGTTGAATACTCCTCCATCGACAACTTTGCAATCATCAATAGGTCTTCTAGAAGTACCTGCACACTGGTCAAACTAATTAGTTCATAAATGACCCGAAGCAGATTGCTTCTGGTCGACCAGTGTCCTGGTTTTGCTTAGAAACCACCTTAGGTTTCCATTGTTGTTGTTTTGGTAATACAGTTTGAGATGAACTTATCACAGGTGACTGTGATGATGAACCTACACTTTGAACCTTTGAGAACATTAGAACAAAACGTTTTTGTTTATGAAAGAATGTAGGTTCAACTTCATCAAAAACTCTGCCTTGTTCATCAAAGAACATTTGTTTGGCAGGTTTACCAAAAACTGGTTTCTTATGAAACCGTTGTGGTGAATCAGGCAGTAGACAATCCTTTGCCATATGCCCTGTTCGGCAGCAAACATAACAAATTCGTTTTGTTTTGTCTCACTTTTGATGTACCTGCGAAGAATTACACATAGGAATATCTCGAACATGATCAGAATTAGAATCATATACCTGATGTCTGTGATCATGAACCCATTTGGATGTTGGGCTTCGAGATTGAAAGCTTTCTGAAGAAACTTGAGCTTTCACAAAAACTTCATAAATCTTTCGAGCATCAACACAATGAAGAGGAAATTCTTTATTAGAGAAAAGCTGAGCAGAACCTTTGAGCTTGTAGAATCTCTCAGGTTGAACTTTTTCAGCCTTAAACACATCCTTCTTTACTTGCTTCAGCTTTAATTTCTTGAAATCTTGAAATGATAAGTCTGGAACCTTCTTATCTGTTAAATCTTTTGCTTTAAAGCGCAGACCCACATGCTTTCCAACAACTTTCTCCTCAGAATTAGAATGTCCATTTTTTGCTAATCGAGAAAATTCAGCTTTCACTTCAGTTACAGTCTTTTGATCATGAAAGAGCTTTTCATCAAACTCAGATTTAGACTGAATCTTGTCACTTGAAGTAGCTGATTTCTCATTATCAGCAGAGGATGAACCAGATACAAACTTCGGAGCTGAAAGAACCTTAGATTTCTTTCCCTTCTGCTTCTTATTCTTCTTGTTCTTCTTTTTCTTCACAACGTTGTCTTCTTCAGCAGTAGATGATGATACATTTGAATAATCAAATTCAGAAACTTGCTCTTTCACTTCTTTGAAAGCTTCTTTGATCTGAGCAGGGGGCGATGCAGTTTTATCAAACATCTTTTCAAAATTAGCATCATTAGCTAGGAAGCTTGTGAAACTTGAGAATTGGAAACATTGTTAAGCAAGCGATTTGCATTGATTACTTGAATTTTGAGATCAGAAATCTTCTGTTGTGCTTCAGCCAACTCTTTTTCGGTAGCTATCAAAAGCTTTGCAATTTTATGAGTTTCAAACTTGTGCATTCGAAGATTTTCCAATCCTTCAAACTACTCTTAGCTTCATTTCGCCTTTGAATCTCCAAATTTGCTACTTGAACTTTATTCATACTAACCAACTCCCGCTTCTCATCCAACAACTTTTCCATATCGACTTGATATGCTTCAATTTTAGTAGTAGATTCTGCAACACTCTTTGTAAGCAAATCAAGCTTTATTTTGGATTTTTCAAACAAATTTTGGAAATCAGAAGTAGCATCTTCAACATCAAACTTCCATTTCTTTATTTGGTTGAACAAATCCTCCTTCTGTTCTTCTGAGATGTCAATTCTATCAGCAAGCATCTGTTCATTTTCTTTGACGGAATAAAGATTTGCGTTAAGCATACTCACTTCTTTTAATAAAGATTCATTTTTCAACATCAACTCCTACTCATTGGTTTTAGACATTGTGACAACTGCAACTTCACAGGTTAACTCCGTTAACTTTTCTGTTAGTTCCGTTAGTTCCTTAGTAAAACCCGTGGCCCGTTTTCGAATAATTGTATGTGGTTCATATTTATTTGCTATGTAATTTTAATGACTTGATTCGTGAAATCATTTCGTGAGTTTATGTGTTACTTGCAAAATTCACGTTTTCGGGTGAAACCGGACTTCGTGCGTAAATTGATATTTTTATGTGTAAATGATATTTATACTTATCCCGACTAAACATTACATGTTAAATGAGTTTAAAAACAATTAGAAACATTTTAGAATTTTTACTTCACAAGTTTTTAGTTAAAAACACATTTACTTGAGTTTTGTGCTTTATGGGTCTAAAATGGAACTTGAGGGGCTTAAGTTGTAACTTCTCTTTTAATCAAAATCTGCCTAAAGTCTCCCCCATCTCCATTTCCACGCATCATCTTCATCCTCTCCCTCTTCTCCTTACGGTTCACGCACACACACACACACACACACACACACACACACACTTGCAAAAATCGAGAAATTAAGCATCAAGAAGCAAGGAATTAGAGATTTTAAGCTTCCACAAGCTTCAAGAACACCAAAGGAAGCTCCCTCTCCATTTCATCTTCTCCATTTCGTGATTTCTCTTCAAAACTTGTAAGCCCTAGATTCTTAAAAATCCGAAATTGGTTGTTGCATGTGTGTTCTTTAGTGTTCGAATGCTTAATGGTGAGCTATTATGCTCATAATTCATGTCTTAGGTTGAGATATGCTAGATGTTAACTTGGGACTGATTTGAATTCGGGTTTAGGGCTGGATTTTGAGTTCAAAATCTGCTATGTGTGTTCTTGTATGAATGTTGGGTGTTTAGACATCGGATTTGGGTGTTGGTGCTTGTATGCTAGTTTTTATGTTGGGTTTTTGCTATGTTATCGGTGTGCTAATGTGTGAAACTGAAAATCCATGATAATGTGTTTATAAGGTTGTTAGTAGAAGTCGGATGACCAAATTGTTGCTCAAAATCTCTAAACCGAAACTTTTACAAACTATAAAAATTGGACAGATTCGGCCAGATTTTTAGGCCATTTTGTAGAGGTCATAACTTGCTCAATATTGCTCTAAATTAGTTAATTCTTTTTCCCTAGTAAAGTAATATGTCTTAGCTTCGATTGGGCTACTCGCAGGCCTTCTGAAACATCCGTTTGGTCATCCAAATCACAGCTGCAAGTTAGGTGTGCAAAGCTGTCATTTTAGCGGACTTGTTAATTGATTAGCGAACTTCATCCTATTCTTAGCAAACTTAAATGGTGCTTAACGAATTTGTGCTTAGCGAACTTAAAGAGTTCTTAGAGAACTACAAGGGGACACTTGGAAGAATTTACAAATTGGTGTAGCAATTGTTTGTACCACATGTTAAAATGCACATTATCCTTCATGTAGTGTATTCAGGACCATCAAGAACCCTATTAGGGTAAGACCCACCTAAGATGCAATCAGAGAGGATTTCCTTTTAAGCATGTATTCACCATCCTTTTTACTTGGTTAAATCAACAAAACTTGAATGATTAATTGTAAGTGCCGGTAGTTATGCACTAGCTTCACGAATAGGGAAAAATCCATTGTTTAGGATCCTAATATCTTCTAGGACTTGTTTAACCCTTAACAACATTTTTTTATTCTTAACAACCTTGGTAGGTTTACTTTTAGGCCTAGATCATGGTGATCTAGACTCTAAGACAATGACCCAGCATATCCTTAGCTTAACTGATCATGCTCTCTTATAACATAAATAGGAGTCGTAGTAGATCCTATTCGGGTAGGACACCCATTAACACACCGGGAGTACCTTTATCGTAGTGCGTTAGTAAAGAACACTGTTTAGCCTTGTATAGGGTAGCACTGTATAGAATCAGATGATTTCTCAGAGGATACTTGTAACTGCCTTTGTTACCTTAAAATGTTGATACCCTTTTTCCTTGGTCATTTTAGACCTCGCATTTTAAATTGCATAGTTGTTATGTGATAATTCAGGTGAATGTGACTTTAATAACATAAATGAAATCAGGCATGTGATGACTAAGAATAACATGATATTCTCTTGGTATATATATAAACATATGTGTGTATAACGGATACGTGATCGGTTTGGTTAATAACTACTCCATATCTTTAAGTTAAGTTAGGGGCATTGTAGCATGCCCTACCCATACTCTTACTGAACCACTTCCTTACCAAATCGTACCTACGATAAACTTTAAGTTAGATCAGTTGATATTCTCAGAACTTGTCTCCTTGGCAAATCCCAGTCAGTTACCTTTGATTTAATGACCACATTTTTGATACTTACCCCTCGGAAACCACCTACTACCCCATCGAACCTGGTAGCTGAAGTAAGAGGAACCAGCGTGACCATACAAGGTAAATTACCGTTACGGGTGCACCCGTAAATGTAATTCATAGTGTATGGAAGCCCTGGGGAAATCCTACTCGGCAAACCATCAGTTATGAGGGACACGACCTTTCATTTCAGAACTCTCATGACATCAAATTTTCAAGCCTATGGTCTTCGACCGTATTCTTTGCGCTATCACATTTATTCTCATTTCTCCAATATATGATTAACAGCCTATCAAAATCCTTTAAATTTGCTTGTGCAAATGATAACCCCAATAAGACATCCTATCACTCACACCATCCGACGATAAGATCTTCCCTCGCTGCGAGCAAGCCGTGGTTAAACTCTTCACTGATTCTAATTTATCCGCGATGCTAACTCTACCCCTACGACATTAACTACTATAACCCTCCTTCAAGCTCTCTCAATTGTGCAACAACTCCATAAACTCTAATCTGATGGAAACCCGGACCTCTTCGATGGACAATTACACCTCAACCTTTGGAACCAACCTTTCGGCAAGAAAATCTTGTGAAGTTCTCCCCTCTTGACTAGTAATCTCGTCAAGATTTTAAGCACTTTATACCTCACTACAAATACAGTTTCACCCAACAGAGCGATGTTGGTTACTTCTCGAACCCGTACGATCTGCTTTATCTTCAAACACACGATTCGTCTGTGAACTTGACTCCCAAGGAACCTTCTACTCTTATATTCCTGTGTGACTAGGAAGGTCTTCAAGCCTTGAGCCATCACGGCTAGTTAACCTCATCAATGACAATTCCACGCACTTCTTTCCAGAAGCTCCCGTACGACAATCAGTGACAGCCAGCAGTAAGCAGCGGTATGCTAGGAAAGCTCCACAACATCATACGTTGCTACCCATTGTCCTTATTCCCTCTTTTCTAGAAAAACTTTCATTGGTAACCCTCTGCTTCATAACTAGTCTAATGATTGACCTGAACATTTGAGACACGCGTAAGGAAGCAGATTGACTCCAGATTTGACGAAGACATGTTTGAATCCATCGTTTATGCGGCTTTCTGATACGCAGTAGACCCCGCGAAACCTTACCTACAACTCGTATTTACATTCATTGAAAGTCAGCTAGTATTTTGAAGTCGTCAGCACTTGGTATTTCGGAAACCTACTCTTACTACACGTTTGCACTTTTACTTACTCTTGAGGGCCGATATAAGCTGGTGTTCGATTCTTCTGTATGGTGCCACCGTCGACACAATCGCGTTGATATCGGTCAACCCAAATCGTTTTTCTCCAGACTCGTCTCAATGGTACTGGATCGACCAGTTGCAACTACCCTACACTAGCTACCTCGCCTTTCATCCTGAGTCTGTATTCCCATACTTGATATTATTTATGCCTCTACAAAGAAACTTTCGGTCATTAGGCGTTTTGGATCCTTACCGGAGGGTAATATGCGTAACTGTTGGCGAACCTCATTTTAAACCTAAACGTGAAGGACTACCTTATCTTTTGAATCCTCTTTAGAAACTCAAATTGTATCCGTGTTTCGTCCGCTAAACTCTTAAAAATCCTTACCCGGGTGAAGACCCCACCGACCGAAAACGTGGAAAAAAAAAACCTTTTTGTCGCAAAATTCAAAATTTTCACATGATTGCATGGTTTCAATTCTTTCTCCCCTATTCAAACTCAAAAGTACCGGGAAACAACATAAGAAACCTTATTTTCAAGTATATTATCTAAAAAAATTTGTCAAATAGCCAAGAATGGCAAGGAAACTGGTACACCCGCAACGTGCTGGTAGTGTGGTGGGTTAGCTGCGGTACACCCTATACATAAGCACTATCGGCATGTGGGAGGTGGGATCAATGCTGAACCACAGATTTACCTTGAAATCATAAACAAAAACCTTATTTTTAGAAACTTCATTTAAGGGGACAATGCCCATAATAAAGCAAAATTTATGTTACTTCCGTTGAAATTTCGCATGACCCTCATACATATTTTTCACTAGAAGGAACATGCACAGTTTAATCAAATAAAACTTATTGTTTTCCAACCCTCTAGATTGAGAGGAAACATCCTGATATAAAATTCCTACTAAGGGTCAAATATAGATTACGACCCAGATGAACAACAACGTTTTAACAACTCAAGTTTTATATTATAAAAGGCAAATCACATGTTCTTTGGGGCAACCCCGTGACTTTTTCCAGGACCCTTATCAACGATTACTCGTCCCAGATCCATACTCGTCTTGGTTCATCGTGGAAATTGCTGAAATATTTCAATTGGTCCTCTAGTTATTGCATTTCTGATCAACCACGACTTGTTAACCTCGCGTACGCCTAAATTGTCACCGGCTTGGTGAAGCAGAGCACTTCTTTATGAGATTACCGCGCTTACTCGCTATGCTATTGGTACTACGATACCTTGCAGCGTCATTTTCCTATACCTTTTCTGAGAACTGTAAGAATCACCTAATCTTAGCCAAATTCAAGGATGCATACCCACCCTCCAAATACGTTAACGTTCGAACCTTTTAACAACACTTCTTGCCTCCACCGTGTCATTTAACATAATACCTTATGTTATCTTATTGGATACTATAGCTGAAGACTACTCGGACATATGGTCACTTCGTTATATTAAATATTTCAATCTCGGATGTGGCGTCGCCGCCACATTTGTTAAACCTAACCATGCGATGCGATTCAACTCACTCATGGAAACGTTTGTTGTGGGAAATCATTCTTTATACGCTCATGTGAAATGTTTGTTCGAAACTTTTTAATCGTGTACCGTCCATCATTCCTTTCGAATTCTCTCGTAACGATCCGTGAAGCGATTAGCACTTACGCCAATTTTCGGGACGAAAATTCTTTAACATGGGGAGGCTGTGACAACTGCAACTTCACAGGTTAACTCCGTTAACTTTTCTGTTAGTTTCGTTAGTTCCTTAGTAAAACCCGTGGCCAAAATATGTTAGTTCCGTTAACTTTTCTGTTAGATACGTTGTTCGCATGCTTCCAGTGACAAATCCAAAATATGTTGAAATCAATGATGAAATAAAAGCTAAGTACTCTTCAGAAGTTTTAACCGAAAAAGCACTATGTTGGCTTGAACCGGGATGGTAACATTGCAACCTTGAGAATGACTTGATGAAGAAGTATTTGAACCAAAAATATTGCCAACTACAAAAGCAGTTGCTGGTGACAGGCTAACATTTGTCTTAGCTTTTGCATTAACAGTTGCTGCATTTTGACCATAATAAATTTCGGGTTCTACAATTATGTTGAAGACTTGTTTGAAGTTAACATTTCCAATTCCTGGGCTTGCAATTTTCCCGTTAATTCATGAAATGTCAAAGCTAAAAAATCTTTATCATGAGTCAAAACTAGCACATAATTTTCCCATTTGCTAGAGAAAGCTTCCAAAATCTTTTCTTTCAGCTCATCCTCTTTCTTCTTTATATCAATAATTTCCATTTCACTGATCAAATGAGCAAATCTTGAAACAAGAGCTGTGATATCCTCATTAGGATAATGTTTGAAGTTATCAAATTCTTTGTTTAACATATTTTTCTTGCTTTTCTTACATTGATCATTGCCTTCACATCGCAACTTTAATGCATCCCATAATTGTTTCGATCTGGTGCATGTCTTTAATTGATGCAAAACCTCCTTCGGTAAAGTCACCGTTTGAATCCCATAAGCTTTATTTTCCAGTTGATACAGTTTCATTTCTTCTGAATTGAGATCCCAACACATCTTTGGCTCATCGTTTTCCTGAGGACATGTGTAACCTTCTTCAATAGGAAACCACAAATCGATACCGTTGGTTCCGAAATATACTTCAAATCGCTTTTTCCAATTATGATAATCATCCAACTTCATCAGCTTGGGTACGTTCCGACTTGTACTAGTTTTGTTATCATAATTTAGCATCGCTTGCATTGTGGATTGAACAACAGCAAAGTCTTGAAACTCCTTCATCTTGAAAATTGAAATTCTAAAAAACACTTTTCCACCAAAGATAGATTGCCGAATGAAATAGATCCTCTGAATGAACAGAAAATGAAATATGCCAGCCGAATGAAAGGTAATCGAATGAAGATCGAATGAACACAAATGCCAAATGAAATATAAAGACCGAATGAATTGAAATCCTGAATGAAGTAAAGGTGTGTAAATTAATTAAAGCTCTCTATGGTCTTAAATAGGCACTAAGGACCTGGTATGAGACCCTCTCCTGTTATCTGATTGATTGAAAATGCGTGATCATCGGATCGTCTACTCGATCTAGCTAATTGGACATCGAAACGTAATTAACCGATTGTTTTATTGATCAACGAAGAACAATTACAACCAGTAAACACTTAGAAACACAACACAGAGAAACACCTTGAAAACACACACTTAGCTGAAATCTCACATGCTCAGAACTATCTA
Organism: Deinandra increscens subsp. villosa; assembly: GCA_039602395.1. Classification (NCBI taxonomy): domain Eukaryota; kingdom Viridiplantae; phylum Streptophyta; class Magnoliopsida; order Asterales; family Asteraceae; genus Deinandra; species Deinandra increscens. The sequence continues at coordinate 34,365,689 of JBCNJP010000008.1, read as the reverse complement.
TTATAATGTCCAAACATCTATTTATACCTAGCTGGCCGAGCTTCGTCCAAACCTCAGGTTCGGCCAGTCCGAACTCTAGGTTCGGACCTAGTTCGGCCACTTAGACTTTGGCTTGAACTTGAACATTGCTTAATACTTCACACGACGCACATATCAGGTATCAACAAACTCCCCCTCGTCGTGTGCAGTAAATCTACTCTTCTACATCATCAAATCTGTATCTTCAACCAAGATCCCCCTCAAGTGTAGAATATGTTCGTCCAATGAAATGAATATTCGAACAAACTCCTCCTCAACTTAATCGTAGCTTGATCCTGAATACTTGACAATGTCTGGTGTATCGATGGTCTTTATCAACAAACTTCAGAAGACTTGAAGTTGTGATCTCTTGCACTTTAGCATCCTGCATCACCATTTAATAATCTTGGTGCAAAACGTCTCTTCGAGACTCCAAGATCTGATTTTGAAAATTTGATTTTGTATCACGTGTTGATCAGATCGAAAATAAAGCAGAAACAAAATCTTTTTTACTTTTAGAAAGTTTATATCAAAACAAACTTAAAATCTCTTTGATTTTTCAAAGTTTATGCTAAAACACACCGAAAATTTGTTCTTTTCTGAAATGAAATGAAATCACAATACAGAATCAAACACTATTTTTGGTATGAGAAAGATCAGTATATGGGATCATATTGGTCATAACGCATTGAACTACACTTCATTTTCAATTATTTGAAACACATAAGTCATGCTGATTGCTAATATAATTTGTCCATCTTAAACTCAGGCAGAATCGTACTCATAACATCTGGATATGTTAAGGTATTGATTAGATTTGCTTTGACCAGTGTATCTCACACTATCAGACATACTCAGACATTTTCTGTTTTTCTTTTTTTTTCCTTTTGTGTGATAGCACTTGTGATTTTCACAATTGCATAGTATTTTTCATGATATTGTCAACTGTGTTCCATTTAAAAAGAAATAAGAACGTTAAATCGTCTACCTTAAGGTCGATCTTTCGATACGCAGATAAGGCTTCGGATTTAACAAAAAAAAATTAAAACAAGTTGAAATTGTATAACCCAATAACAATCAGGTCGGTACTCCCGTACACACAAAGAAAGTCCGGTGAGTTATACGAAACACCAAAGAAAATAAAGCAGAACGTCAAACGAACAACGATCAGGTCGATCTTTCGATACGCAGAGAAAGTCCGATCGTTTGACAAAATAAAAAAAATCAAACAAGTTAAAATCTTTGCAAAAAGAACACATGTATACACAGTGACTTCTCAGTTTGAATTTCACACTTATTTTTCTTTTTGTGTCATGAAATATGCATCAAGATGTTATCCACATGGTCAAGCATTAGTATTTAATGTATATCACATCTGAATACTTTCTGATTTGTCGAGCCTACCAAGCACATCAAACAATGATCTTATGGCTCTTTCATCTACTCTATCCATGAGTCAGATACGCAAGCCAATGTACCATCATTTCCCAATGATCAATTTCTCACAATTTTTTTTATATTGTGCATGTATTCACCTTCCTTCGTTATATATTTGGCATGTATTCACCTTCTCCCCATAACATGCATTTTCTCAATTACTCCCCCTTACTTACAAATCTCCCCCTTAAAATGAAAACTCTATTTTTGGATTTTCATTTTACACAAAACAAGACTTTATTTTTGGCTTTTTGAGAAAAACTTGTAAACAAAGAAAATTAGTCAATCAACACGGATATTTTTGCAGTTTTAGAATTCAGAAAATTTGCAGATTAAGAAAATTTGATCATGAAATTTAAATTATGTTGAATACTCCTCCATCGACAACTTTGCAATCATCAATAGGTCTTCTAGAAGTACCTGCACACTGGTCAAACTAATTAGTTCATAAATGACCCGAAGCAGATTGCTTCTGGTCGACCAGTGTCCTGGTTTTGCTTAGAAACCACCTTAGGTTTCCATTGTTGTTGTTTTGGTAATACAGTTTGAGATGAACTTATCACAGGTGACTGTGATGATGAACCTACACTTTGAACCTTTGAGAACATTAGAACAAAACGTTTTTGTTTATGAAAGAATGTAGGTTCAACTTCATCAAAAACTCTGCCTTGTTCATCAAAGAACATTTGTTTGGCAGGTTTACCAAAAACTGGTTTCTTATGAAACCGTTGTGGTGAATCAGGCAGTAGACAATCCTTTGCCATATGCCCTGTTCGGCAGCAAACATAACAAATTCGTTTTGTTTTGTCTCACTTTTGATGTACCTGCGAAGAATTACACATAGGAATATCTCGAACATGATCAGAATTAGAATCATATACCTGATGTCTGTGATCATGAACCCATTTGGATGTTGGGCTTCGAGATTGAAAGCTTTCTGAAGAAACTTGAGCTTTCACAAAAACTTCATAAATCTTTCGAGCATCAACACAATGAAGAGGAAATTCTTTATTAGAGAAAAGCTGAGCAGAACCTTTGAGCTTGTAGAATCTCTCAGGTTGAACTTTTTCAGCCTTAAACACATCCTTCTTTACTTGCTTCAGCTTTAATTTCTTGAAATCTTGAAATGATAAGTCTGGAACCTTCTTATCTGTTAAATCTTTTGCTTTAAAGCGCAGACCCACATGCTTTCCAACAACTTTCTCCTCAGAATTAGAATGTCCATTTTTTGCTAATCGAGAAAATTCAGCTTTCACTTCAGTTACAGTCTTTTGATCATGAAAGAGCTTTTCATCAAACTCAGATTTAGACTGAATCTTGTCACTTGAAGTAGCTGATTTCTCATTATCAGCAGAGGATGAACCAGATACAAACTTCGGAGCTGAAAGAACCTTAGATTTCTTTCCCTTCTGCTTCTTATTCTTCTTGTTCTTCTTTTTCTTCACAACGTTGTCTTCTTCAGCAGTAGATGATGATACATTTGAATAATCAAATTCAGAAACTTGCTCTTTCACTTCTTTGAAAGCTTCTTTGATCTGAGCAGGGGGCGATGCAGTTTTATCAAACATCTTTTCAAAATTAGCATCATTAGCTAGGAAGCTTGTGAAACTTGAGAATTGGAAACATTGTTAAGCAAGCGATTTGCATTGATTACTTGAATTTTGAGATCAGAAATCTTCTGTTGTGCTTCAGCCAACTCTTTTTCGGTAGCTATCAAAAGCTTTGCAATTTTATGAGTTTCAAACTTGTGCATTCGAAGATTTTCCAATCCTTCAAACTACTCTTAGCTTCATTTCGCCTTTGAATCTCCAAATTTGCTACTTGAACTTTATTCATACTAACCAACTCCCGCTTCTCATCCAACAACTTTTCCATATCGACTTGATATGCTTCAATTTTAGTAGTAGATTCTGCAACACTCTTTGTAAGCAAATCAAGCTTTATTTTGGATTTTTCAAACAAATTTTGGAAATCAGAAGTAGCATCTTCAACATCAAACTTCCATTTCTTTATTTGGTTGAACAAATCCTCCTTCTGTTCTTCTGAGATGTCAATTCTATCAGCAAGCATCTGTTCATTTTCTTTGACGGAATAAAGATTTGCGTTAAGCATACTCACTTCTTTTAATAAAGATTCATTTTTCAACATCAACTCCTACTCATTGGTTTTAGACATTGTGACAACTGCAACTTCACAGGTTAACTCCGTTAACTTTTCTGTTAGTTCCGTTAGTTCCTTAGTAAAACCCGTGGCCCGTTTTCGAATAATTGTATGTGGTTCATATTTATTTGCTATGTAATTTTAATGACTTGATTCGTGAAATCATTTCGTGAGTTTATGTGTTACTTGCAAAATTCACGTTTTCGGGTGAAACCGGACTTCGTGCGTAAATTGATATTTTTATGTGTAAATGATATTTATACTTATCCCGACTAAACATTACATGTTAAATGAGTTTAAAAACAATTAGAAACATTTTAGAATTTTTACTTCACAAGTTTTTAGTTAAAAACACATTTACTTGAGTTTTGTGCTTTATGGGTCTAAAATGGAACTTGAGGGGCTTAAGTTGTAACTTCTCTTTTAATCAAAATCTGCCTAAAGTCTCCCCCATCTCCATTTCCACGCATCATCTTCATCCTCTCCCTCTTCTCCTTACGGTTCACGCACACACACACACACACACACACACACACACACTTGCAAAAATCGAGAAATTAAGCATCAAGAAGCAAGGAATTAGAGATTTTAAGCTTCCACAAGCTTCAAGAACACCAAAGGAAGCTCCCTCTCCATTTCATCTTCTCCATTTCGTGATTTCTCTTCAAAACTTGTAAGCCCTAGATTCTTAAAAATCCGAAATTGGTTGTTGCATGTGTGTTCTTTAGTGTTCGAATGCTTAATGGTGAGCTATTATGCTCATAATTCATGTCTTAGGTTGAGATATGCTAGATGTTAACTTGGGACTGATTTGAATTCGGGTTTAGGGCTGGATTTTGAGTTCAAAATCTGCTATGTGTGTTCTTGTATGAATGTTGGGTGTTTAGACATCGGATTTGGGTGTTGGTGCTTGTATGCTAGTTTTTATGTTGGGTTTTTGCTATGTTATCGGTGTGCTAATGTGTGAAACTGAAAATCCATGATAATGTGTTTATAAGGTTGTTAGTAGAAGTCGGATGACCAAATTGTTGCTCAAAATCTCTAAACCGAAACTTTTACAAACTATAAAAATTGGACAGATTCGGCCAGATTTTTAGGCCATTTTGTAGAGGTCATAACTTGCTCAATATTGCTCTAAATTAGTTAATTCTTTTTCCCTAGTAAAGTAATATGTCTTAGCTTCGATTGGGCTACTCGCAGGCCTTCTGAAACATCCGTTTGGTCATCCAAATCACAGCTGCAAGTTAGGTGTGCAAAGCTGTCATTTTAGCGGACTTGTTAATTGATTAGCGAACTTCATCCTATTCTTAGCAAACTTAAATGGTGCTTAACGAATTTGTGCTCAGCGAACTTAAAGAGTTCTTAGAGAACTACAAGGGGACACTTGGAAGAATTTACAAATTGGTGTAGCAATTGTTTGTACCACATGTTAAAATGCACATTATCCTTCATGTAGTGTATTCAGGACCATCAAGAACCCTATTAGGGTAAGACCCACCTAAGATGCAATCAGAGAGGATTTCCTTTTAAGCATGTATTCACCATCCTTTTTACTTGGTTAAATCAACAAAACTTGAATGATTAATTGTAAGTGCCGGTAGTTATGCACTAGCTTCACGAATAGGGAAAAATCCATTGTTTAGGATCCTAATATCTTCTAGGACTTGTTTAACCCTTAACAACATTTTTTTATTCTTAACAACCTTGGTAGGTTTACTTTTAGGCCTAGATCATGGTGATCTAGACTCTAAGACAATGACCCAGCATATCCTTAGCTTAACTGATCATGCTCTCTTATAACATAAATAGGAGTCGTAGTAGATCCTATTCGGGTAGGACACCCATTAACACACCGGGAGTACCTTTATCGTAGTGCGTTAGTAAAGAACACTGTTTAGCCTTGTATAGGGTAGCACTGTATAGAATCAGATGATTTCTCAGAGGATACTTGTAACTGCCTTTGTTACCTTAAAATGTTGATACCCTTTTTCCTTGGTCATTTTAGACCTCGCATTTTAAATTGCATAGTTGTTATGTGATAATTCAGGTGAATGTGACTTTAATAACATAAATGAAATCAGGCATGTGATGACTAAGAATAACATGATATTCTCTTGGTATATATATAAACATATGTGTGTATAACGGATACGTGATCGGTTTGGTTAATAACTACTCCATATCTTTAAGTTAAGTTAGGGGCATTGTAGCATGCCCTACCCATACTCTTACTGAACCACTTCCTTACCAAATCGTACCTACGATAAACTTTAAGTTAGATCAGTTGATATTCTCAGAACTTGTCTCCTTGGCAAATCCCAGTCAGTTACCTTTGATTTAATGACCACATTTTTGATACTTACCCCTCGGAAACCACCTACTACCCCATCGAACCTGGTAGCTGAAGTAAGAGGAACCAGCGTGACCATACAAGGTAAATTACCGTTACGGGTGCACCCGTAAATGTAATTCATAGTGTATGGAAGCCCTGGGGAAATCCTACTCGGCAAACCATCAGTTATGAGGGACACGACCTTTCATTTCAGAACTCTCATGACATCAAATTTTCAAGCCTATGGTCTTCGACCGTATTCTTTGCGCTATCACATTTATTCTCATTTCTCCAATATATGATTACCAGCCTATCAAAATCCTTTAAATTTGCTTGTGCAAATGATAACCCCAATAAGACATCCTATCACTCACACCATCCGACGATAAGATCTTCCCTCGCTGCGAGCAAGCCGTGGTTAAACTCTTCACTGATTCTAATTTATCCGCGATGCTAACTCTACCCCTACGACATTAACTACTATAACCCTCCTTCAAGCTCTCTCAATTGTGCAACAACTCCATAAACTCTAATCTGATGGAAACCCGGACCTCTTCGATGGACAATTACACCTCAACCTTTGGAACCAACCTTTCGGCAAGAAAATCTTGTGAAGTTCTCCCCTCTTGACTAGTAATCTCGTCAAGATTTTAAGCACTTTATACCTCACTACAAATACAGTTTCACCCAACAGAGCGATGTTGGTTACTTCTCGAACCCGTACGATCTGCTTTATCTTCAAACACACGATTCGTCTGTGAACTTGACTCCCAAGGAACCTTCTACTCTTATATTCCTGTGTGACTAGGAAGGTCTTCAAGCCTTGAGCCATCACGGCTAGTTAACCTCATCAATGACAATTCCACGCACTTCTTTCCAGAAGCTCCCGTACGACAATCAGTGACAGCCAGCAGTAAGCAGCGGTATGCTAGGAAAGCTCCACAACATCATACGTTGCTACCCATTGTCCTTATTCCCTCTTTTCTAGAAAAACTTTCATTGGTAACCCTCTGCTTCATAACTAGTCTAATGATTGACCTGAACATTTGAGACACGCGTAAGGAAGCAGATTGACTCCAGATTTGACGAAGACATGTTTGAATCCATCGTTTATGCGGCTTTCTGATACGCAGTAGACCCCGCGAAACCTTACCTACAACTCGTATTTACATTCATTGAAAGTCAGCTAGTATTTTGAAGTCGTCAGCACTTGGTATTTCGGAAACCTACTCTTACTACACGTTTGCACTTTTACTTACTCTTGAGGGCCGATATAAGCTGGTGTTCGATTCTTCTGTATGGTGCCACCGTCGACACAATCGCGTTGATATCGGTCAACCCAAATCGTTTTTCTCCAGACTCGTCTCAATGGTACTGGATCGACCAGTTGCAACTACCCTACACTAGCTACCTCGCCTTTCATCCTGAGTCTGTATTCCCATACTTGATATTATTTATGCCTCTACAAAGAAACTTTCGGTCATTAGACGTCACCCTTATTTTGGATCCTTACCGGAGGGTAATATGCGTAACTGTTGGCGAACCTCATTTTAAACCTAAACGTGAAGGACTACCTTATCTTTTGAATCCTCTTTAGAAACTCAAATTGTATCCGTGTTTCGTCCGCTAAACTCTTAAAAATCCTTACCCCGGGTGAAGACCCCACCGACCGAAAACGTGGAAAAAAAAAACCTTTTTGTCGCAAAATTCAAAATTTTCACATGATTGCATGGTTTCAATTCTTTCTCCCCTATTCAAACTCAAAAGTACCGGGAAACAACATAAGAAACCTTATTTTCAAGTATATTATCTAAAAAAATTTGTCAAATAGCCAAGAATGGCAAGGAAACTGGTACACCCGCAACGTGCTGGTAGTGTGGTGGGTTAGCTGCGGTACACCCTATACATAAGCACTATCGGCATGTGGGAGGTGGGATCAATGCTGAACCACAGATTTACCTTGAAATCATAAACAAAAACCTTATTTTTAGAAACTTCATTTAAGGGGACAATGCCCATAATAAAGCAAAATTTATGTTACTTCCGTTGAAATTTCGCATGACCCTCATACATATTTTTCACTAGAAGGAACATGCACAGTTTAATCAAATAAAACTTATTGTTTTCCAACCCTCTAGATTGAGAGGAAACATCCTGATATAAAATTCCTACTAAGGGTCAAATATAGATTACGACCCAGATGAACAACAACGTTTTAACAACTCAAGTTTTATATTATAAAAGGCAAATCACATGTTCTTTGGGGCAACCCCGTGACTTTTTCCAGGACCCTTATCAACGATTACTCGTCCCAGATCCATACTCGTCTTGGTTCATCGTGGAAATTGCTGAAATATTTCAATTGGTCCTCTAGTTATTGCATTTCTGATCAACCACGACTTGTTAACCTCGCGTACGCCTAAATTGTCACCGGCTTGGTGAAGCAGAGCACTTCTTTATGAGATTACCGCGCTTACTCGCTATGCTATTGGTACTACGATACCTTGCAGCGTCATTTTCCTATACCTTTTCTGAGAACTGTAAGAATCACCTAATCTTAGCCAAATTCAAGGATGCATACCCACCCTCCAAATACGTTAACGTTCGAACCTTTTAACAACACTTCTTGCCTCCACCGTGTCATTTAACATAATACCTTATGTTATCTTATTGGATACTATAGCTGAAGACTACTCGGACATATGGTCACTTCGTTATATTAAATATTTCAATCTCGGATGTGGCGTCGCCGCCACATTTGTTAAACCTAACCATGCGATGCGATTCAACTCACTCATGGAAACGTTTGTTGTGGGAAATCATTCTTTATACGCTCATGTGAAATGTTTGTTCGAAACTTTTTAATCGTGTACCGTCCATCATTCCTTTCGAATTCTCTCGTAACGATCCGTGAAGCGATTAGCACTTACGCCAATTTTCGGGACGAAAATTCTTTAACATGGGGAGGCTGTGACAACTGCAACTTCACAGGTTAACTCCGTTAACTTTTCTGTTAGTTCCGTTAGTTCCTTAGTAAAACCCGTGGCCCGTTTTCAAAATAATTGTATGTGGTTCATATTTATTTGCTATGTAATTTTAATGACTTGATTCGTGAAATCATTTCGTGACTTTATGTGTTACTTGCAAAATTCACGTTTTCGGGTGAAACCGGACTTCGTGCGTAAATTGAAATTTTTATGTGTAAATGATATTTATACTTGTCCCGACTAAACATTACATGTTAAATGAGTTTAAAAACAATTAGAAACATTTTGGAATTTTTACTTCACAAGTTTTTAGTTAAAAACCCATTTACTTGAGTTTTGTGCTTTATGGGTCTAAAATGGAACTTGAGGGGCTTAAGTTCTAACTTCTCTTTTAATTAAAATCTGCCCAAAGTCTCCACCATCTCCATTTCCACGCATCATCTTCATCCTCTCCCTCTTCTCCTTACGGTTCACGCACACACGCACACACACACACACACTTGCAAAAATCGTGAAATCAACCATCAAGAAGCAAGGAATTAGAGATTTTAAGCTTCCACAAGCTTCAAGAACACCAAAGGAAGCTCCCTCTCCACTTCATCTTCTCCATTTCGCGATTTCTCTTCAAAACTTGTAAGCCCTAGATTCTTACAAATCCGAAATTGGTTGTTGCATGTGTGTTCTTTAGTGTTTGAATGCAAAATGGTGAGCTATTATGCTCATAATTCATGTCTTAGGTTGAGATATGCTAGATGTTAACTTGGGACTGATTTGAATTCGGGTTTAGGGCTGGATTTTGAGTTCAAAATCTGCTATGTGTGTTCTTGTATGAATGTTGGGTGTTTGGACATCGGATTTGGGTGTTGGTGCTTGTATGCTAGTTTTTATGTTGGGTTTTTGCTATGTAATCGGTGTGCTTATGTGTGAAACTGAAAATCCATGATAATGTGTTTATAAGGTTGTTAGTAGAAGTCGGATGACCAAATTGTTGCTCAAAATCTCTAAACCGAAACTTTTACAAACTATAAAAATTGGACAGATTCGGCCAGATTTTTAGGCCATTTTGCAGAGGTCATAACTTACTCAATTTTACTCTTAAATCAGTTTATTCTTTTTCCCTAGTAAAGTAATATGTCTTAGCTTCAATTGGGCTACTCGCACGCCTTCTGAAACATCCGTTTGGTCATCCAAAACACAGCTGCAAGTTAGGTGTGCAAAGCTGTCATTTTCTGTGAAAAGTGGACTTTTCAAAATGGTTGGGCATGTAAACCTTGTTTTAATAGTATGTTTGCAACTTGAAATTGATGGTTATATGTTAAATATAGGATTCGGAGAGGTTGATATTTAAATTCCAAATTTTGAATGAGTTATGCAAGTTTTCACTTCCTTTAACTAGTTTGCTAAATGTCAAAAAGTGTCAACTTCCGATGTGCATAACTTTCTCATTTCTTAACATTTATACTTGATTCTTTTTGCAACAAATCCTAAATGATATGTAGTATATTCCTGTAAAATTTAAGGAGTTAACTCCAAGTAATGTGGATTTTAGCTATGTCACTAGATAGATGCTTGAGTTTGACTTTCTGGGTCAACTTTGACTTAAGTTGCAATTTCTTGATTTTCTCCCAAATTGGGACTTGTATGTGCATAATGTGACTTGTATGATCGCATGAAACATGTTTAGATGCTTATATGCTATTTTCGTCCTATAGACAACCTCTAATTCGGTTAGACCATATTTACCCAAAATAGGTCATTCATAGCCAATCTTTACAGTCAAGTGCCGCATACCAGTGCACCCGAAGGTGAGCTTCATTCACTCTTTTAGTTGCATCCGGTAAAGGATGGCAACAACACGGTAAAGGTATTTCTTTACTTAAGTAGTTATCCACCATATATCACATGTTTCACTGAAATGCTTTTAATATCAAAAGTCCTTACTTTATCGGGCCATTAATATAGAATAGCGAGGTAATGTTGAGTAGATCTACTGGGGATTGACACCCCCGCTCAGCGGTGCACAGGATGCACCCCCCCCCCCCCGACTGGCGGTCAGACTGAGACCAATATTAGCCTAGGGCTACCGTGATCGGGAAAGACACGGGGAAGGCAAATCGCACAGGAAAAACCTGTGACGCATAGGTCAGCTTTGGTTTCGAACGTTCAGGTGAACATAAGCATAGGCTAGCTACCTATTGATACGGATAATACATGCAAATTTTATAAATTACTTACGAATTTATCTTTTTACTATTCGTATGCATGTTTGTCTACATGGTGTAGTGTAGACTATATTAGTGAACTCACCAGCCTTGGCTGACACTTGATTGTTGAATGCTTTTCAGGTCGCTTGGAGGATCATGGATGGCACGGACGCTGGCAATACTTACCATTTGTAAAACCCTTTTGAAAATTGTATTTTAGATAATTTAGTAATTACTTTTACTAAACAAGAACCTTGTAAACTTTTAATGCTTCCGCTGATTTTGTGAAATCTAAACTCTGATTTATTTAATGTAATTCATGACTGGTTTACCCCTTTAACTATGGCTTGGTTGTAACTAACGACTTGGATCCTGGTCTGGATCACAACCCACACGGTTATACTCCGTTAGTGGAAATTCGGGGTGTGACAGACACCTCGAATTCTTCCTTTACTGCCTTGAATTCCTCATAAAGCTTTTAAATTTCATGCAATAATAAAGTATTTTCTTTCATCAGACTCTCCATATTCTCAGCAGATGCATAAGAACTTGGATTTGAACTAGTATCGGAACTAGTATCTGAATAGGAATCATGTGATTGAACATGAGTGACAATCAAAGCTGATGAATCATAACCAAACCTTTGACCCCAATCATAAACAGCATCCTGTTGAACTGTTAAAGTTGTTGCCTTGTCTGTGTTACTAAAAGATGGCTGAGTAAAACCAGGTTTGCTTGATAAAGGAAAACCAGACTTGCTAAGATTTGCTTGTTGACATTCTTTGGCAAAATGCCCAAGCTTTGAACACTTGTAGCACTTCAATTTTGATTTATCAAAACCCAATTTCTCACCAGAAATATTTCTTCCATGGTTCTTGAAAAATCTCTTCGATCGTTGGCATAACATAGCATATTGCCAAGATATATCCAATTCAGTTAGTTGATCATCATCAAGTGCATCAAGATCATCGCCGGTTAACTTTGCATCAGCAACATTCTTGATAATTAACCCAAAGGATGAGGAAATCAATGCAGAAATCATTTTGGCACAATCATCTGTTGATTCAACAGAAAATGCATTCTGACTTGATGAATTTGGAATTGTAAAGCTACAACTTCGTGAAGAATTGTTATCAGAATTCCCTGAACTTCCTGACAAGAAAGCAACACTTGGTGCAGAATTCAAATTTGGCTTAGCTTTTGCATTCATGCTTGCACTATTCTCACCATGATACAATTCAGGATTCTGCAAAGTAGCAGTTGACTTCTTTGAGTTTAACATTTCCATTTCCCGAGCATGAAGTTTTCCAGTAAGCTCGTGAAATGTCATTGTAGAATAATCCTTATCATGAGTGAGTAGCAAAACGTAGTTTTCCCATTTTTCAGGCAAAGCTTCCAAAATCTTTTCTTTCAAATCAGCGTCGGCTTTTTCAATCCCAACCACCTTTAATTCACTAATCAAGTGTGACAGCCTTGAAACAAGAGCAGTAATGTTTTCATTGTCATAATTCTGAAAATTATCAAACTCTTTGTTTAAAACTTTCTTCCGACTCTTCTTGTAGTCATCATTACCTTCACACCTCGCTGATAAAGCATCCCACAATTTCTTAGATTTCTTGCAAGTGCTAAATTGATGAAGCAATTCAGTGGGTAATGCCATTGTAAGATAACCGTATGCTTTTTGTTCAAGCTCGTATGATTTTCTTTCAGCAAGATCAAAGGTATGAACTTCTTTGAAATCTCCCGCATCTGTTAGATGTTGATAAAGCTTCTTAAGCGGGATCCACAAATCAATATCATTTGTACTTATGTAAGCGGAAAATGGTTTCTTCCAATTTTGATAATCTTCAAGTTTCAACAATTTGGGAACTTTCTGACTTGTTCCGATTTCATTGTCAAAATTCAGCATAGTTTGCATCGTATTTTGCATTGCAGCAAACGCTTGAAACTCCGTCATCATGAAGAATTTGAATTCTGGTGACCAAACTTGCTCCGAACCTATCACTGACCTCCGAACCTCCTCCGAACTTAGTCCGAACCTAAATTAAAAGGCCGAACTTAGAGACTCCGAACTGTCACCGAACAAACTTCGAACCTTAACCGAACTTAGACCAACTCCGAACTTCGACCGAGATAGACCGAACTCTCACCGAAGACTCACCGAGCTTGGTCCGAACTTCAAGTTCGAAGCAGTTACTCCGAGCCTGATCAGAAAACTCCGAACTTCGAACTCATTTGTCAAAAACTCATGAAAATTAACAGATTTTGACGAAACTTGCAACTGAAGATCAGAAAAACTGATAAGAAGTGATTTAGGAGTAGATTTGATTCCAAAAACTCGATAGAATTGATGAAAAACACGAAAACCAACTCGAGAAACTCCAAAAACGCTTCAAAAATCCAAAAATAGCAACCACAGACCAGTAGCGTGAACCAGAAAGCTCTGATACCACTTGAAAATGCGTGAGCATCGGATCGTCTACTCGATCTAGCTAATTGGACATCGAAACGTAATTAACCGATTGTTTTATTGATCAACGAAGAACAATTACAACCAGTAAACACTTAGAAACACAACACAGAGAAACACCTTGAAAACACACACTTAGCTAAAATCTCACACACTCAGAACTATCTATTACAATGTCCAAACATCTATTTATACCCAGCTGGTCGAGCTTCGTCCGAACCTCAGGTTCGGCCAGTCCGAACTCTAGGTTCGGACCTAGTTCGGCCACTCAGACTTTGGCTTGAACTTGAACATTGCTTAATACTTCACACGACGCACATATCATGTATCAACATTGATCATGGGTATGAGAGATGAGCAATTGATAAAACTCTCTTCATCAGAAAAGTTAGTAAAGATCTTATAGTGGTGCAAATTTATGTGGACGATATCAATCCTCATCACACGAATTGACTTCTGATTTGATTGGAGAACCTGTTGATGAGCATAACTTCAGAGCCATGATTGGATCTCTAATGTATCTTGTTGATACATGGTCCTGATCGTCATGTGAAGTATCGAAAAGACATGCAAGATTAGGTCTGGCCAAACCTTGGCTGAACCTGGAGTTCAGACAGGGCCGAACAGGTCCGAACCTTAGGTTCGGACCAGCGAGATCTAGCTAGTATAAATATGTGTCTTGTGTTGTATTCAGAATAAATCGAAACTTCTGAGTCATATCTTCTCTGTGTACTCTGTGGTCAACTCAGTGGTTAATACAAGTCTTTTGTATTTACTCTTTGTATTCTAGCTCGTATTACATTAATTTCATAACGATTAAGTAGACGATCCACACGCTCAAGCAATTTCAAGTGGTATCAGAGCATTTGGTTTGCTCTACTGATCGGCAATCATTGTTTCTCGGAGTTTTGATTCAAAATACACGTTTTTGCGAAAATGTCATTCATTTTTTAGTTCGTTTGATCTTCTCGAGTGTGCCTCAAGTCAAAAATTTATTCCTAGATCATTTCTTTTGTGTTTGCTTGATTTCCTGTTGAAAATTCCAGTCAAAAACACTGAAAATCGAGAAAACGGTGTCGAGTGAACTTTGTCTCGTCTAAGGTTTGGACAAGTTCGGCGTAACCGCTCCAAACTCGAGGTTCAGAGGTAGTTCGGTCCACGTTTGGACAAAGTTCGGTCAGTGCTCGGTGCTCGTTCAGACTTGTTTCTATTTGTTCTTCCGAAGGTCAGGTTCGGAGGACGTTCGGCGTAGCTTAAGTTCTGTGGTATTTCGGAGGAGGTTCGCACGGAGTTCGGAGTGAACAGTAACCATATTTTTCAAAAATGTCCGATTTTCAAGCGTTTGCGGCTATTCAAAATTCGGTTCAGACTACGATGCAAACTATGATGAATTATGATAATGAAATCGAAACAAGTCAGAAAGTTCCTAAATTGCTCAAATTGGAAGATTATCATAGTTGGATTACACGGTTTGAAGCATATGTTTCTGCAAATGATATTGATATGTGGTTGTCATATTCTGAGTAATATGTTTATCCTAAAGGTGAAGATGGGGAACCAATTCTTCAAAGAAAGCTTTCAGGAGAACAAAAGAAAGCGTATCAAGCTGAGAAGAAAGCATATGGTACTTTAACGATGGCATTGCCTACAGATTTATTACATCAATTCTCAAATAACTACATAGCAAAGAGTTTGTGGGATGCTTTAGAAAAGCGATGTGAGGGCAATGACCAGTATAAGAAAAGTCGGCAAAAAGTGTTGAAAAAGGAATTTGATAGTTTCAAGCATTATTAAATGAATCAATTCCAAATTTGATTGCAAGATTTGCTCATTTAATGAGTGAAATGAAGTTGGTGAATCTTACAAAAGATGAAACTGATAAGAAAGACAAGATCATGGAAGCTCTACCGGAGAAATGGGAGAATTATATGATGATGGTTTCTCATGATAAAGATTATTCAAAATTCTCATTTAATGATCTGATTCAAAGAATCCAAGCTAGGGATATGGAGTTAATGGTGAAAAAGTCACTTCCTGAGCAAGTTCAAAATCCTGCGGTGTATTATGGTAACAATGATTCAACTTTGAATGCTAGAAAATCTAATATTCTTAGTTCTGCACCCCCTACAGCATTTCTGGTAGGTAAGTTTGAAACTCCAAGTTATTCTTCTGCTGGTTGTACTGTTTTGATTCCTAGTTCTTCGACTCAAAGTGCATTGTCTGTTCAAACTATCGATGATTATAATGCTTTGATGTCTGCATTAGTATCTTCATATTTTGGTGTTATCACCGGTGCTGTGAGTAATTCTGAATTAGCAAATGAAGATTACGATCAAATTGATTATGATCATCTAGAGGAAATGGATCTGAATTGGTAGTATGCTATGTTGGTTCGAAGAACGAAGAAATTCTTTAAGAACTGGTAAGAAGAGATTGAATTAGGAGGGTAAGATTGGTTTGGACAAATTAAAGGTGAAATGTTATAAATGTTCCGTTTATGGTCACTTTGCACGAGAATGTCCAAGTTCAATTGAGAATAAGTTGAAGTCTGTTCAACATACTCATATGTTTTTTCATTCACCAAGTGAAACTTCTACGAGTGAAGAAAAAGCTGTTTCTTTTAATGAGGAATTAAATGAAGTATATTGGCATCCAGATGAATTTACTTGGAATGCAGATTCTGAAGCTAAAAGGAAAATTGCTCCAATTAGCATTGCATTGACTGCTCATCATGATGATGATAACAGTTTGTTAACTGGTTCTGATTCTTATTCAAGTGAATCCTTGGTACAAGAAAGTTTACCAAAAGTTGCTCATAGTTCAAAGGTTGAAGAATCTGAATGTCTTACATGTGTACAATTACAAAAGAAAATTGAATGGTTTGAGCAGAGTTCTAAAACATCAACTGAAGAAATTGTTGTTCTCAAAGAAGAGTTAGAAGATTTTCAAAATAAATATTATGAATTAGTTCATGTTCATGAAGATGTTTTGAAAGAAAAAGCTCAATTGGCTAAAGAGTGTGGGAAAGCCAAAGCTGAAGCTTTAGATGAAACTCAAGATTTTGAGAATTTATTTGAGAAAAGTTATCCAGTTCAGCAGAAGTATGAAGAAGCTACTGCTCTTATTGCTAAAACTGTTGCTCCTGTTGAGAAACTTCAAAACAAAATTTCTATGCTTCAAGATGAGAATACTCTTTATTGTGACAAGAATGAGGCATTGACTAAGGTTGTTGAGATCTATAAGCAAAAGAGAGAAAATGTTCTTGAAGAATTATTTGCTAAATGTGAGATCCGAAAGTTACAAACTTATGAATATGATGATCTTAATGCAAAATTCATCAAGTCACAGAAAGAGGTGTTTGAAGCTCAATAAAAGTTAAATGATTTGAAATTGGAGATTTTGGAGTTGAAAAGGCAAATGAAGAATTGGAATTTGTCACCAACATTGCTAAACTTCTTATACAAGTAGGATCAGAGAACGGAGAGTTCTAAGAAAGATGATGTTCACTTGGTACCACAACTAGTGGATTTAATTGAAGTTACTTCTGCTCAGATTGATCCAAAAGATGAATTACATGATTACTCCAAATTTGCCACTCCACCCAAGAAGAACAAGTCTAAGTCTAAAAAGAAAGAAAAATCTTTGGGTGAAGCTCCAAAATTTGTTTCAAAGTCTGTTTTGTTGGAAAATGAATTTTTTTTGATAAGGTTGCTTCCAGTTCTTCATCTGCAACTGAAGAAGAAAGAGTTTTGATTGAAAAGAACAAGATGCAGGATATCAAAGCCAAATTCACTAGCGAAGCTAAGACAAGAGCAACTTCGGGTTCTTCTTCAAATTTTTCAAATTCTTCAAAGAATCAAGGACTCAAACACAAAGGTTTGGGTTATCAAGTGAAGGAAGAGCAGATTCAAGCTAAGAAACCAGTGAAGGTTGAGAAATTTGTTAAAGCAAAAGTTGCAAAGAAATTATCACCTCAGAAGGAATTTTCTTATTATTCTGGAAGATCGTCATCTTCAAGGAGTCCATCTCCTAGGTATGATTCTTCTGATGGTTTCTTTGATAACTTTGATTCTGAACATTCATCTGGTTTTTCAAAGTCAAAACAATTTTCAAGTATTTTTAGAGAAAGACTTTGTTATGTATGTCGTCAACCGGGACATTTAGCTGCTGATTGTCCGACGACTGCATATATCCACACAACTGCCAAATATGTGGATAACAAAGGTCAAATTTTTGGTGAACCACGGTCTCCAAAAATTAAATCAACCCGTAAATCATCTTGGTCTAACCCAAGTACGTCAGTTGAATCTGATTCAGGTTCTGATCACAAATTAAAACTTTTACAAATTTGGAAACCGAAAGTTGTTTCCACGGCCAACAAAGACTATGTGGAAGACACCAGGCGACCCGACGCTATTGAATCGGGTCGATCCCAAAGTGACTAATGTTTTATTTGGTGTCAAGCAGGTGTTTCAGGAAGACCTATCGGTGATTGAAAAATTACTGATTGTGATATATCTGTTTTAATTAAATTGATTTTCAAAATCAAATTTTATCTTTTCAAAGATTACACTGCAAGTATTCGTATTGGTTGATCACTTTCTTGTTTTTGTTTTTCACTCCGTCTCATTCTGAGGGGGAGTTTGTTTTTACAAAAATACAAAAATAGTGTGTTGTTTTTCAAATCGTAAAAATGAAAATCTATAAATAGAGTTGTCATTTTTAGGGGGGGAGAAATTTAGAAAAGCCAAAAACATTGGAAAATGAGAAATTGTATCCGACATGATTTGGAAATGATGGTACATTAGCTGACATTGTCTGACTCATGGATAAAGTAGATGAAAAGGCCATAAGATCATTTGGTCAATGTGTAAGGTAGGCTCGGCAAATCATAAAGTATACAAATGTGATATACACTAAATCTGATGCTTGACCTAGTGGACAACATCTTGATGCATATCTCAAGATATATCAAGAAACAGATATGTGAAAAATAAAATGAGAAGTCACTGTGTATACATGTGTTCATTTTGCAAAGATTTAAACTTGTTTGATTTTCTTTATTTTGTCAAACGATTGGACTTTCTCTGTGTGTCCACAAGACCGACCTGATCGTTGTTCGTTTGACATTCTGCTTTATTTTCTTTGGTGTTTCGTATAACTTATCGGACTTTCTCAGCGTGTACGGGATTACCGACCTGATTGTTGTTGAGCTATACAACTTCAATTTGTTTTATTTTTATATTTTGTTAAACCCGAGGCCTTATCTGCGTATCAAAAGATCGACCTTAACGTAAACAATTTAACGTTCTTATTTCTTTTTGCAGGGAACACAGTTGACTATATCATGGTTACAATCATTATGTGATTAAAATCACAAATAAAATCACAAAAATGTGATATGCAAAAACATATCTGAGTATGTTTGATAGTATGGGGTACACTGGTCAATGCAAAACTAATCAATACTCTAACGTATCCAGATTTTATGAATATGATTGTGCCAGAGTTTAAAGTTGGACAAATTATATCTGCAATCGGCATGGCTTATGTGCTTCAATAATCGAAACTGAAGTGTAGTTCAGCACGTTATGACCAATATGATCCCAAGTCGTGATCTTTCTCGCAAAAGACAAAAATAATGTTTGCTTTTGTAATGCATTTACTTTTCTTATCAGAAAATATCAAAAAGATTTTAGGTGTGTTTTGATATAAAATTTCTAAAAGCCAAAAAGATTTTGTTTCTGATTTATTTTCGATTGATCAACACGAAATACGAATTCATTTTCAAATTTAAAATATCTTGGAGTCTCGAAGAGACGTTTTGCGCCAAGATTATTTATGATGGCAGGTTTCTAAGTGAAAAGAGAACATCACAACTTCAAGTCTTCTGAAGATTGTTGATAAAGAGAGGGTACACACGATGCAATATCAAGTATTTAAGATTGAACTCATCGTCAAGATCGAGGAAGAGTTTGATTAAAGATACAAGATGCAAGTTTTAATAGAGGAGATGATACTACACATGCCGAGGGGGAGTTTGTTGATACATGGTCCTGATGGTCATGTGAAGTATCGAAAAGACATGCAAGATTAGGTCTGGCTGAACCTTGGCCAAACCTGGAGTTCGGACATGGCCGAACAGGTCAGAACCTGAGTTCGGAATAGCGAGATCTAGCTAGTATAAATATGTGTCTTGTGTTGTATTCAGAATAAACTAAAACTTCCGAGTCATATCTTCTCTGTGTACTCTGTGGTCAACTCAGTGGTTAATACAAGTCTTTTGTATTTACTCTTTGTGTTCTAGTTCGTATTACATTGATTTATAACGATTAAGTAGATGATCCACACGCTGAAGCAATTTCATATCTAACAGCAAGCAGAACCGACATAATGTATAGTGTGTTTTTGTGTGCTAGATATTAGGCTATGCCCAAGGAATCCCCACTTAAATGCGGTGAAAAGAAATTTTAGGTACCTAAAAGGACAACCAAAGCTTGGATTGTAGTAACCTAAAAAACAAAGATTTCAATCTTAAAGCATTCACAGACAGTGACTATGGAGGATGAAATCTCGACAAGAAATCAACATCTGGTGGTTGCCAATTTCTTGGTGATCGACTTGTTTCCTGGCAATGTAAAAAAAGCAATCCTATGGATTCAGAATCAAATGATGGATTTGGGCATCAACTTCATGGAAACACCTATGTATGTAGATAACACCATTGCCATCAGCATCACCAACAAGCCTGTAAAGCACTAAAAAACAAAGCATATTGAAATCATGTATCATTTTATTAGAGATTGTGTAGAAAAGAAGTTAATCAAATTACATCATGTTCTAACAGAAAATCAATTGGCTCACTTATTTACAAAATATTTCGATGAGGCTAGATTCTTTTACCTCAGCATAACCATTGGTATGATGAATTTTGATTAAACCATCTCTTATATAAAAAAAAATCTTTAAACCTGAAAACTTGTGTTCTTTGGAGATAGAAAAAGAAAATAAAATGAATTTCTTGAAATAAAGAAAATCAAGAAATCTAGAATTTCTTGAAAATCAAGAAAATCTAGAATTTCTTGAAAATCAAGAAAAAGGATATTTTCTCTGAAAATTAATGTTGTTTTTAATAAATTAATTTTTTTTTTTTAGAAATGCTCCAAAATCATGTTTTTGTGCATCCAAGATAAGTTGAACCGGAATAACCTTCCAATACTACTCCCGAGATAAGTATCTGGGTAAACCTTTGAAGAGTCCTTAAGCCACACAGACTTTATTGCATTCGGAGTAATCTCACCCAAGATAACTTCACCCGGAGTAAGCCTATTTATTTCAGCAGAAGACATCTCATCTGAGATAACCTCACCCGGGTCAATAGAAAAAAAGTATCTCTTGTGAAGACCTCATCCAAGGCAATCTCACTCGAGATAAGTTCAACCGGAACCTGTGTCTCCCAGTTTGTTTGTGTTTATCCGAGGTAACCTCCTCCGAGGTAACTCTAATGATGAATTACCCAAGTAGGCATATCCGGTAATTAACTCAGATATTTTCCACCACCTAAGCTGTCTGATGAGATAAGGGTTGGACGTCGGATATTATTCCACGTCGAAACACCTTTTTAATTTTACCAAACCCCACTTGCACATTTTCCAGAACCTATATCTTCATTACTCCGAGTTAAAAGGGCACTTTTTAACCTAAATTAACCCATGTTCAACATTTACTCCGAATCCTTCTCAAGCAAACATCCAAAACTCACATAAAATTCAATCTCGATTCACACTAAAATTCACTCTCATTTACTGAAACATAAAAATGGCACGAAATTCTACAGCAAAGAAGGCAGAATCTTTGAAGGAAGCGAACTCACTCTCCAATGCACACCACAACCTTGTGGCTCTGCTAAACAAAACGGAAAACAACATTGTTTTCCATGAAAAGATTGACTTTCAAAAGGCTTCACACATTTATCTTGCCCTAACCGTCAATCCCACGATACGTGAAGAAGTGATTTCTGAATTCTGCCTGCAATATCAAGAATGCCAATGGAGTTTCTGAAATTCATGCAACTGTTCAAAAGAAGGATGCCATTATTACTGAAGAAGTGGTAAGAAAACACATCCGATTCAATGATGTCAGTGGCTTTCGAGAAGCAAAATTAAGTGATTATTTCGGCACTCTCAGGGTTGTTGGATATGGGGGGATGATAATAAGATCAAGAAAACTCAATTACATTTCAAATGGAGATACTTGGCCCACACCATCTTGGCCTATCTAACCTCAAAAAGAGTTTTAATGAAATGTTAGTTGTACAAGCTTCAGCATTTCATGGCTTCGTAAGGAATTTGAACTTTATTTTTTTTCAAAAATGGTGCTTGAGGACATGCTAGACAGCTTCACACAAATAACACATTTTCCACATGTATCCTCATTTCATTCATGTAACATCCCAAAATTCATAGATACATGATATATATAGTAAATACATGTTTATATTATAAATACGTGAGCTTGATTGATAAATATGGTAAGACTATACATTGGATAGGTTGCATGTGTTAGAATTATTCGTTTGATAGCCAATGTGATAAAATGTGCACAAACGAATGTGTTAAACGTTAAAGAAAGCAAAATATGAGATGAATATGTGTTTATATGAATAACATTATGATACATGAATCATTGATGGATATATGCGTGTAAATACGTGTGATAATAGCTAACGAAAAAGTAAAAAGGGCTAAAAGCATAATTATTGTAAAGATATAAACATATACAAGTATTATATATGTTTATATTCATTGTAAGTATTTTGAGGCTTAGAAATTAGTAAAAATATATCCTAATATGATTCATAACATAAAATAAAAAGTATTGTAAAGTTTGAGGGGCTAAAATGTAAATTAGCAAATAATTAAGAAAATATATATAAATATATATATATATATATATATGTGTTATCGTACGAATCCCGATCCTTAGAAAGCTTAGAAAATGTTAGAAATATGTACCTTAATGTTTTGGTACATAAAATGATAAAAAAAAAAGTATAGAGGGCTAGAGTGCACCAAACCTAACAATAAGGGCTAAATATGTAAAATTTGTAAAGATGGCCGAAAAACCAGTGGATCGCGTATCCCGAGCCACACCCACCCTTCTTGCGCGATACGCGACGAGCAACAGCAACAGCAACATCAACAACAAAAATGTTCTATGTTGTTTTTGAGCCACGTCCTCGACTTGTACTCCACGATTAAGACCTCCAGACGTCGTTTTTCTTTGATTAATCACTCCCTTACGTGTTGTGCACCTAGGATGAACCATTTCCCTATAAAAAACCGGATCAAACAACCTCTCAAACTCACCAATTTCTCTTATTTCTCTCCCAAAACCCAAAGAGCACCCAGAAACTTCATCAGTCGTATACGAGCAATCCAGGAGGACTTTGAAGCTGAATTTCTGCATTTAAGCATCTTTAGGTAAGGTATAAAATAACCTCTTTCAGTTTTGGCTAATTCGATTTCCACGTATGGTTTTTAGAAATGATCTAAAATTAGGGTTCTTAAGCTTATTTTGCTAAAATCAGGTGATCGGGTGGGAATTAGGGTCTGAATTTTTAAAGGTAATCCTAAAATAGTGTTTTTTTAAGAAAGCCCTAAGTTTATTTCACAATTGGAAAATGTTTGGTAATGGTTTTGTTAACGGGTCAAAATTAGGGTTTTCATAACGTTGTTCTGCCCAAATTGAGTAAACGGTGTTAAAATTAAGCTTTGATATTTTAAAGGATATTATAATAAAACGAGAAATACGTGAAATTATTGTTAAATTGCTTATACGTGTTATGCAATTATGTTGATTATAATGTGATGTGTATATACTTGCTTTGAAATTAGGTAACCAAATGACAAGGGAATTGTTAGTAAACGTTTAGTGATATATATGATTATATGAGAACAGGTGGTGCATTTGCTTGTATTAATATGTGGTGGATATGCCGCTGGTACATCCTATATATATACATAGTAATATAAGTTACCCGATATATCAAAAGTGTGGAGGATACGCCGCTGGTACATTCTGTATACATACACCTAGGTAAATTGGGGGATGTACATTTGTTGTAGTATATGAATGCCTTATCATTGTTTAATAACAAACCTAAAGCATCTGGTTATTTAACTAGGGGCAGGTAGTATATACGATCGGAGATTAAGTCATTAAGATGAGAAGATGGCCTAATACAGTTAAAGCATGAGTTGCTACTAGAACCTAATAGAGTTAAAACATCAGTTGCTAATATGACTTATTAGAGTTAGAGCATGTGTTGCTACTGAAGAAGAAGGGTCGTTGCTTCCCCATAGTGGTGGCTTAGGGAACCGTGTATGGACGGAGCGAAAGTCGGACATCGCAAAAGCTATCTTACGACAAGATAGGATGACGATTGCAGTGGCGGGCGAACCTTTCGAAGGAGATGAAGAATGAAGAGACGCTACTTTCCCATAGTGGTGGTTTAGGGAAACGTGTATGGACGGAGCTGCATTGGGCCGTTGTAATAACTATCCTTCGAGATGGGACGGAGTGTGAAGTGGTGGGCGGACTCTTCATGGAGAACCAAAATAGTTGGTTGAAGATAGTGACCTAGAAGTTAAGCCTAGGATCATGGTTAAGATAATAGGATATATTATCATAGTAATTACGTATTAGGATTCATATGTGATTTATAAATGTGTTGTGAAAACCAGGTAAATACTTAAATGGTTTTCAACTAAACGATAGAACTCACCAGCGTAAGCTGACTTTTAAAAGTATGTATGCTAGGTTCTGCAGAGACATTTAGAAGTAAAGGCACGGATAGTTAGAGAACGGTATAATCGGGAAAGCTATCAAGGAAGAGTTTATGGCAAGCTGGCTTAGTTATAGATTTTCTTTATTATAGTTAGTTGTAGTTATGTACAATATCTCACTTACTGTAATGCTTGGTTTATATAAATAAAAGTTTTAAATTTCCGGTGCTTAATATCTCTGTTGATACCTTGTGTTCATGAGTAAATCCGATACGTGACCCCTCCTGGTGCAAAGTCTAGGGGCGGGCGTCACAATTCGGCACATTTTAAACTCACTAATTCCTGAATTGAAAATTTTTGATAAGCATTATAATATGAGATTTTCAATTGGTAAACTGTTTTCTTATCTTTCCGGTAATAAAAAGAACAAGGATTATGCAGGGCAGACACAAACCATCATGTTCCTATTCCTTGATTGGCAGTGGGTGAACCCAAGGTAAATGTGCAACCACAAGTCATTCCTTCACATAGGACTTAGCTACAGTTGACAACACTACAGAACCAACAGATGTTGATCCCCTAACTGAACTTCATTCCTCTTCCAATAAAAAACTCCCAATCAAAAAGAGGAAGAGACACTAAAAGAAACTCAAAACTCCTATTATTTCTTCCCAACCAAAAATTCCAGAAATTCAAATTTCTAAGGATGCCATATCTTGTCCACATGTGCACCTAAAAACCACCCAAACTTTTGGCCCTGCCCAAGGCAAAAAGCGTAGTAAAAGAAACCAAAAAGGGCCAGCTACAATTTAGATGATTCTCCCATGGGAGATGACTCTTTAGTAAAGGATGCAATTTCCTCATCCATAGGATTTGCTCCACCTAAACCAAGCATGCCATTTCCTCAAAGTGAAGGTGATGAAATATTCTTTAGTTCACATGATACACCATCTCCATCAACCCTATTAGCAGGAGATGTGTTGATGACCGTTAAGAATGTCACACTGTCACACCCCGAGAAAATGGCTGAATGTGGGCATGTGACTGATTTGGCATCATGGTCATGGTTATGAATGATGACGTCTAATGAACATTTAATTTAACCATTATCTTTTGAAAATATAAGTTTCAAACATTTATTTAAACATCTAAAACCGTGGCAGCGGAATCAAAGTAGTGGTTACATGATAAGTTTTCCAAAAGACATAGTCATGAGATTTATAAACATAACTACCCTAAGGCGTAATGCGTCTAAATCTCCAAAATGAAATGCATGAACACACAGCAGGCAGACCATGATATGACAAGCAGGATCGGAACAGAAAAACATGGAGTTGCAGTCTCTAATCACCTGAGAATTCAAGAATTCAAAAAGGCCAACAGAATTGTTGGTGAGTTCACAGGTTTTATGACACTAGAACTGTTGAAATTTATGTTTGAAAATGTTTAGTCTGTCAAAATATTAGTTTATTTGATACTGTTGTTGTAAAGATTAATCATGAACCTTGAATTCAAAACTAACTGTTTACCCACTCCTGGTATCCTTCCCCAAAGACACCGAATGACCAGAATAACAAATGTACCCCTTGACTATAACCGTGGAGTCATGACTAGAGCGACCAAGTCAGGGCAGGGTCGTCAACCCAAATAGATCTACTCACAAGCTATCGTTTCGAATGAACTAATTGAACTCAATTAATAGTGGGACTTAGGCATATAACATGAATCAACATGAATACACAGTTTGGGGATATGAAAAGAACATGCAATCATTACTTCTTACAGTTATCATAATATCTGACATAAATGAAATTGAGAAGTAATCATTGAATTCTCCCCCAAGTTAGAAAACAGAAATGTAAAAGGGGCCGTGAAGACTCACATGATTGAAGATGGATGACAGATATGATTGGTTGAACTTAGCCTAGCAAACGTCTACAAGGTAATGTTATGACGTATTAGGGTTTGGCTATCTTGAGTTAGTGAATACGTCACTCAATGTTCAAGGTTAAGTCTCGACTGTTGTTACCCGATGGCAGTGATGGAAATCCTAGGACATTATTTATTGGTTAATAAATAATATTGAAGTTGGTGGAATTTATTATCTATTTGAATAAATAAACAATAATTAGATTTTTGCGTTTGAAAAATAAATATTGAATAATATGGATTATTTTTCTTTAAACGTTAGGAGGATTATAAATATTTAATTTATTAAATATTTGTAAGGTTTTGAACCCTTTTGATTAATAATTAAGGTCTTTCATTTATTATGAAGAAATGTTTCCCAACAATATATGAAGTTATATTTTGGTAAAGATTAAGTGTTGATTCATCCGGTAGTTAGTCGGTTTCACCGGTTTGACCGATTTGACTCGTCTTATGACTTCTTAAGTTTCTTTAACACTTAGGATTTGCTAATAGACTTGTTCTAATGTGTTTTAGGGTTCTAAGTTGCCAATTTAATTCGGTGGAAGTTTAACTTGTAAAATCCGACGTTTCGAGTAACCGAAAGTTACAGTTTTTGTCCGGTTTGTTTATAAAACATGTTTTTCCAACTTTGAACTTTATAAACCATTTTTATATGTCAAAATAAGCATGTTTCATGTTCTGGACCAGATTCAATTCTCAACCAAAAATATGTTATAATTTTTACCGAAAAGTCGTAGTTATGATATTTAATCGTATTGTTTTTAAGTGTTTAACTTCTCAAATCATTTCGTATGTTTGGTAAACATTTTTGGCATCCCTAATAATACATCACAAGTCCAAAGTGGTCACAAGTTGGTCACAAGGTTTTAAACTTAATTCTTTCGTGAAAATAAATGGTATTTTTATCATAAAAATCCTATGTTTACATTTCTTTAGAGTTTCATGGTCGGGTCTTTGTTAAACACTTTTATGACTCAAAATCATCCTTAAATGACTTTGGTTTCAGTTTTGGAGTCAAAACTATAAGTGTTAGAAAGATTGGAAAAATGTATATTTTTCTAAAGTGACAGCAGTTTTATGACACGCAGAATATGCGTGTCATCTCTGATCAGTGTTCATACTACATATAATTTCCAGATGATAGCAGTTTTATGACACGCAGAAAGTGTGTCATCTCTGATCAGTTTTTAAAAAACATATATTTTTCATGAAATCCGATTTTTAACATTTTGTATCCATGTTTTACACCAAGTTAAGTGTTCCAAATCATTTTTAACATACAAGAACTAGTAGTTGTCCAAACTTGATCATTAAAGTGGCACTTTTTAACAAACATACAAGTTATGTTTTATTTTTAGTCAAATAATCAAATTTAACATGAACTAGTTTCCATCATGAGCACATAACCATACTAACATACATGTTTGCTAGCAATTCATACAACAACCAAACCAAGACTTATCATGAACATGACATGTGACATATAAATATGAAGATTTATAGAAAAAAATAAGCAAAGAAAGTAAGTTTCCTCACTTAGGGTTTTCCGGATCGGTAAAGGACTTGATGGGTTGTTGAATAAGCTTCCAAGTTTAGCTCCAAACCCAACCTTGATCTTGGATTTGAGAAGAAAAGTAGTGAAGGAAATGATGAACACCAAGTGTTTGATGAAAGAGAAAGAAAGTTAGGATGGATTCCTTTGATAGAATAGGTGAAAGGAATGAAAGAAAAATGAAGAAAAAGATAGTAGAAAGTGATTACCTTGATCAAAGAAGTGATTAGGAACTAGAATGTGTGGTGGTTGATAGTGGAAAAGTGGTGGTTGGCGGTGGTTTATAGAGAGCCGAGAGGGATGAGAGAAAGAGAGAAAATGTGTGTTTGTTTTCTTGAATGGGTTATGTGAGAATATGAGAGTGTTAAGTGTTATAAGGGTGGTCTAGTGGGGGCTTGGGTTCGGTCCACATGAGCCGAGAGAGGGAGGTAGCTCGGTGGTGGTTTGAACCGAAAAGAGAGAGAGATGGAAGTGGCTTGGATCTCTTGGTTCTTGGCTAGTGTTTGAGTTCAAGTGAATGTGTATGTGGGTGTATGGAAATCGGTCCAAGAGAGAAGGAGGGACAAGGGAGACAAGTTGGTGGCTATGGGGACATAAGTGTTGGTGGTGTAAGTGGTTAACCTTATTAACCAAGGGTCCTTGGTTTTGTAGTGTACTTAAGGGGACATACTTGCTCCATATCCATGCTACATTTCATGCAATTTAGGGAGTAGACTTAGTTGTAAGTATGATTAGGCATGTGTTCATAGGAAGTTGGATCCAACAAGTGTTTAGGTGATTTGATTACATGAGAAAGTTTGGTTAGGTGTTTAGTTTGAGGGGGATAGTGGGCCGGTTGGAACAAGAGGAAAAGAGAGAGGGACGGTGGGCTTCGGCCCGAAAGAAAAAGAGAGGAGGGCGTGGGCTTAGGCCCGAATCGGATCAAGAAAGAAAGAGGAGAGAGTGGGTCGGGCTCGTGGGCCTGCGGGCCGGAAAAGAAAACGGGTCGGGCCGGGCTGTGAGGAAAGAAGAAAAGGAAAAGAAAAAGAAATGGGCCGGTAGGCCCATTGGGCTAACTGGGCTGAACCGGGTCTCGGTTCGGGTCGGATTTAGTCCGGGTCGATCCAACGAGTCCAACGACACTTTGTTTGGGGAAAAACGATGTCCGGAATGAAAAATGAATTTTTGACGTGAAACGGGTAAACGTAACAATAACAATATTGTTTTGTCGCGGACGTTTCTCGGATAATTTTGGAATGTCACTTGTCATGATTTGGCTTTTGTTGTTTTAGTGCACTAACGAAGTACTCCAAGTTTGAGTTTAAATGTTTGCTCGACGTGAGCGGGTTACGTTTAAAAGTTGACGAAATTAGTTTGACGAAAATAAATAGTTTTGAAAGAATAATGAATTGTTTGAGGTTGACATAGTTCTAGAATTAAAACCAAGTTATTGTTTGACTAGAATGGTCGTTTGAATAAACGTCACGTTTGAAATACGTTTGAAATTACGTAATTGTTAGAAAAATATAAAATGTTCTTTTTATATTTAAAGTTCCACAATTTAATATTTATGAAATTTCTTGTTATTGAAGTTCCATTTTGAATAGTTGCGGGACTTGATTGATTTCCATTACGGGTAATTGTTGTCGGACCTAGATTGTCTATGTTTGCACGTAAAGTCATCTAATTTAGACAAATTAGCCTAATGCACATAGAATCACAGTTAATTGCACATAATTATAATATTAATGTATACCTGGAAAGTACGAGTTGTCACATACTCCCCTGGTTAGAGAAATTTCGTCCCGAAATTTAGTCTTGACCACCAGGGTTGTCAGCATTGGCGAATAGATACGGATACTTCTCACGCATTTGATCTTCTCGTTCCCACGTATACTCTGGACCTCGGCGTGAGTTCCAACGAATCTTTACGATGGGAATACGGCTTTTCTTCAATCGTTTGATTTCACGATCACATATCTCAGCAGGGGTCTCAATGAAGTGTAAACGATCGTCAATCTTGATTTCGTCCAAGGGAATAACGACAGATTCGTCGGACAAGCACTTTTTCAACTTACTGACGTGGAACACGTCATGAACTTTACTAAGTTCGGGAGGCAACTGAAGACGGTATGCTACTGGTCCAATCTCCTCGATGATTTCAAAAGGACCAATGTAGCGAGGGTTAAGCTTTCCACGCTTTCCGAAACGAATAACACCTTTCCAAGGTGCTACTTTTAGCATGACACGATCTCCTTTAAAGAACTTCAATGGTTTGCGTCGGTTGTCGGCGTAACTCTTCTGTCGATCGCGGGCGGCTTTCAAACGATTGTGAATCTGGGTTATTTTCTCGGAAGTTTCATGCACTAGCTCAGGACCTGTGAGCTGGTTATCGCCAACTTCAGTCCAACAAAGTGGTGAACGACACTTTCTTCCATACAAAGCTTCAAAAGGGGCGGCTTGGATACTAGTGTGATAGCTATTGTTATACGAAAACTCAGCTAGCGGCAGATGTTCATCCCAACTGTTACCGAAATCGATGATACAAGCACGAAGCATGTCTTCGAGAGTCTGAATGGTTCTTTCGCTTTGGCCATCAGTTTGAGGATGGTATGCGGTACTCATATCAAGGCGAGTACCCAAAGCTTTCTGAAGGGTTTGCCAAAATCGGGCGGTGAAACGACTATCTCGGTCAGAGATGATAGAAATAGGTACTCCATGACGAGACACAATTTCCTTCATGTAAATTTTGGCAAGTTGTTCAGTGGTGTAGGATTCCTGAATGGGCAGGAAGTGAGCGGATTTAGTCAGGCGATCAACGATAACCTAAATGGCATCATTTCTGGCTCGAGTCTTTGGCAACTTGGTAATGAAATCCATGGAAATTCCTTCCCATTGGGTTGAATGAGTAAACCAGAGGGTTTTTGGTATTCAGCTTTGACCTTCGCGCAAGTCAAATACTTACCAACGTATGTAGCGATTTCAGCCTTCATGTTAGGCCACCAATACAACTCTTTCAAACCATGGTACATCTTATCAGAACCGGGATGGATTGAATACCTAGACTTATGAGCTTCATCTAAGACTAATTTCTTCACTGAACCGAAATTTGGTAACCACAATCTTTCCATGAAATAATAAGCTTCATCAGATTTCTTGACTAATTGCTTTTCCATTCCATGTAAGCCTTCATTAGGGATATTCTCATCCTTGAGGGCTTCGACTTGGGCATCACGAACGAGAGAGGTGAGATTTGATTGGATAGTCAATCTGAGGTCACGTACACGGAGAGGTTTCACTCGGTCTTTCCTGCTTAATGCGTCGGCAACAACATTAGCTTTACCTGGGTGGTAATGGATTTCACAATCATAATCGTTGAGTAACTCAATCCAACGACGTTGTCTCATGTTCAACTCTTTCTGATTGAATATGTGTTGAAGACTCTTATGGTCGGTGTATAGCGTACACTTTGTACCGTAAAGGTAATGTCTCCAAAGCTTTAGAGCGAAAACAACGGCTCCAAGCTCCAAGTTCACAGAAGAAGACTGGAATACTAGATTACCTGCTGAGATCAGACTGAAGATGTTTAAATCAATAAATGTGGAGCCCATTACATTAGAAGATTGATGGAAAAGTGTTCCACTCAAAGGTGTACTGGTAGATACTCCTCAACAAGACAATTTAAAGGAGCTCTTCCTGTTCACAATGATAGCAGGGGGTGCTTTACCTCAAAGAGTCAGGAAAATACAGAGAATAATTAAAGATGACTTCATTACACCTGAGATGAGGGCTATAGCAGAAGAAGAAGGTGTTAACCTAGATGCTGAGGCTGAAGTTGTTGGTGAAACATTGTTTGCTAAAAATAAAAATGGGGAAGAAGAAGTTTAAAGGAAAAGAGATGATGAGGTTGAAACCATTATTGTTGAAGAAGTTCAAGACCCACTCATATCCACAGAAGGAGTTGAAAATGTACTTGAAGGTGTTGAAAAAGAATATAAAGTGGATATAGATGTGGAAGATGAGAAGATTGAGTCTGTTTTGAAGAACTTTGGAGAAATCATATCTCCCGAGGTAAGTGATCGCATAGTTATCTCTGAAGAAGAAAAGGTTGCTGCTGAAAGGAGTCCTCCGATGTCACACCCCCAATTTCCACTAACGGAGTATAACCGTGTGGGGGTATGATCCAGACCAGGATCCAAGTCTTTAGTTACAACCAAGCCATAAAATAGATTTAACATAACTTAAAACATGTTTTACAAAACAACAGTTAGTTAACATTTCAGCGGAAGCAGTTAAGTGATTAAAAGTTGGATGTTACAAAATGGCAAGTTAAAGTGTTTGAAATACAAATGAACTTCAAGAACATTTCATGACAGAAAGTTTATCACATTTACAGCCCTTAACCCTACCTACAAACAACCCCAAATCACAAATCATTATAACCTTATCTAAATCATGTTCTGTGAGCATTTTAGAACACCAAAGTACACATAACCACTAGATTAACACATGTATATAACTAATTTCGGATTTTGAAATTCTAGGGCTTACAAGTTGGGAAGGAGATGGCGAGATGGAGAAGATGAAGTGGAGAGGAAGCTTCCTTTAGTGTTCTTGAAGCTTGTAGGAGCTTAAGATCCTTGAATTTCACCTCTTTAATGCTTGATTTCTCCAAAATCGCAAGTGTAAGTGTGTGTGTGTGTGTGTGTGTGTGTGTGTGTGTGTGTGTGTGTGTGTGCTTGACCGTGAAGAAGAGAGGGAGAGGAAGATGATGCGTGAAAGTGAAGATGGGAGGGGGCTTTGGGCAGATTTCTTTTTAAAGGAAATTACAACTTTAGTCCCATCAAAGTTCTATTTTAAGCATATAACACCCCAAAACACAGCTAAATGGGTTTTAACCTTAAAACTTGTAAAATAAAATTTCTAAAAATGTTTCTAAATATTTTTAACTCATTAATCATGAAATGTTTAGTCGGGACAAGTATAAATATTATTTACACATAAAATTTAAATTGCACACGATGCCCGGTTTCCCATGAAAATGCAAGTTTTCAACTAACCCATAAAGTCACGAAATAAAGTCACGAAATAATTTACTAAAATTAATTAGTAACTTAAATATAAATAAATAAATAAATATTTAGGTAACAGGCTACGGACTTGCTAACAAAACTAACAGAAAAAGTTAACGGCGTTAACCTGGGAATTTGACAATTGTGACATCCGAGACCAGTTACATCGGAGACTGCCTTAGTCATTTATGAAAATCAAGAGCAAATTACCTCAGCCATGATTACCTTGAAGACTACCATTACCTCGGAACAAAAATGTGTTCCTTACCATAATAATCCGGAGGTTACGTCGGCTATGATTTTCTCAAATGACATGGCTAACTTTGTACCATTCAAATTTACTATTCTTCAATTCGCTGAAGCTTACCTTTTGGATGCTGCTGAAGACTTAACAATGTTGCATGGTAGAAGGGTATACACAGGTATAGATTTCTCCTTGTTGCGCTCTGCAGCTATTATGCCTATTACTCCTGAACCCATGTTGCAGACTGAGGCTCCCAAGGAAGCCACTCAAACAGTTGAAGAAGATGGAGTTCGTGATGAATATGGTTATCTCTATGTTTTTGGTCCATATATGCCACCTTCTAGGGATGCTCTGGAGATAGCCCCTGTTGTTCCAAAGGTGAGCAACATTAAAAGCATGATGGCCAAGTATAAACCAAGAGCTTGGGATAGTGATGAGAAGATCTCTACCTAAACACATTAGAATAGCCAGATCTACAAGGTTGAAGGTCACTATCCTCCCCCAACTAAAGGAAAATGGAAGGAAAAGATGCCTTAATACCAAATTGATGATGAAAAGATTAGAACACATTTCAAGCCTGGTGTCAAGCATGTTAAAACTTGTAAGGATCAATTTAACCCTCACGCGATATCTGAGACTAGTAAAACCGTGCGGAAGCCGGTTTTAGCTAGTTGATTCAAGAAGCAATGAAAAACAGTAATCGAAAAGTATAATGCTTACTAAATATCAAACACAAACCGATTGAATAGGAAAAGAACACTTGTATTGATCACCGATTGCTGACACACTGATCGAAATTCTCAGGGAGAATTTCAATATCACCAAAATTGCCAAAACACCTTAGGAGCAACCAACCCTAATTACAAAGTTAAACTATCTATATATAGGGAGTCTAAGCTTGATAAACAAGCTAACAAATTCGGACTCTAGGCCCATATTTCGACCACCCTATGACCCATTCAACCCAATTACACAATCATAACCCAATTACATTTTAACTAGCCCAACATTGATTCTAATGCAAAAGCCTTATAAAATTCTAGACTCTACAAGTTGCAGTTGTTACATCCTTCCTCATTCCCTTAGCCGAACTCCCAGCTCTTTTCCCGTTGTTCTAGCTCTTTCCGCTGACCTTCCAAGGTAGAAAGTTAAACAGGAAAGTTGAGACTGGCTTGTTCACGAGGCTAGTTCAGGAATGAAGGTTTTCTAGCTTCAATCTATCAATACTGTTTAGCCCTCAGCTGATGACATTGAATGATTTGAGGACGCTGGGCGGCCAAGCTTGCTTGCGCTTGGGCTGTTTCGCCGTGGCTATGCTATTTGCTAGTTGGTAGGAAAATTCAGACGTTTACGCTTTCGTTAGACAGCAAGTCTATTAAAAACAAACTAATTTTCTCATAATTTTCTCATACTCAAATTCCTTCCTCTTTAATTCACCCGGGTTATTGGTGAATGCGAATGCCTTAAGCGAAAATGAGACATGAAATGAGAATCTCACTCCTAGCATTGGGTACGATAACTGGAGGCTACTCGGATATATCATGGTCCCTTCTTCGCATTCCAAATTTTGATTTCGGAGACTTATGTTATCATGTCATTCTAGTTGGCCTTGCCACTCGACACGATTCCCATAATACAGTCGTTGGACTTTTTCACATAGAAACGCTTGATCAAAGAAAACCACTTTCTATACTTCCCATTTCAATTCCTTTTGAAATCATTCAAACGTTTGACATCTACTCGATGTGTTGTATACATTCCTGAACATAACATCCATCACTCCTCTTAGACTAGAGAACTCGGATTCTTTCGGTTGAGTACTATCGAGATTAATTCTTGTAACAATTGACATTGATTTAAATTTCGCGGTGAAATTTCCTTCAATAAGGGCACGATGTGACGACCCATAATATTTTTCTTTCCTTTTGACTAGCTCACAAGCCACGTCATGTAATTTTCGAGACGAAAATTCTTCAACAAGGGGATAGTGTGACAATCCGTCTTTTCAGGTCTTTTCCTAGATTTAACCTAAACCTAAACTGCTGTAAATGTTGTGTGAACATTTATGAAGATTGATTTGTGTTGACTTTATTATCTAGGGTTTGTGTAACCGGCACTATTCGAGCATGCACTTGAGTCTAGACGCTTTATATTTTATGGTTTTATGTAAATCATATGTTACCATTTCATGTGAACATTTTGTCATCTTATGTGACAGTTAAACTTATGATTTTATGTAATATATTTATATATATGTTCAGATATTCTATGATTTTATTTTATGTGACAATTTGTCACGTAATTATACGTAACGTTTCTATTATTTATGTGGGTTACACATATTGTTATGATTTCATGTTCGTTATTTTATGTGAACTCAACATATAGTTATGGAATTATATATATCATTCTATGTGAACTAAAAGTATATATTTATAAATTAGTTTTTGTGACTTCGAATTAATGTTTATATTTTATATACGTTATACATTAAATATATTGTGACCCATGCACATTTAGTCATCGTCTAGGTTATCCCCCGTTAACCCCGTTAGCCTTGATTAACCTCTTCTAAACTTGGCACCTATCTTGTAATTTCCAAAACTTATCCCTAGATAATCAAACTAGAAGGACTGATTTTGTATTTAACCAAACTCGATTACTCATAGTGTATTTTTGGAAAGACTGTTTCTGCCAAACTTCTAAAGTTGACTTGAAGGAAACTAGGTAACCGGCGACCATCAGGTGAACCTTTGCATTCAAAACCGATTAATGTTTCACAGTTACTAACCCTCAGTCGACCCTAACAATCACTTTACGGTCACCACTCCTCACTACCAACCATTTTTACCTACCATAGGCCCCGGATAGTCCATAGAACCACCGGAAAGGAAAAACTGACAGCACCCCACCTTCTATCTCCGATCACTGCGTTTGTATTTTGTCACTACCGCCCACTTTTCCAAAACCGTTCACCACTATTTGTCCACTCTGTGTATCCACAGGCACCAGGAGCATCTCCGACGAAAAGCATGGATGTCAGCTGCGAGCCACCACACAGGAAGCGACCACCACCATCATCGTGTTTCAGGTTTACTTGTTACAAGGTATGATCGTGATCTCGATTTAATTATTTTGTAATACTTCTATGTACGTTAATGGTGGAAATCACGATTAGGGTTTATTTTGATGAAGAAGATGACACATCGCGATTTTAAGTCATAAAAATTGTTAATCGGGTTTTAAATAAAACGCGTTGTTGCCTTAGTGATACTGATCTTAGTTTCCAACGGGGAAGACGCGGGTTCTAACCCTGCGACCAACATATTTTATGTTTTAGCTCTATTTCACTGTTTCCCTCACCCATCTCCCATGAACTTGGCCTAAATCAATATGGAACACAATAAAGAGTATCACTATCATATTTTGGACCTGTAGAATTCACGTAGGAATATTTATTTTGATCGTTACCCTGTTATTTATATGACACAACTTTCATCACTGAATATATGTATATATATTAATTGGTGATTTGGTACAAAATAATAAGAGATGCATACTTTGGCCATGAATATAAACACCTATATACAAAATGAACGTTTTGGGGAAGTCCCTATATCTGTGTAAAATATGTGTACTCGAATAATATACGTTGTCGTATATTTATACACAATTATATTTTGAGAACTCATTATTTGTGTCATGATATATTTGGTTATGTATATTATATATATATATATATATATATATATATATATATATTATATGTATACATATTTTATTATTCGATTTCCCGGACGTAAATTATTCACTAATGTCATTTTCATCGACTTT
The DNA here is from genome assembly GCA_039602395.1 of Deinandra increscens subsp. villosa. Classification (NCBI taxonomy): domain Eukaryota; kingdom Viridiplantae; phylum Streptophyta; class Magnoliopsida; order Asterales; family Asteraceae; genus Deinandra; species Deinandra increscens. The sequence continues at coordinate 34,328,681 of JBCNJP010000008.1, read as the reverse complement.
TGTAATCATTATGTTTTCGACTATGTGCCATCCTCGACTCGTTTTGGTACTTAGTGATCTTCATCATGTCATCTTATGACATTATTTATTTTCACAGTTGATCTAGACTTAGTCGTTTTTAGTCAAACACACACTTATATCGTTATGCTCGTTAGGTGTTTGGTTGAACAAGTTGCTATTTGCTACTAGCTGCTGTTGATTATTCAGAACTTGTTGCACCCTAAGGTGAGTTTCACGTTCCTATTTTACCGCTTTAAATCCTATTGGGAAAGATTAACATGCATGAACAGTACAACTGAGATAATTAGACTTTTATATGTCACTTGAAGTACTGAGGCACACTAAACAACGAAGTCCTTCCTATGGTACCGTTAGTATCGGCGATAGCGAGAAATATATTCTAGTACTACTTGGTCTGACAAACCCCACTCGGGTCAGTCGTGCTGACACAATCGGATATCGAACGGGTGTTATATTCATCCTAAACACAACAAGGCAAAGTGCGTAAACTGTAAACAACTGTTAGGTTCGGTGACCATCAACGTGCAAAGTTTCATAAATATAGCCTAGCTAGCTATTTGATATATATTAGTGATTATGCTCTCACAACTTGAACTGTTTTGAGAATATAAACCCGTGAACTCACCAACCTTTGTGTTGACACTTTTTAGCATGTTATTTCTAAGGTAGTGGACGTTCAAGATCATGGGTACGCATGCAGGGGTCATTGGAACACTTTGTGTTCTTGAACAAGTCACGTTACTTTGGATGACGATCTTTTTACTTGAATACTTTTATTGTACTTACGATTCTACATTTGTAAAACTCTGTATTTATATTTTGATGAAATATAAAATTCTTTAATAAATTATTGGGTTGTTTGGTGTAACTAATAGACTGTGATCCTGGTTTGTCACGCTTCGTACATTGGTATTCCGCGCGGGGATTTTTGAGGGCGTGACAAAATCCTTTTATGCATTGTTTGTCTTCCAGTTGATTTTACTTTTTGCCCATTATTTATAATTGTTTAAAATCAACCGAGCCAACTCTGATTAGAGCCCTCATGGGACCTAACATTACCTTTATCGTTACTTTTCTGTATATTTCACTCACAACCACTTTACAAATATATTAAAAAATTATAGGGAATCAATTATGTTTCCTCAAATATAGGGATGAATAATAATTTTTTACTCTCCTCCACTCAGAACCACACCTCAAATTTTGGAGACTAAACTCACAAATTTAAGAGACCGGGCTACGAATGCTCTGAGAGGCATGGTTTTCAATTAACTTTGACCTTATTGGCAACTTATTGTGCTCTCTATGCATCCATGCTCTCATTTATTTTCATGTCCTTGAGATATGCTCCTTGTCGTAGAAGATGATGAGGCGTTGAAGACTTATGTGGTTCACACCTTCCCTTTTCTGGAATCCATATGAAATTAGGTGAATATGTGTGATCATTAAAATAAATATAAAAAAATAAAGATTTTTCTTTTTTACTAACTAATGTATTCTTTTTCTACATTTAATATCTAAATGAAGTTACTCATTATATGATTATATGATAACTTTTTGCAAGAATTGTAAAAGCCTGTATAAGTTGATGAATATTAAGCAGTCATATGAATAATTAAGTAACAAACTTATATGTTTATTAAAAGTGGGACAAGATTTATTGTTAAACAACCATTTATGTAAAGAGTTATAATATGTGAGTTGGTTATGTGAGTCTGCCACGTGAGTAGTGACTGGACTCACATGCGTGGGTTTGGTAGGAGGGTATGTTGTTTCTAATAATTATATGCACATGGTACATGTTTCTGCTGGAGAAAAGAGTTTGGATGCAAATGTTGAGCAGATGTATCAGTTTGCACAACTGCTGAATTAGCTAAGCAATTTGGTTCATAACCGGAGGAAGGATTCAAGGGTCCCAAACAGATGAAGAAGATCTCGACATATTCTCCAAACACTAGCTTTTATTTGTCTGGTGGTCTTTATACTGTTCATATGATACTTAAAGGAATCCAACATCACACTCGATATCCACAAGCAAGTTACCTTGTGATGGTTTTTATGATAATTTTGATTCTTATACTTTTCAGGATTCCAAGACAAGAAAGCCAAAGAAACCATTTGTTAAGAACATTTACGTTGGTAAGTCAATAGATGAATATATTGCTCATCATCGATGCTATCAGTGTCATAAAAGGGGTTATGTTCAAAGATCGTATCTTGAGACTGGCAAGTCTTCATCTTATGGTACATCTGCCAAAATTATTGATCCATCTAACAGAGTTGATAATGAGCTCAAACACACACGTTTTCCAATAAAATATTTTTCTAAAATTTGATAAAAATGTGGGTAATACATCATCAGATGATAGCTCTTTAACAAGTGATACACCTTAGATGCAATGGCGGAAAAAACAGGGTTGTAAGGCCACTGAAGATACTAGACAACCAAAAGCTATACGCCTCAGGGGTCTTTTGAAAGTTAATCTTTTGTGTCCATTCAATGCAGGTACTTCAAGAAGACCTATTGGGAGCTACAAAATTGCTGATAGTGAAGTTTTGGACTTAACTTAAATTACAAAGATTCAAAATCATTACATGATTTTCCAAATCTAAAACTGCAAGGTATCGATGTCGATTGATAAATTTTCTTTCTTTACCTTTTTTGTCTCTAGTCTAGGGGAGATTTAATTTTTCGGGGGAGAAAATTAAAAATACCAAAAATAGTGTCTTTTGAATTTGTAAAATGAAAAATTAAAAATAGAGTTTTTCCTTTTACGGGGAGAAAAAATCACGGAAAATACAAAAAAACATTGAATAGTATAAAATTGAGAAATTGATCATTGGGAAATGATGGTACATTGGCTAGCGTGTTTGACTCATGGATACAGTAAATAAAAAAGCCATAAGATCATTGTTTGATGTGCTAGGTAGGCTCATAAATCAGAAAATATACAAACGCGATATACATTAAATGCAATGTTTGACCTAGTGGACAAAATCTTGAAGCATATCTCATGACAAACATAAAAAATGTGTGTGAATAAGGAAATGAGAAGTCACTGTGTAAACATGTGTTCATTTTGTAAAGATTTCAATTTGTTTGATTTTATTTATCTTCTTAAATGACCAGACTATCTCTGCGTATCCACAAGATCAACCTGAAAGTTGTTCATTTAAGGTTCTACTTTATTTTTCTTGGTGTTTCACATAATTGATCGGACTTTCTCTCCGTGTCAACAAGACCGACCAGATTGTTGTATAATAATCTGAGGTCTTATCTACGTATCGAAAGATCGACCTTAAGGTAGACGATTTAACGTTCTTATTTCTTTTTGCATGGAACACAGTTGACGGTATCATGAATTCAAAACACTATGTGATAAACACAAGTGTAGTCAAACGGGTAAAAAAATGTCTGAATGTATCTGATAGTGTGGGGTACACTGGTCAAAGAAAATTAATAAATACCTTAACTTATCCAGATGTTATGAGTATGATTATACCAGAGTTTAAGATGGATAAATTATGCATGTAATCGACATAGCTTATGTGTTGAAGTAGTTGAAATTGACGTGCAGTTCAGCACGTTGTGTGTAATATGATCCCAAATAGTGATCTTTCTCAAACAAAAATTTAGTTTAATTTTGTTTTGTCTTTATGTTTCATTTTAGAAAAATTCAAAAAGATTTTTGGTGTGTTTTAGCATAAGTTTTTTCAAAAAGATTTTAGGTTTGTTTTTATATAAGTTTTCTAAAAGGCAAAAAGATTTTGTTTCTTGTTTGTTTTTGATCGTTTGAAACATGATACAAATCACTTTCAAAAATCAAAAAAAACATTTTGGTTCTCTGAAGGAAATTTTTACCAAGATTAAATTAATTTTGATAAAAAAATCGCACTTCTGTCCTTCTGAAGATGTAGGTTGAAGAAATGACTTAAGAATGGTCAAAGGAAGAGTATGTTAGAAGCTACAGAAGCTCCATATACCAACTCGTTCAGTGATGTGATCCTGTTCCGGCCATGCAAACTCTACTGCAACTAATTTCATGTTTCAGAGTTGATAATTGAGTATTGTCCAAGGGGAATATTTGAAGACCAGCTTTCGAAGATTTGAATATGAAGTTGACAGTTACATCATACGACAAGGGGGAGTTTGTAAATACATAGTGTTTGTGTCTCATAAGATGTATCGAGTCTTGTTCTAACAGTTGCTAGAGAGTTCTGAGTGAGCCATTGTATTTTGTTTGGGAGAATAAGAGCCACCAAATGAGTGGCGAATGACCACCGGATGAGTTCATTCGATGGGCATCTCATTTAGCGGGAGCTCTGCTATAAATAGCAAGCTCATTCTCCGCATTTAGAACTTTTTGCCAGTTAAAATGTATTACCACGTTAAGTGAAAATCGATGTTACCAGAGCATCAACGTAGTCTTTTGGTGTGTTATAAGGAGCAGAGCCACGCATCACAACCAATAATAAAGTGTGGGTTGCAAAGCTAAGTGGCGCTACAGGATTCGGCCTCTAATTGGATTGTAATTGCTGCAAAAAATTATTACCACGCCAGGAACAACCCACAAATCTTATGTATCCTCAGTTAAATGATTTGATAAGCCATCACCAACTAATCCAATAAAAATATGCCAAAATGTTGAGATGGCAACCAAACAGTAACAGTGCAGTGTACACATCAGTTAAAAGAATTGATATATAAGGTAATAGTATCCAGAAAATGGCAAATCTGTGTGCCGGAACAAACCATCGGAAGGCTCGGCGGCAATGCATATGTTGGCGGCGAGAGACACATTATCACCACCAAGCCTGAACATAAGCTGCCTGAACATCATAGCCTTAACTTATATGTTAAGCAACTAAACCAAACCAAGGGAGGACATCTATAAGTACATCGATTAAGGTTCAAAGCCAAAGGCTCAAGCAATTAAACCATCATTGCCATATAAAGAATCAAAGGCAACATAATGAGCACCATGAAAATGCGTGAGCGTATGATCGTCTACTCAATCGTATCGAAATCAATGTTAAACGAGGATGACAGGAGATGTAAATACAAAGGATTTGTATTAGACCACAGAGAAACACCATAGAGGTCACATACAAGATATGACCAAGAAGCTTGCTAAACAATACACAAGACAATCTATTTATAGTGCTCAAATACGATGGGCCGAACCTCAGGTTCGTACCAGGTTCGCCTGTGTCCGAACTTGGAGTTCGCCCAAGGTTCGGCCACTAACAAACTTGCACATCTTTTCTTGCACTCGATACTTCACATAACGATCAGCAAATGTGTATAAACAAACTCCCCCTCGGCATGTGCAGTATCAATTTCTTCATTAAAACTTGTATCTTGTATCCCCAATCAAACTCTTCCTCAACTTGACGATGAATCTGATCTTGAATACTTGATATTGCATCGTGTGTAATTTCTTTATCAACAATCTTCAGAAGACTTGAAGTTGTGATGTTCTCTTTCCACTTAGAAACCTGTCAACATAAATAATCTTGGCGCAAAACGTCTCTTTGAGACTCCATTATATTTTAATATTGAAGTTGATTTCGTATTCCGTGTTGATTAGTCGAAAAGAAATAAGAAATAAAATCTTTTTTATTTTTAGAAACTTTATATCAAAACACACCTAAAATCTTTTTGGTATTTTCTGAAATGAAATGTAAATGCAATACAAAATCAGATACTATTTTTGTCTTTTGTGAGAGAGATCACAACTTGGGATCATATTGGTCATTACATGCTGAACTACACTTCAAGTGGCAGTTTGGATGCTTTTAGTGAGACACACTTAAAACTGATCATCAATCACAGCACTAGTGTAACACAACAGAAACTCACCAAAAAAAAAACCTATTTCATTCAGGCATTTTATCAAACAGTTGATGAGCAATTTCTCGTTACAAAGTATACAAACTTCTCTCAGCCCCCAACGCATTCTCAACAACCTAATTCAGTTACTAATCTCATTCCACGATTAATAAAACTCAAAACACGATTAATAAATGATCATAAGCACGATTAATAAAACTCAAAAACACTTCTACAATTTCAACTATCTAACCTGTAAATCTCGGTAAAACACACATTTAAAACCCTAGAAATTAGAATTACCTTTGTTGAGTTCAGCAGATTTCGTCAATGTCTCCGGAGATGGTAGATTCGGCTCAGATGTTGTTGTAGGTGTTGCCTGTTCCGTCGTCGGAGGTATCAGCTGTTGTTTCGCTAGATTCGCCATCACAATTTCATCTCGAATGTCCATTTGGTTCGTTTGACTGTCGATTTGTCGGAGAATTTTATTGAGTTTTCATGGAGCGGATGATGTAGATGGAGCGGATGACGGAGACAATTTAGGGTTTTCGCGGAAAAAGATATGATCGTGAATGAGAAGGAAGGGATTTGAGCGGGATTTTTATGTAAAAGAAATATGACGATCGTGCCCCTCCGCCCAAATCTGAGTTTTTTGATCCAACGGTTATTTTTAGGGTCTACGGGGTCTACAAAATACAAGGGGTCTACATTGAACCATTCCCTATATATCTATACTATATTATTAAGCTTACTGGAGAGAGAAAGTTTAATGTTGAAAATCTTAAGAGTTTTACAATTTTTAAAGCACAATGTACAAACACTTAAAGCACAATGTTGAATCTCTTACAGCAAACCTTTAAAGCACATATTGACCGGTTACAACCAGACCCGTGTTCCTTCAAACCCTAGGTATAAAAGGACTTTTATGCTCATTTCCTGCCTTTTGTGAGAACTATTAGAAACCCTAGCCGATTCAGCCCTCTCTCTTGCTCTCGCTGCCCACCATCGCCGCGCTCCTATTCAGTTGCTGTCCATCAAGTAAAGCTCCATCCGTCAAACCCTAGCTCACCTTCTTCCCATCGCACCAACCGTCGCTTCCTTCTTCTATGTATGAACGGAGATCTGGTAATTTCAATCGTTTTTAGGGTTTGATTTATGGTTTACATTATCCGCTCCTGAAAATCCTAATTTATTCTTTTGGTAACGAAGGTAGTAAGCCTTCTTGTTGAAAATCCTAATCGATGTTCCTTCTCCGCCTTTAATTCTTGAGATTCGTCTTCTTCGCCTTCACTGCCTGAGATCCATCTTCATCGCCACCGTAGCCTTTCGTAACCAGGTTTTGCGATTCACAATATATCTCACTCGCTCTTTTTGCTTCATGTTCTTTGCATCTCAGATCTAAAGATTTCTATGATTCAACCTAACTTGCCATCTTCAGGCAACAATGGTATGCTTCAACCTAATTACCATCGATTGGTAAGGGTTACGCTAAGGCCCTATATTGATAGGATCTGTATCAAATTTTCAATTCTGCTCTTGTTCTTCTAAAATCGCCATCTTCTACCATCAATGGTAAGGATTATGCTAAGACCCTAGGTTGCTATAAATGTATGAATGTTAACTGAATCCTTGTTATTTGGCAGATAAGAATCGAGATCTAGGGTCTGTGTATCAAGTTGAAGCTTCGTTCTTCATAATAGGTAAACCTATGAGTGTTTTTATTTTATCGAAGGAAGTATTGTTATTTATTAGTTTTCAGTTTGATCTGCTTGCATTCTTAGTTTATGAATGGATTAAAAATTCAGTTTGATCTCCATTGGTGTTTGTTAAGTTGACTTTTACGGCTACCTTGGTTGGATATTTGGTATTAAAGTAATTTTACTCATTTTTGGGTCAGCTATGGTTATCTACTTGGGTATTTGGTATAACAAGGATCCTTAGCTTAGATGTTATGAACCTTCAACTACAAAGAAGAATTAGTATATAATCCACTTTGATTTTGTGTAGATGCCAACTTATGTCCGTTCCGTTAGGCTTTTTGTGCAGGTTTTTTTGAAGGCTTATTTGCTCAAAAAACCATCAAGATCACAAGAGAATAGGTGATATAAATGGTTAATATGCTTGGAATTGGATGTTTTATTGCTCACCATCAACATTTCAGGTAGCTACATTATATATTCTGGATCTGTTCTTTTTTCACTCTTTTTTCATCTACATGATATTTCTAAAATATATCAATATCCAAACTTTTATTATCATCATGGTGAGTTTTGATTGTTTAATTGCCAATTTTCTTCTTCGAAATGATATTGCGTTTCCTGCTTTTTTCCATCATATTCTTATTTACCATACCTTGAAGAGAAGTGTCCACAACGTCCTTTGTTTGGGGTAGTTGCTGGTGTACTTTTCTTTGCTATTCACTTTTTTCTTTTTCTTTTTAATTTATTTTCTAACTTTTTAATATTTAGTGTCACCTGCATCTCTTGTTGCTTTTGTTTGATATACATGTGGATTTTGTAGGTGAAGTTGATATCAAGATATTCCAACTGAGGTAACTGTTGTAATAGAAGAAGGTTTAAAGAAACCCACAGAGCCCGAAAGGTATATTATCATTTTTTAAGGTTTTGGACAACAGGAAGTTGAAAGTTGAAAGTTAAGATATCCCAAGTAAATTAACACAAATATGAATGAATTTATTTTTGTAAATGTTAAATGTCTGTTTATTTATTTCTGCTTGATTAAGCTAACATGCTCTTAGGAAAGATTTCATTGGGCAATCTGAATTTTATGAACACTCTAAGCAACTAAAGATTTTATGGTACCTTATAAAATGCTCTTGGGCAAGATTTATTATACTATATTTACTAATAAGATTAAAAAAAATCTGATATGTTTTATCTTGTAGACTCTTTATGCTCTTTTAGGAGACAGGTTCAAACCCCATCAAGATTTCCAAGAACACCCGGAACCCATCCCCATGCTAGCAGGCTGTTAATATTCTACAGCGGTTAATTGAGGTTGGTCTTATTTGTTAAAAATTTGATGCCATAACGGGTCAAGCTTGCTATTTCCAACAGTAGATTGTCAGGTAATGATTCAGCTTCTAGCTTGGATTTCCATTGGTTACATGTCGTAAAAGTATGGTAGATGGTTAAAGACATCATTTGCTTCTTTAGCTTCATGGTTTGTAGTATTTCTCTGTTTTCGAGTACTTTATTTATCATTATTGTTTTTTAAGTTGTATTTATATTTTGATCTACTTTCAGGCATTTAATAGTGGAAGTTGATCAATTAGCAGAAGTTCCTTCTTTATAAACAAGGAGCTATAGGTAATTTATTATTAGTGAAAAAGTGGAAGGGTTATTGCATGGGTTCTCTACTATTTCAAAAGAAGTCGAGAACAATTTTTTTATCTTTAAACATCCCCTTTGTAAATCTTCAGCTTCATTTGAAGCACTATCAGGTACACTTCTTTTATTTCTCAACAAATAGTTTGGTTGTTGTTGGTCTCTACTGGGGTAAGGGGACTGCTATATTATTGCATTTGCTGGGAAGACTGAAGGCTGGTTGCTGAAGTTCATGGAGCATGAAGATCTTGCTGCTGCTATGACCTTTTTCTTTTATATGTTTTGTTGTCTGTTTTTTGCAGGGATAGGATGGCTCTCATATGAGGCATTGATAGTTTTTGGACGGATAGTTCTTATGGTCATTGGTTGAGATTTAAATCTCATATTGTTAGGCCAAGATCTTTTGACGATGAGTTAGTTCTTGGGGTATACCTTGCGATACTCATTGAATATTTATGTTTTAATTAAAATTTACCAGGCTACTCGATCTTTATTCAAAGTTGAAACATATATGAGGCGGCTTAAGTAAGTGTTCATGTTATTAATTAGTACTTTTTTTTAAATACCCAAATCATGGTTTAAAACTCAAAACATACTTTATAAACCCCACGGGTATAAATATACCTTAAATTAAAACTTTCAGTAAAAATTTCGGCATGACCAATTCGTAAGTTTGAGTATCCTTACGAAGCTCAACCTGTTTATCAACATAAAACAAATAACAAACACACATGACTGAAACTAACCATGTGACTACAACATTAGAAAACCACACTAATCATGGGATTCAACTCCATAACACGACAAAAAGGTTCAGATGAACCATTAAGGAAACCACATGATCAATTCTGAACCCTTGCACTCCACTTTGTTGACCCGTTCCGTGACTTGATTCCACGAGCCTTGACCCCACTTATCTCAACAAGTAGACTCATGTTTTTTCCTAATCAGAATGACCAAATGCGAACAGCCCTTTGCGTGCGAACGGTGCGAACACGCAAACAGAAGACAAATAATACGCTATAAACTGTTGTCGCCGCAACGCGCGGTCACACGGCTAGTCTATCTATATCTATATATATCTATATCTATATCTATATCTATATAATATATATATGAAAAGATTGGTGGCCATGTGGCATCACCACAACACTCCTTAAAATCATTTTCCCGCTCAAATTCTTCCAATCTAAATAAATCGCGGGTCTTAGATGAATCACGTTTAAAGCGGCGTATAAGGAACAAACCTAAAAACCCTAAATCACGCCTCACTCTCTTTAATCCAATATCCGGCGATTCATCTTCATTCGAGCGATCTGACGATTCATCTTCTTCGCTGTGAACCATCGAAGAACTTTTAATTCATCCATTCTTCATAAACTTTCTCTGGTGGCGATACGATTCGTCTTCAACATGCTTGAATCATCTGGCATATGCCGAAATCAATCGCAAATGGCGATTCCCCTAATATCATCGGTAACTACATCGAAGCAATCATCACCTCCTTCGATTCCATGGTTTTCATTGGATTTCCATAACCGCCGTTCACGCAATCGTCTCCCATCCATCAATTATTAATCGGAATCTTCATCAAAGGTACATTCAATGTTATTTTGTTGGTTGAAATCATCATCTACGGATTTTTTTTAGGCAATTTGTACCAAAACAATGTTACAGACAGGTGGTTTACATCCATTAAATTGACTTTTGGATACTACGGAGTATAAGATGAAAAACATGTGTTAGCCAGAATTTTTTATCCTTTCCGTTCCCAAATATGTTGACTTATATGGTTCAAATTAATTTTTAGTGTATGCTTTAATATGATGTAGTCCTGATATGCTTTAATATTTAACAACGAATTAATGATTTTTGTGGTACGGTCCATTTAGAGAATCATCATCATTTAAATGTGGTTGCTTCTTGGTGGGGATAATCAGGAATTGGTATTAATGAAAATTTTAGGGTGATAATATCTGTTTGAAACTTCAACTGTTTAATATTAAGATGACAAATTTGTTACATTATGCATGAACGTTTAATAAAATATTGAATTCTTAATCTGAAAATATCCATCTCTTATTTATTTGGATTCATTTGTTTTTGTAGTTTTCTTGGTTAAAAGGGCCTGGAGATTAAAATTTTGATGGAGGGACGGAAGATGCTGAAGTTGAAGCACAAAAAGGGATATAGAGACAAGAGGTGCATTGTAAGTTTTGTCTTTTTTAACCAAAATTTTAATTTTTTTCTTTTGCTTTATGTATTTATAAGGTGTTTTAATTGTTGAATTACTCTTTTAGTAGTTAAGATGAATGAGCTAGAATGTTGTTATAAAGAGTTCAAATGAGAAACTAGACAAAGATATCTGCCTTTCTCGGGCAGAAGATCAGGACCATTCCCGTGAACAGGTTGTGACGTCAAATACAAATGAAAGGAGTAAATCTGGTGATACAAGATATTTCATGATTTTCATCATAAAAATTTTAAGCCATGAAAATATCCAATTATCAATTAAGAGGGGAATTTGGGCCACCTAAATGATGAATGAACTGATATTGAAGAAGCTTATCATGTAAGTTTAAAATTTGGCATATATACTAGATTCTCTTTTTTCATTTCTTAATAACTGATGATTGATAGCAAAATGCATTTCATTCAGCATATCTGTCACACCCTCAAAATCCACCTGCGGGGTTTATACCGCGAGGCGTGTGACAAACCAGGATCCGAGTCATTAGTCATACCAAACCATGCAAACACACCAAAACAATTTAATAAATGCGGAAGCGTAAAGGTAAATGAAAGTGTTGCGCAAAACACGCGCCCTCAAACCCAACACAAAAATAAACTCAAACGTAAAAGTGGAATGCAAATCAAAATGTTCAACTTTCATGCAATATGCGTCCTAGCGTGCTCGTACCTCAAAGACCTGCGAAAGACATGCTATGTGGGTCAGCGCAAGGCTGGTGAGTTCATAATGTCAATGCAAGAAAAAAATAAATGTCTGTCAAGATGTTTGTAAAATGTTCGTGCCATGGTAATCATAAAGTAATCGTAGCTAGCAGGCCAATAATGCCATCACTATGTGGTCCGCAACCGAAGCGTGACTGTTTGTGTTTGTAATGCCTTCCACCATCGCCTAACACGAACGATGATGATACTGTCTAGGCTAATATTACACCCGTTCGACATCCTGTCGAGTTAGAGCTACTAACGCGGGTGGGGTTTGTCAAACCCAGTAGTACTACCAAAGATTACCTCGCTTTCTCATAAACTAACGGTTCGAAATGTAAGGACTTGTAATTCGTGTTATATGTTCGCACATACGTGATCAGCCATACAATTATATTACCAAACTGTTTGTAGCATGTTCCTTCTCTAAATGAAATATTCAGAGAAAATGTTCGAGAACTCACCTTTGGGAGCTCGGCAAGAAAGTTCAAATAAAACTGTTGATGAATTCCTACGAATCACCTATATGTTTGTGAACGTGTAAGACTACAGTGAATGAACAACGAGACTGACTCAATTGACCCTGATGACACGTTGGTGACTCGTTAATAATTGGGTTTGTTTGTTTGCTTAATCCTTTCCAATTTTGACAGGTAAGTACATGTTACGTTTCTAATATGCACCATAATCGTTTTAGCATGCTTGGTAACAAAGTGTCCTAAATTAATCATGCAAGTCAAGTACACACTTTGATAATTTTTAAAACACCACTCATGTATTTCGGGCAATGATTTCCCCTTTTACATGTGTTAGATACACATAACATCTTTAATGAACTAACTGGATTAACACCATATCTAAGATTTTGAATTTATATCCTCCTTTAAAGTGCAAGATACATTGTGGTGACAATAAGATTATTTAGTTAAAATAAATAAGCAAGTCATAAAATTTTAAAAGTGTAGCTATATATTTGTGTGTGTCATGCTTTGGTTCAAGTTGTAACACTTTTCCATGATAATATACCACAATACTATTTGCACCTATTAATTATACTAATTCATGGGAAGTTTGTAAGGAACTAGGAATAATAAAAAAAAAAAATAAGAATGATGGTCGCTGGTCTTGAACCTGCGACCACTTAGTCTCCATTACCATACCCCAACCACTAGTCAAGTTTCACATTTGTTACATTAATTCAGTTTGAAAATATTTAACCATTTGCATCAGGGTGTCATTACTCACTAAGAAAACAGAATACAAAAAAAAATAATGACATAAAGAGCACTGCGCTGGTTTCGAACCTGGGACTACCCAGTCGCAAATCCAAGGCACAAACCACTAGACCAGATTCTGGTTTTGTTTTAACCTCAGTTCATAGCATATTTAATAACATCCGGACGAGTGTCATATCCTCCATAATGCTAACCCCATATCGTCCCACCCATTTAATAACATATATATTTATGCAGGTCTCATATATATGCAGGTATGTACGTTTCGAAGAGCCTAGAAAAATTCACATACAATATTCACGTAGCACCGCAATAATCGAACATATCACTTTTGTTTAAGCTAGAACATTCATGATTTTTAGATTACAATTTGGACTCTTACTAAGCTGTTCACTGATGATTTTGTGACTCCAAAATGTGTAATATGCAACAGTAATTCATGGCATACCGATCAATACGTAAAGAGCCCGTGAACCAAGGATTCGATCCATCCATGGCTTCTGAGAACAAGAAGGAAAGAATCCCAAAAGTCGAGAAAGTTTACCTACGGTAGTCCTCGGTTGATCGCAAGTCTTCGATGTTGGCTTGATGTTGTTAATCACGCAACAGCTCCTTGGCCTTCTAGTCTTCGTGAGGTAGATAAGGAAGGTGACGAGGATCGGAGGGGGTAAGGAAGGGTTTGCAGTCGTCGCTAGCTGAATAGAATTTGAGTTCTATTTTCTCATTTTTCCTTCTTTTGCATACGTAAGGGTAAAGAGGGTTACGAGTATTAGAGGATAAAAGGGGGAGAGGGTGAGCAACTTATTATGAGATTTTTATGGTGATTAGGATGAAGATCCATGATGATCCGTTGGTCAAATTCAAATCAAAAATTTTGTTTATCTAAATGTATTGATATATTTTTATTTACATGTAGCAAAAAAAATAAATAAATAAATAAAATCATTAATTCTAATAACACGAAAGTTAGGCTCATACTAATCAATTAACATTTAGTCAATCAACATTCAGTGTCACACATTATCATGTAAACACAAGTTTCACAATTTATGTTCGCTTGATTTAGTGCTTTATTAATAGTCACCAACGTTTAGGACCGACTCGTGTATGAATGATCGTGTAGTGAGTGACACGTCTAGCCACTTCTACTAGATGAATGGATGCATGTACGCTTAATGTCATTATGGTTCGTGTTCGAGTTTGTACCTGAATTTGCCGGGTGTCACATCATCCCTTGATATAAATTCAAAATCTTAGATATGGTGTTAATCCAGTTAGTTCATTAAAGATGTTATGTGTATCTAACACATGTAAAAGGGGAAATCATTGCCCGAAATACATGAGTGGTGTTTTAAAAATTATCAAAGTGTGTACTTAACTTGCATGATTAATTTAGGACACTTTGTTACCAAGCATGCTAAAACGATTATGGTGCATATTAGAAACGTAACATGTACTTACCTGTCAAAATTGGAAAGGATTAATCAAACAAACAAACCCAATTATTAACGAGTCACCAACGTGTCATCAGGGTCAATTGAGTCAGTCTCGTTGTTCATTCACTGTAGTCTTACACGTTCACAAACATATAGGTGATTCGTAGGAATTCATCAACAGTTTTATTTGAACTTTCTTGCCGAGCTCCCAAAGGTGAGTTCTCGAACATTTTCTCTGAATATTTCATTTAGAGAAGGAACATGCTACAAACAGTTTGGTAATATAATTGTATGGCTGATCACGTATGTGCGAACATATAACACGAATTACAAGTCCTTACATTTCGAACCGTTCGTTTATGAGAAAGCGAGGTAATCTTTGGTAGTACTACTGGGTTTGACAAACCCCACCCGCGTTAGTAGCTCTAACTCGACAGGATGTCGAACGGGTGTAATATTAGCCTAGACAGTATCATCATCGTTCGTGTTAGGCGATGGTGGAAGGCATTACAAACACAAACAGTCACGCTTCGGTTGCGGACCACATAGTGATGGCATTATTGGCCTGCTAGCTACGATTACTTTATGATTACCATGGCACGAACATTTTACAAACATCTTGACAGACATTTATTTTTTTCTTGCATTGACATTATGAACTCACCAGCCTTGCGCTGACCCACATAGCATGTCTTTCGCAGGTCTTTGAGGTACGAGCACGCTAGGACGCATATTGCATGAAAGTTGAACATTTTGATTTGCATTCCACTTTTACGTTTGAGTTTATTTTTGTGTTGGGTTTGAGGGCGCGTGTTTTGCGCAACACTTTCATTTACCTTTACGCTTCCGCATTTATTAAATTGTTTTGGTGTGTTTGCATGGTTTGGTATGACTAATGACTCGGATCCTGGTTTGTCACACGCCTCGCGGTATAAACCCCGCAGGTGGATTTTGAGGGTGTGACAGATTGGTATCAGAGCCATTGGTTATAGTGAACTTGGTCTTGCATTTAGGCCAACTATAGCCTTAGAGTTGCATTAGTCATACACGAGAGCACACACTTGGTTTAGTTACATGTCAACATTTCATTCATTATGAGCATTATAATATACACATATGAATATATATATGTTACGTACATACATGGCTGGTTCATCATCCGCTCCTTCCTCTACCTCTTCGACAAGCAACAATGGATCCGCACCTGATAACTGGGCCTGGTATCCTTTCGCGGTGGACCTGATGATTCGCAATGAAGGAGTGCCTCCACTTCCCCAGGAGCCAAATGCACACATGTGGCCATGGACCCTACCTCAAATACTCTATCCCTCGGAACGAGTCGTTGCATCCCTTGTGTCTAAATGGGAGAAAACAACTCAGCAGTGTTAGGAAATGGCTGCCTCAATCGAAGAGCTAAAAAGGGAGACCCATGGACATGGTGTCGCCACAACAACATCCGCCGCAAAACCAAGGTGCAGGCACCAGCGCGCATAAGCAGTTTATGGATGGGAAGCCACCCACATTTACCGGAGAGACTGGCGCAGTGGGGATGCTGCGTTGGGTTGAAAAGACCGAGTCTGTGTTTGCTGTATGCAACTGCCTTCAAGCAAACAAGGTGAAGTTCGCTGCTAGTACATTGGAGGGCCCGACTCTCACATGGTGGAACCTACAGGTACAGATGTTGGGAATGGCTGAAGCTAACGCCATGTCTTGGGATGATTTCAAAGCAGCATTAACTGAAGAATACTGCCCAAGAGATGAACTTCAGAAGCTTGAACGAGAACTCCAGGATTTGAAGATGCAGGGGTCAGAAATTGAAGCTTATACTCGGCGCCATAATGAACTAGCAAACTTATGCCCGAACTTGGTACAACCAGCATACAAGCGAATCGAGATTTATCTTGGTGGGTTAGCCCCACAAATCCAAGGAATGGCCGTCTCCAGTAACTCTACTACTATACAACAGGCCATCCGTATGGCCCATAAGCTGACTGAAACAGCCGTGAATCAGGGAATACTGCCAAAAAGAGGTGCCTCTGCTAATGCATCAGAAAACAAAAGGAAATGGGAAAACAGTAACTTGAAGTCTTCATCGTCTCAGCAACAACCGCATAAGCAAGGAAGACATGATCACAACAATCGGGGTAACAATCAAAGTGGTTCAAGCAATCAAGGCAAGTACAACGGGAAGTACCCCAAATGTAACAAGTGTGGGTACCATCACTATGGTCAGTGCGAGAAGTTTCAATGCCGACGGTGCGGGAAAATAGGCCATGCCGCCAAAGATTGTCGCGGAGAAATTCAGACAAATCAACAGCAAAAGGGGTGCTATCAATGTGGAAAAGAAGGCCACATCAAACGAGACTGCCCACAATTGAAGCAGAACAACAACAATGGTGGTGGTGGTGGTGCTAGGGGCAGAGCATTCACTGTTGGCAAGGGAGATGCTAAGAACGACAACAATGTGGTGACTGGTAAGTTCCCTCTAAATAATCGCTTTGCTAATGTTCTTTTCGATTCGGGTGCCGATAAAAGTTTCATATCAAAAGACTTTAGTAAACTGCTAGGGATCGAACCAGTAGAATTAGAAACTGCTTATTCCATAGAATTGGCTGATGGAAAAATAGTGAGGGTAACACACATTTACAAGCAATGTAGGATAGAACTATTTGGCGATAGTTTTCATATCGACCTTACGCTCACACCTCTCGGAAGTTTTGATGTCATCATTGGCATGGATTGGTTGTCTGACCACAACGCTGAAATCGTATGCAACAACAAGGTCGTCCGTATTCCACTTCCCAACGGGGAAGCCATTTCTGTTCAAGGGGAAAGAAGCGGTACTGTCAAAGGAATTATTTCCTTTATGAAAGCGCAGAAATGTCTGAGAAAGAAAAACTGCATGGCATTCTTGGCACTAGTAACTGACAATTCTCGGGAAGAGAGAAAGGTAGAAGACATTCCTGTAGTACGCGATTTCCCTGATGTTTTTCCGGAGGACTTGCCTGGTCTTCCGCCCCATCGTCAAGTCGAGTTTGAAATCTCACTCGCCACCGATGCAGCGCCAATTGCTCGTGCTCCCTACAGATTAGCCCCATCTGAGCTGAAAGAATTATCTACACAATTGCAAGAGCTTTTAGATAAAGGCTTCATTCGACCTAGCACATCGCCATGGGGAGCCCCTGTGCTTTTTGTGAAGAAGAAAGACGGGACGTTCCGCATGTGCATAGATTACCGAGAACTAAACAAGGTCACTATAAAAAACCGCTACCCTTTGCCTCGCATAGATGACCTGTTCGACCAACTCCAAGGATCGAGCTATTACTCAAAGATCGACTTAAGGTCCGGCTACCATCAACTACGTGTAAAGGAGGAAGACATTTCCAAGACGGCATTTCGCACAAGATACGGTCACTTTGAATTTCTGGTCATGCCATTTGGGCTAACTAACGCACCCGCCGTATTTATGGATCTCATGAATCGGGTGTGTAAGCCGTACCTGGATAAGTTTGTCATCGTCTTTATTGATGACATTCTTATTTACTCGAAGAGCAAGGAAGAACACGAGGAACACTTATGGTTGGTTTTGTAATTGCTGCGGCAGGAGGAATTATACGCAAAGTTCTCCAAATGTGATTTTTGGATTCGAGAGGTGCAATTCCTTGGCCACGTGGTTAATGAAAATGGAATCCATGTTGATCCGGCAAAAATCGAGGCGATCAAAAACTGGGAAGCACCCAGGACTCCTACTGAGATTCGACAATTCTTGGGTTTAGCTGGTTATTACAGGCGCTTCATAGAGGGCTTTTCGAAGATTGCTCAGCCCCTTACAGCGTTAACACAGAAAGGCGTCATTTTTAAGTGGAGTGACAAGCATCAGCAGGCATTTCAATTGCTTAAGCAAAAGCTAAGCAGTGCACCTATCTTATCCCTGCCAGAGGGAACAGAAGACTTCGTGGTGTACTGTGACGCGTCCAATCAGGGTCTCGGTTGCGTATTGATGCAACGCGAGAAGGTTATTGCTTACGCTTCTCGGCAGTTGAAGGTACACGAGAAAAATTACACCACTCACGATCTAGAGTTAGGAGTTGTGGTCTTCGCACTAAAGATTTGGAGACACTATTTATATGGTACAAAGTGCACAATTTATACGGATCACAAGAGCTTGCAGCACATCTTTGACCAGAAAGAACTTAACATGAGGCAGCGTCGGTGGGTCGAGTTGTTAAATGATTATGAATGTGCGATAAAGTACCATCCGGGGAAGGCTAACGTAGTAGCCGATGCCCTTAGCAGAAAAGAAAATGCCAAACCGAAACGGGTTCGTGCTTTGCAATTCACAATACACGCAGGACTACCTGACCAAGTCCGCAACGCTCAGATCGAAGCATTAAAGGATGAAAACCGAGCAGCTGAATCGCTTCGTGGGATGGACAAACAGTTAGAAACAAAGGCTAACGGAACAAGATATTTCCAAAATCGGTTATGGGTTCCTTCCTATGGAAATTTACGTGAGCTCGTGATGGACGAATCTCATAAATCTCGATACTCAATCCATCCTGGTGCAGACAAGATGTATCATGATCTGAAGGTAGCTTACTGGTGGCCAAACATGAAAGCAAACATTGCTACATATGTGAACACGTGCTTGACGTGTTCCAAGGTTAAGGCAGAATATCAGAAACCATCGGGGTCACTTCAACAACCAATAATTCCCGAGTGGAAGTGGGAACACATATCAATGGACTTTATTACAAAGTTACCAAAGACCTCTAGTGGTTGTGACACTATCTGGGTGATCGTTGATCGACTAACAAAGTCCGCACATTTCCTGGCCATTAAAGAGGAATACAAGACGGATAAGCTCGCTAAGATTTATGTAAAAGAAATCGTTTCCAGGCACGGGGTGCCAATCTCCATTATCTCGGATCGGGACCCCCGATTTACCTCCCACTTATGGAGATCATTGCATAAAAGGTTGGGTACACGACTTGATATGAGCTCGGCGTACCACCCTCAAACGGATGGCCAGAGTGAGCGAACTATCCAAACACTTGAAGACATGCTGAGAGCATGTGTTATAGATTTCGGGAACAGTTGGGAGACTCACTTACCGTTGGTGGAGTTCTCTTACAACAACAGCTACCACACGAGCATACAAGCAGCACCATTTGAGGCACTGTATGGGAGAAAGTGCCGATCACCTATCTGTTGGACGGAAGTTGGGGATAGCCAACTCACCGGTCCAGAACTGATACTCGAGACGTCAGAAAGGATTGTTCAGATCAGAAACCGGATGAAGGTGGCTATAGACCGTCAAAAGAGTTACGCAGACAAAAGACGAAAACCACTTAAGTTTGAAGTTGGTGACAGAGTTCTTTTAAAAATGTCACCTTGGAAGGGTGTCATTCGTTTTGGCAAACGTGGCAAACTGAACCCACGCTACATTGGACCATTTGAAATTGTCAGCGAAGTTGGCCCAGTGGCGTACGAGCTAAATCTACCGCAGAAACTGCGTGGGGTGCATAATGTCTTTCATGTGTCAAACTTGAAGAAGTGCCTATCAGATGAAAGCCTAGTAGTACCACTAGACGAGATTCAAGTCGATGAACAATTGCGTTTCATCGAGGAACCGGTTGAAATCATGGATCGTGAGGTCAAGACGCTCAAACGAAGTAAGATCCCGATAGTTCGAGTTCGTTGGAACTCGAAACGAGGACCAGAGTTCACGTGGGAACGTGAAGAGCAAATGCGAAAGAAATACCCACAACTCTTCGACAAACAACCAACGATGAGTAGAGGTACGAATTAAATTTCGGGTCGAAATTTTCTTCAACAAGGGGATGATGTGACAACTGAAAATTTTATTTTTCTTTGTGTCTAGCGAATGAGCAACGATCTTGATTTTCGGGACGAAAATTCCTTCAACAAGGGATGATGTGACACCCGGCAAATTCAGGTACAAACTCGAACACGAACCATAACGACATTAAGCGTACATGCATCCATTCATCTAGTAGAAGTGGCTAGACGTGTCACTCACTACACGATCATTCATACACGAGTCGGTCCTAAACGTTGGTGACTATTAATAAAGCACTAAATCATAGCATATTTAGTGCTTTATTAATAGTCACCAACGTTTAGGACCGACTCGTGTATGAATGATCGTGTAGTGAGTGACACGTCTAGCCACTTCTACTAGATGAATGGATGCATGTACGCTTAATGTCATTATGGTTCGTGTTCGAGTTTGTACCTGAATTTGCCGGGTGTCACATCATCCCTTGATATAAATTCAAAATCTTAGATATGGTGTTAATCCAGTTAGTTCATTAAAGATGTTATGTGTATCTAACACATGTAAAAGGGGAAATCATTGCCCGAAATACATGAGTGGTGTTTTAAAAATTATCAAAGTGTGTACTTAACTTGCATGATTAATTTAGGACACTTTGTTACCAAGCATGCTAAAACGATTATGGTGCATATTAGAAACGTAACATGTACTTACCTGTCAAAATTGGAAAGGATTAATCAAACAAACAAACCCAATTATTAACGAGTCACCAACGTGTCATCAGGGTCAATTGAGTCAGTCTCGTTGTTCATTCACTGTAGTCTTACACGTTCACAAACATATAGGTGATTCGTAGGAATTCATCAACAGTTTTATTTGAACTTTCTTGCCGAGCTCCCAAAGGTGAGTTCTCGAACATTTTCTCTGAATATTTCATTTAGAGAAGGAACATGCTACAAACAGTTTGGTAATATAATTGTATGGCTGATCACGTATGTGCGAACATATAACACGAATTACAAGTCCTTACATTTCGAACCGTTAGTTTATGAGAAAGCGAGGTAATCTTTGGTAGTACTACTGGGTTTGACAAACCCCACCCGCGTTAGTAGCTCTAACTCGACAGGATGTCGAACGGGTGTAATATTAGCCTAGACAGTATCATCATCGTTCGTGTTAGGCGATGGTGGAAGGCATTACAAACACAAACAGTCACGCTTCGGTTGCGGACCACATAGTGATGGCATTATTGGCCTGCTAGCTACGATTACTTTATGATTACCATGGCACGAACATTTTACAAACATCTTGACAGACATTTATTTTTTTCTTGCATTGACATTATGAACTCACCAGCCTTGCGTTGACCCACATAGCATGTCTTTCGCAGGTCTTTGAGGTACGAGCACGCTAGGACGCATATTGCATGAAAGTTGAACATTTTGATTTGCATTCCACTTTTACGTTTGAGTTTATTTTTGTGTTGGGTTTGAGGGCGCGTGTTTTGCGCAACACTTTCATTTACCTTTACGCTTCCGCATTTATTAAATTGTTTTGGTGTGTTTGCATGGTTTGGTATGACTAATGACTCGGATCCTGGTTTGTCACACGCCTCGCGGTATAAACCCCGCAGGTGGATTTTGAGGGTGTGACAATATCAATTAGTATACATTTGAGAGTAGACGAAAAAAGGGCTATTGAAAGTTCATGGTGTCGTGATGTGGAATCGGTCAAGTTAGTTTTGGGGAGTACTTTATGTGTCAAATACCTTATTTAATTTAGAAGCTGGAATTTGGTTTTGAACATGTTGTTTGGGTTATCATTCTTAAATTCGGTGTTTAGTATATTATAGTCATGTATTTTATTTAATAACATAATACATAACATGATACTTGATTGCATAGCTTTTGCAGAATTAACTATAGCTCAATAGCGCTCCTCTTAGTCGCAACTTCAATACATTGCATAGCATGGTCTCTCTCTCTCTACGTTTCAAGTTTAAAAAAGTTGGTTAATCTTTCTTTCATTTACCAATAACTATATGAGTGATATGCCTAATATTTTTAATTCTGTTTGAGAAAGACGTTGGGTGTTGATTAAACTTTCAATTACCCGTGTGGGTCCTTCTCTTCATATTTAAAAAAATTACTAATATACATTATAGATGAGTTGTAGTATACGATTATGTGACAATTTCTTAATGCCGACCTACTAATTTTAACCATATGGATTTCAACTTTAAAGTATAAAAGATTTAGAGGGCTTTATGAATAAGAATTAGAATTTGGACCACTTTCAACGAGCTCAAACCCATTTGACCCGTTTTCTATACGTTCTCCTACTGTATGTGTTGTATATAAAACACCAACTGTTTTTTTTTTTTCTAAAATATTAGTTTACCTAGCCGTAAAGGTGAATTTGTTTGGGCATTTGGCTCAGACTGAACTTTTTTATTAATATAGTTTATGGTTTAAGATTTGTGCTTTTAGAGCATTAGAACTTTTATAGGTTTGTAGAAGAATACAAACATGTTTACTACTTACTTATGTACTCAAGGGTGGCATTTGTGATAAAGAGAAATATACTTTTATCCGTGAGCAATCAATATGTCTATTTATTTCATCAAGTGTAATACATATCTGTAAATAGTTATGGGTCATCACGTGTTAACAGGCATTATTGCAATTTTGATAATCGTTTATTCCAACTTCAAAAATTACAGAAAATTACATAAATATTCATAATTAGAGTAGTTTAACTAATTTCAAAAGCAAAAAAAAACTTCAAATTGACGGAATAATTTAACAAGATTCAAGTTAAGAAAAGTAGAACAAATTTTAAAAGCAAAAAAGCTTCACATGATTCATTTAGATTGCTAATATGGATTATTTTTCTAATCATTTGTAATTGAGAACGATATTCTATGTTTTTATAACACGAAGGAACTTAGAGAAACCAAGCTCGCTACCCTAATCAGTTTTCATAAACATTTTACGTTTTATATCAATTTTCATAATATGTTGCAACGTCTTGCAATAATTTGATATAATTCACTGGCGCAACTAACACACACCAAAATGTCTAAAATGGAAGAACCCTAAGTCAAAATGCTTGATTTTGATTGCATTACCTTGAACCAAGGAATGGAGTTGATTTCGATGGGAGGAACATCACAGTAGATAAGACTCAAACTCACCAATATCAAATAAAGTCGAATTGTTTTGATTTACGAATCTTTTTGTTTAAAAGGCATCCCCGTAATACGTGGGTATTATATATATTATTTATTTGTTTAACAATCTTTAATTCCATTATTGAATTACATTTATTATAATATGTTATTATAAGGCATTATTTTTTTTAATATTCGCCCGTGCCATGCACGGGTATCAAAAACTTGGATGACGACGGAAAATTGACAAATAAAACATCAAATGTTATTTATAAGTCTAAATTTTCAAGTTATAACTTTTTTATATTGTCGAAAGTTCGTTTTTTTCTTTAATTCCAATTATCGAATTACATTTAATATAATATTTTAAATTTTGGATTATTTTTTAAAAATCTACCCGTGCGTTGTACGGGTATCAAAAACTAGTATATATATACATATATTATTCTGCTACGTTATATTAATTCAGTAAACTCTTTTACAACTTATTAATCTATCGGTCACGTAAAATATGAATATATCATAAGATGACTCGAATACTACTGTCAAATCCTAACAATTACACGGTGTGATATGAGATGGATCAAGTGGAACATTAGTTACTATAACAGAGTTTATGGTTCATAAGGTATGTTAGTGATTAATCACTAAGATAGATATAAATGACAGAACACACATGATCTGTCAAATCAAGGCAAGAATCTTGCCAATACCACTGAAATTCAGGGTGACACATCCAGGGGCGGACTTACATAGAGGGCAGGGGTAGCGCCCGCTACCCCTGAACTTTTACGGCGATGTGTAATTTTTTTTTATTTTTAAGTTTTTGGTATTTCGCTACCCCTGAAACGAATATTTCGCTACCCTTAAAATCATTGTGACCCTCAAATCTTGTGAGTAATTAGAGCCGATAAAATAAACAAAAGAGAACATGAACGGAATTTTTTCCGGTCGACGAAGAAAACCAGTTATTGTAGTTCTACCTTTTGAAGGAAAGAAGAAGGACAACAGAGGAAAAGAAAACAAATGTAATAATGATATACTGACACTATTCCTTCTGTGGTTAGGTTTTAGTCTGACAACTTTTGATATACTTTTTATTATATGTTTATTTCTTTTTTTTATTAAAGAGATTTCATACAAAGATATATTTACTTGCTTATTACCGGAAAATAGTTATATCATATCTTTATTTTTTCTAAATGCATCTAACCGGAAAATAATCATACAATTTTCTATTAAAGAGTATATTTTTACAAAGATGTTTTTCATATGACTAGTATTTTAAACAAGATTTTAAATATTTCTAATAAATATGTTTGTTAAATATGGAGAGAAATTGTTTTTAAAATATTAAAATAAATCAATTTACTACTGTTTTAAAATATAAGATATAAAATATTAAAGGCTTATGCTTATGGTTGTTTTCATAATTGCTATATATCTATTGGTAAAAAGATATATCATTTGATATAGTTAAAGAATGTATGAAGGTTTCTACTCTAAGTTTGACACGTATAAGATAGTGGTATTTTCGGATTTGTACTCAAATGATTTTTGTAACGGAGAAAGAGGTTGTCTTTTAAGTGATCTTACGGTCTTTTATCACACCGTTGTAGAAGATGATAGATTTAAAAATTTGGATGAAATATGTGACATTACTCGAGCATAATACATTTTCATTGGTTTATCGGGTATTGAAGTTAGCATTGGTTTTACTGGTTGCAACAGCAACAGTTGAAAGATGCTTTAAAAAAATGAAGCTTATCAAGACGGATTTACGCAATCGAATAGGTAACGAGTATTTGAACAACGCTCTGATTTGTGTGGTCGAAAAAGAAAGTTTTCTTCAAGTAAAAGAAGAGGATGTAATGGCTCGATTTCAAGCTTTAAAAACCGAAGAGGAAACATCTATTAGATATGTGTTTAATTTTATATTATATGAATTATGGTTAGAAAAAAATTTGAACGTTATGAATTACGGTTAATTTTTTTTTTTAACGCTACCCCTCAATATTTTTTTTAGATCCGCCCCTGGACACATCAATGGGTGCTCTACAAAAAGCGAAAGATCTACACATACCTACTAAATAGGATCTAAGTATTAAGTTTTGTTTGTATACACATTGTACAAATGTTCTAAGGCGCCTCTTTATTTTGTTTCAAGGAAAAAACACTTTCCCTGAGTATTTATTTATCAACTTAAATTGAATATTTATTTATGTTTAAATTGTGTCCAACATATGACTCCTTTAATTTGTAGATCGATACTTTAATTGAGGTAACAGTTTATTAACTATTGCTAAAGATTTATATCACAGTTAGCTAAACACCTACACTAACAAACAATTACATACATGTGCCCAAGGCGATCAAGTCGTTTAATAAAAAGAATAAAAAACAAATACTTCTTTTTGTTGTCTGTTTTCAAAATATGCAAAATAATAATGTTAATACTTTTCTTGTGACGCAATTTATAAGAAGTTAAAATAATAAGACACATTAATAGTTTTAAAGTTATCTATTATGTATTTAATATCTATATCTATATAACACTAAAAGTTGAGCAATGCCACAATTTTGACACCATATTCAATGCTAAATCATAAATACGATTTACTTGAAAGCAAGCACTTGATACTACATGCTTAAGCATGGTGGCTTTATTACATGTTCATCCATCATCATCATCTTCAACCATCATCATCATAGTATTAAATTAATACCGTAAATCATAATTGAATTCACTTAAGTATGATCATAAATATCATCATAACAATCATAAGCCTTTTGAGTTCTTGCAACTAATAGGTAATAAACATCACCCTTTGGAGTTCTTGCAACTCCATTTTAATTGATGCAATAATAGGTAATAAACATCACCCTTTGGAGTTCTTGCAACTCCATTTTAATTGATTGATCACACTTTATGATCCTATATAAACGTATGGAGGCCTCATTTGTTCATCCCCCACCCGCCATCTTCTAACATCGTGTAAGTCGTTTATATTTTTTTATTTATGTAATCTTCGTTGACGACCCTCTCCTTGGTTCCGGCGAGAAGAAAATGTACTGCCGGAAGCTACTGCCATATGAACATGACATCGAGTCCGGCGTGAAAAAAATGTAGCGCCGGAACGTTAGACTTTTGTGGCTTTGTCCGGCGTGAATAAAATGTAACGCCGGCGGCTAACGGATTGCGCGTTTTTTTAAATTCCTCAAATTTCTCATTTTGTTGTACTAATAGAGTGTCTCTCTTTATAAACATTTCAGGCTTCTCCTTATTCAAAAGGATTGCATGTGAAGAACTTTGAACTCAAAATTACCGTCTATAGTAAAACAAAGAATTTGCATTGTCCTAACCGAATACGGTAAAATAACATCGATGAATCCAAATTA
This sequence comes from Deinandra increscens subsp. villosa, assembly GCA_039602395.1. Taxonomy (NCBI): domain Eukaryota; kingdom Viridiplantae; phylum Streptophyta; class Magnoliopsida; order Asterales; family Asteraceae; genus Deinandra; species Deinandra increscens. Next base: position 34,301,486 of record JBCNJP010000008.1, on the reverse strand, counting down.
AGAAACATAAACACTTACATCAATGAATCCTTGAATCCTTGAAGAGTGTAAGCCCGAATCTACCGCTGCAGTGAACAGACAGAAAAATTGGATTTTAGATTTTTAGAGCATAGACATGAAGCCTCAAATTGACCTGTTGCTAAATTGGAGCAAACAACAAATTGGTCATCTATTGGCCAATAAAGAAAACCAGATTCAAGATGAATTAGCAAAAAATAATACTAAGTTTAACACATTTACAAATCATTCGCAAATGGCTACCTGGTCAACTTCACCACCTATGCGTAAATTTGTTTCACCATATTGCACCAGATACCTCATTGAACATTTACGCAGAAATTAGGGATTGGGGGATTTAAGGCTCAGACAAACAGAGAAGGAGGCAATAGAGGGAAGATATGGTGTTGCCCCCTCCGTAGCCCATGATCTCCCCCAAAATTCAACACCAAGAAATAAACGTATCCAGTAGGACCAAACTACACTTTCGTTTCTGGCACTGTTGATATATTCCTTCATCCGTTTCCCTTTCTTTTTGCTGGATACGATGAGAACATATGATGCTACCTTTGCCATGGCGGGTTGTTCCTCTTTGCTCCGATCATTAACAGATTTGAGCCTCTGTGAAGTCTGAATTCTTCTTTTCTTCCATAAATTGGTTTGATTTTTTACTGTTCAAACAAATTTGAGGTTTGACTTTAGATCAAAAAAATGTTATGTGGTTTACTAATTAACAATATGTATTGCAACAATCTATGAGATCAACACTTACAGGAAGACGATAAGAAATAAAACCAGTGAGATCAGCCGAAGTCTAAGGACTGAGAGCATCAACGATGAAGAGGATCAAGACGACGATGATTGAAGAATGAATCCGTGATGGAGTTCAGACAAAAGTCATTCTCCTTGAGCGATTGTAGATCGACAGAGAGAAAGCATCGATTGAGTTGATTATTAGGGTTTTTTTGGTATATGAGGGTGCGTAAAGAACCGATCGGGCAAAAAAATGGGTTTTAAGGTCTATATAAGATCTGAATTGATTAAGTGTTTTTCTTATGTCGTTTTCGTATAAAATTTTGAGATGATTTTTTTTTTCGTTGTTTGATTGAACTTTCTTTTGGCGTTTTTTCCTTTTGTGTATTTAGTATGCAAAGATTTTAGTCATTTGGTTTTCCTGATCATACTTTAACTTTTGTTCTATATTGCCTCTGCATGCGTCTATTATATTGGAATTATTAGAATTTAAATATGAGTTAAGTTGTTTGGCATTGCATGTGTTTTTTTTGTTTATGACATTGTGCTTTTCTTTAGGTTTTTTTTTTTAATATTTCCATGTGCACACCAGGAGTTTCTCTTAGTGTCCTTCATAATTTGTTTTTGGGTTTTTAGATTTGAAATAGTTTTTTTTGTCTTATTTTTTTTATGGATGCCGTATATGTTTTTATATTTATGTTTGTGTTTTGATTATTTGTCTCTTCTCAAGCATCATGTACATGAGTTCTTTTTTTAGAATTGAAGTTGCTGAATCATTTATGCAAGGTTAATCGAGTTTTTCTTCGGAAGATTGTGCTGTTTAGAAGCAATAATTTTTTAAGAACTATTGATTTATGAAGTGTTTTAGAGCATGCGTTTTTTTTCCCTTAAATAACTGTACATCAGTACAGTTATTTATTCAGTAAAACCAAAAAAAAAATAAAAAAACAAGAAGGACTTGAGTTTTGACTCCGGCTTTAAAATTAGATGGATGATGCATTACTTTAGAGTTCATTGCTTCTTTTTAAAATTAGTCCCAATGAACATTGAATGATTTCAATTTTCATTATGTCTGTAGCTTTTTGTTTATTATATTTACCTATATGTATTACTCTTTAAAACATAGGGACATATATAATTTGTGTGCAAGTCATTTAAATGAGGTCACAACTATTGTTAAGTTGCTTCCCAAGATCAATGATGTTATGACCTTTGATTATTTGCATTGTTGGTTTTGAATTGCCTTTTTTCCTTTTCCGTGATCGCTACCTTCAACGGGAAGCAAGGAGTGAAACTGAAGACGAAACTAAAGAAGGAACCATGGTCGAAGTCATTTTGGAATAAACAGGAAAATCTTCTCCATGGAATGACCAAAGCGTATAGTTTTGATCGAAATCATTTAGATCCACTAAATTGTGAGATTAAACAGCAATGTTTTTTACTTAGCAATGCTTCTTGAATAGCCTTATATTCCAGCTATTTTTAATTTTTCTTGAGTTATAAGTGTCTAAAATACAAGATTTTGTTAATTTCTATAGGATGAATCTGTTTCTTCGTTAGTTATGAAATAATAGTGATTACTTTGATTTTTACAAAAAGTTGAATTTTTTATTTGTAGGTGTGTCTTTCAAGTGGGTATCTCTCTTTAGTGTTGTTAGTTCAAAGGTATGCATGTTGACCATTATGAGTTACAAAGAAAAGTTGTTGGTTAGGCTTATATTCTCGCTTATGTATTCAAATCCTACATAACCTGTATTTTTGGTTTAGATGGAAACCAACCTCCATACATGTTTGATAAATGATTCGAAGAAGGTGTTGATTGGTGGTTAATTCACATACATGTTAGCCAATCTTAAATTAATGTAGATGAATAATGTACACATCTTAATCCCAGTACTTATAACATCTTACATAATAAGTAGTTTATAAACTTTAAATATTTAGCTGAGTCGTTTTCTAAACCATATGGCCCAGTTCCTAAATATAGAGGGGAAGGTGAAGTTTTGCTTAATATTGTCTACTGCATGTTTTTTTTTATCATTTTAAAGAAATTGCGTAGTTTGTTTTCTCTATGTATAATGAAACAGATTAGGGGTGTGAGACCCATGTCATTGGGAGAAATGGCAAATCAATCCACATGGTGTATATGATATTCTTATGGACTAATTTCTCTATTTCTAGGGCTTTTTTGGAGTTTAATGTTGTAGACTTTACAGTAGCTACAACAAGACTGTTTTGATTGTTGGATTAATTAAAGGTATATAAACCCTTAAATCCGATATGTACACTACTTTTCCGGTATGTCTTTGTTTTCATTTCGTTGTATGCTAATCACATAGCACTCAAAGTGGCGCAGCAACACACATTTCTTCCACTTCTTCATCTCTATATCTCAGGTCCTGTTCTAGACCTTAATTTGGTTTGTTTTTTCGAGCTTATCTTTGGTTTGATTTTTTTTAGTTCATATTATATGCAGGTGAATTAGTGCTCACATATTGCTCTATTGGGTTTGGTTCTCTTTCTTTTTTCTCTTTCACAATCTCATAAACCTGTTTATGGATATTTAACAGGTTCTACTCACTATAATTTGATTACTAAGTTTTTTGTTGTATATGTGTCGTTTTTATGTATCTAATGTTTGCTTCTCCATTTAAATTGCAATTGAAAGGTCTATTAAGTTTCCTACTTACAGATGGTTTAATATCTTAAATGTGAAACTGATTATGATTTCTTTCTTGGATACAAAGAGCATTAGAGTTTGTAGAAGCACCATACGAGCCCGGTCGTATTTATTCGGTCTTGAGGCTTACGAATGAGAATTGCAGATGTTGAACCTGCCTACGGTTGCTTATATGTAGAAGCTCACAGAGCATAATAAGAGGTGAGAACTTTTCTTAACATTTATTGAGAAATGAGGTTTCTCAAATCACATTGATGCTTACTGTGATTATTTGTTGATCACGATGGGTTATGTAAATGGATCTTTTTATGCTACTTAAATTATTGTATTTCCTTTATACTAAACAGAAGCATAAATGGGGAGTAAAAAAATGTGATTACATAATAAAATTGTTGGCATATGTATGAAACCGGTTATCTAAAACCGATTAATTGACTAGAAACAAGATTTTGTATATTAAAGAGGAATTCGGTATGTCTTTAAAAAGATTCATCAATCCTTTTGGTATGTTGATTAAGAATTGAACCACGGACATTCAAACAAAAACTGGGTGATGCAATTTTAATACCGGCTGGTTGTCCTTATCAGGTTAGAAACCTAAAGGCCTGAACACACAAATATATAAATATAAATATCTCTTATGTTACTGATTTGTTAAACACTCTGTGTTTGCTAATAAAATTTCCTTCTACAGTGAAGCACGAAGGTTGAATTCAATTTTTTTCACCTAAAAGTCTTGGTGAATATATCCGGTTACAAAAAGAAATATGTATACTTCCCAAAAACCACAGGCCAAACAACAAAAACTAAACGTAAAGCATCTGAAATGTCTGCACATATTTTTCTCATTAATCAAATCAAGAAACTGGTGGTTGGTTGTATACTTCTCTTTTTCATAACCTCCTACGTTTTATGTTCTATAGATTGGGAAAATGATAAGTTATGCACTATACCATGCAGTAGCAGATTTGTCAAGGCTTATACATCCTCCTGTTACTTTTTTAGTACATTACTTGGTTTAATGGGCTCGGTAGGACAGTTGGGGAACAGGTTGGAAGGGGTAGCGTATTGAGCACTTTCAGTTTTGGAGTTGAACCGTCGACAGTTAAATCGACCCACTCGCGTAACATAGACTACACATGCCCTTTCCTTTTAAGCTTCCTTAAGCCTCAATCTGACGGAGAAGATGAAGAACAACCAATAGAAGGAGGAATGCAGTCAAAGGAGATACGTCTCTAATATCTGGTAAGGACATAAAGCACCATTCGTTTGAGCATTCATGTTCTTCACGCCTATCTTTTTATCTAATTTTAGGATTTTTTTTCTCAAGTAATTCTATATATTGTTGTGTTCATCATGTGATTAATGAAGTGATTTAGTTTTTTTTTACTAAATATTTGAACATTTATTTTTAGGGCCATCCCTTCTTAATTTAGAGGTGGAAATGGGTTGTGCTTTTATATAAGATGGATCAAATCAAAAGAAATTAATTGAAAGAAGAATGGGTTAATTGGGTCTAATGGGCTGGAACTGGTCTAATCTCTTTTTTTCATATATTTTTTCAAAGATTCTGATAGCGAACATCGTTTTTAAAAACAAAAAGCAACACGAAAAGTATAAGATTTTGGAGGGCATTGGGGTTTGGATTTATATGATGCCAAATGTGCCCTTGAAGTGTCTACCATTTCACCTATTGTTAGAGTAGAAAACACGTTATGTAAGCTTGATGATTTTTTAAAGCTTTCTTGAAGTGTCTACACATTTATAGCACATAAATAATTACAAGAAAATAATAATAGAACCTGGTGCATATATGTATATATTTACACTATTGTTTGCCCGTCTTTTACATAAGTCTTTATTTTGTGAATGATTATTTTTGTAGTATTGAACCTTTTATGTTTAAATCATGTTATGTAATAGAACTTCTAGCACCAAAATCATATTATCTAAAGTTTGAACTAAAATGGTTAAATGAACCAAATTTTAAGGATGAAAAGAGAAATTTACTTTGTATTTTTATACAGTGAGGGTAATTTATTCTATAAATGATCAAATATCCCTAAAACAAACTCAGAAAATTAACATCATTTAACATAGGGACCATTAATGCAAGATTTTGTGTAACTAAAGACCAAATTAACCAATAACAACTATTTTATTAAGTGGGCACAAAAAGAATATCTTATTATGAGAGCTTTGAAAAGTAGTTGAATTTTTATTAAAAATTTTCAGGGTTCTGATTCGTGTTAAAAATGGTCTTTTATTGCAGAGTCACTGAGTCGGAGAGACGAGAGACGAGAGTGATTGAGGAGTGAGGTCGCCAGTTTTTTTAATTGTTTGAGGACTGGAGTAACTGAGTAACTGAGAGTGACTGACGAGAGTGAGCAGGGCTGCAGGGGTTAGACGACGGAAGTCGAGACTCGGGAGAGGCTGAGGCCTGAGAGAACGAACGGTGTATTAGGGATTTAGGGTTTGTTGGGTTGGGAACGAAGGACGAATTTGATTTTGGGGGAATTCGTCTGTGCTAAGTAAGTAAAACACAAGGCTTTATCAATGTATGATATACCTATTATTCTTTAGTTTTTCCAACTCTACTCTTTTAAACAAATCAAGTCCATCTTCCAACTTTAAGTGATCGAGCTTCTTTAATTTAGGCTCTATGTAATGGTTTACCACAGGTTAAAACGACATTTAAAAAAAACAGAAAGAACGGTTGATAAGAGGAATCGAACTCGGGTCTTACAGTTTACAAAACACTCGCCAAAAATATTGAACCAAATCAATCTTTTGGTTTTATTAAGATTCACTCCAAGAATGAGTTATTGTAGATCATCAAAGTTCAACTTCATGATTGTCCTAGCTCATTACCTCATATTTATTCTGAACGGATCTTCAAAGTTAACTTCAAAGTTTAAAGATTTATAAGCATGGATTTTTTTACGAAACATCTGGATTGTTTTTGGAATCAAAACCAAATTGTAGCCCACAAAATTAAACCAATAGTGGCTCAGCAGTTTAGTTTTGTTCGGGTTTAAACTTGGGCAGGGTTTTAAAGCTTATTTTCAGGTAAAGCCCGGGCCCGAGCCCGATTTGGACTGAAATCTAGGCCCGAAGCCCAACCTAATATTTGTACTACGGGCTGGGTTGCGGGTCTTGGGCGGGCGTTTTTTGCTCACCCCTACGGTGATTAGTTATGTGACACTCTTATTAAGTAAGCAATCTTTGGTATGTAATTTGGTTTTGTTAAAACTACACTTTGGTTCCACCAAACTTTGATATGAATTTGACAAATTCATGTTTGGTAACTTGCCTATGCGATGTTCAGAGGTTATTCCACTATGTCATATTGTTGTTCATTCTACAAATATATCATAATTATTTCTTTCTTACTTGGATATTTCATACAATTTTCAGTTCTATCCAATTTCTATGTTAGAGCGTCTCTATGTATATATCTTCCATTCTTTGATTTCCTTAGCCTCTGTTTTACATGCCTATATTTGTTTTATTTGGTACTTCCTTAATTAAAGACCAACATTTAGTAATTCAGGTTGACAGTGTTTTACTACATATTGTCCCTTTTCATATGTCCGTCTTTGAGGATGTTTTGGCATAAATCTGCCTTTTCAAAATTATACAGGGTGTTCATTAATTTTGAGTCTCCTTCAGCTAAATTTGATATAAGACTAGGCGTTCATCTACAATTGTATTTCTGCGCAGCCCGGTAAAATATACCGGCCAACAAATAAAAAAAGAACGTGGTAAAACCAAAACACTTAAACATCAAACAACACATGAAAACCGAAGAAACAAGATGTTCTCACGAATGCAGACGACTGTAGAAAAAATGTTAACGCTCCAACCCAATAAAAATTGAAACACATAACTCAATAACTCAAACAATCACCTTAAAACAATTACCTAATCTGGTTTGCATTGACAATAAAGTATAAATCTTTTTTTCACACATTTAACATCTCATTTAGTTCAGCTAACACCTATAACACAACCAAGTAACCTGTGTTTGCCTTCGATTCAGATGTCGTATAGAGTACTCATTGATGTTAATGGAGATAATAAACAGAAGCTGGGGGTGGTAAGTTTTTGTTTAAACAATTAACTGGTCAACAAACATTATACCACCCTACTACTAATATATTTTCTTTGTAGGCTTTACCGTTGGAATTTACACAAGATTTGCCTACAAACTGCATGTGTATAAGATTTGTTGACTACAAGAAAAACAAATTCAAGGTTAACCTCAGCCATCTAGGCAATAGTGTAATGGGGGTACACGATGTCACCTGGCTAGCTATTCTAAATTCATTGTTGGGCAAGGAATACGAAAAGTGTGCTTTAAATGGAAAAAGTTTAACAAAAGTGAAGTTGCTGCATTTAATTTAACAACTCAGATAAAGATGTTTGCTAATTACTTTATCTATGCTCTTCATGCTTAGGTAATGGAGGACTACGTGAAAAAAAAAATTTGTCGCAAGCCACAACGACATCATCAGTGAACTATCTGCCGTGATACATATGGTTGAACAGCGCATAGCAGAGAACAACCAAGTCTTGGACGCTGTGCTTGGGTTGGATGCCTCCCCTTTCCGTTATTCTGCTGCATCCATGCTAACTGATGCGCTTCGTACGAAACAAGCACAGCTGCGGAGGCTTCAATTTCTACGGAGGGATGCGGAGGCAGCAACGCGGGACATTGACAACCGCATGGAATCCAACTTCCCGCCCAATATGTGATCCTTTATTATACTCTTATTCTATTATGTTCCTGTTTGCCAAAGAAAACACTTAAAGGTTCTAATACCTAATTAATGAATATGGGTTACTTAATTATTAATTGTTACACCCAATACTTGGTTGTTTTTTATTAATAACGGTTCATATGGGTCAAAACATTAAATCAATAAAAATGTTTTCTTTGTTTAAGAAAACTGCCATATTTCCAGTAAAAAACAAAACTAATACTATTACATAAGACCATATCAAATCAGGCTCTGTATCATGTTATTTTAAGGCCAAAACATAAACAACAACACTCAATTAAAACAGCAATTCAAAATCATGATGACTAAGTTATTATGTAACAATGATTGTGAGTTCCTTCAAAATGACTAAGCTATTCTATGTATGGTATACCATAACAAATACCTTTAGGAACCTTATTTAATACAAAAACTCTTATAAACCTTTCTTAAATTTTCCTGATCAACATGTCTTTGATTTTTAACTTTATATAAGCAAACAGGATAACCACACATTTCGACAAAAGACTAACAACATTTATACAAATCCAAAGAGAGTGACAGTCATGAACGACAGGACCAGCTTCATCGATCCTTGCTTGCAAACCGGTAAAATAATAGCAGCCATTGGTCCCGCCCGTGCATCGCACGGGCCTGCCGACTAGTACTAAATAATTGTTAAGATTGTTTTACTATATTTAATATAGAATTGTATATTAATGTTATTGGGTAGGAACATGTTGCTTTATTTTCTAATTTGTAAATTTTGATATATATTTTTTTTCTAAAAATATATATTTCTTTTACTTGAAAACTTATCATATGTTTCGTCTTACTTTTAATACAAACGAGATCTGCGACCCGCGCGTTGCGGCGGGCGAGGACTCGTTTTCAGGTGTAATTCTCTTAAGTCTGATGATGTAACAGGGAGTTAAAGTTGAAATAGGTAATTAGCATCACACAGGTGTTATAAGTAGCATTACATAATTAGTTAGTGTTCAACATCAGAATCTATTCCGACAGAAAAGAAATGTATCTAACAGTCACTCTGAAAATGACATTTTTTGCATTCTTCCTCCTGCTATACTCTTGTGTAGAGGATTCCTGTGTTTCTGTAAAATGTTTTGCGTATATAGTAGTTAAGATTGCAAGGAATTTTTTGTTTTTTTAAGTATGTTGTTGTGTAGGTGTTTACCTGGATCATCTCTTGCCTGTTTTCTTGAGACAAACCTTCAGTTTTTTTTTAATTTAAACATACAGATTTAGTAAACAAAACCTCATAAGCACATAAACCCACTTCATAAATGCAAGCAAGCCTCTTTTGAACAATATCATGCATTTCATCAGTGTCTTTGCAATTTTTGGCAATAGCATTTGCAATTCAAGTAGTTAAAAATTCATACTGTGAGAAAATAAAACAGGGAGAAAATAGAAAACATATGATCTAAAATTCTGGGTTCATGATCTAAAATTCTGGGTTCATAAAAGCTTAGTACGTACAGATATATGTATATATATATATAAGTATATATATAGACCGTGTCTAAGTAGTCTAACGGAAGACCTTAGGAAATTTTCACACACGAATACGAAATGCGACTGCAAATACGCACACTACTCTGGGGAAAGCAACAACGAAACGATGCTACACGCTACGTCCTGATTTCTACTACGACGACTACGCCGACGGTGACTTTATGGGGAGCCGACCTTCGACGATAGCACTCACGACGTTCCTCGACGACGCCTCGATTTTGCACGAAAATTTTTCTGGACTAATAGTGGGATGACGGGAACTAGCTAATATACATATTATGGGATATGTATAAAATATAACTGTGACTGAACACTGGCTACTTTAACTGTTCAGCAAGATGTCTGGAAGAGGAAACGGAAGAGGCGGCATAAACATGACGCCTGCACAGCTGCAAGCAATGATTACTGAACATGTGCAAGCCGCGGTGGCAGCTGTCCAAGCTGCATATGCCGCACAGGGTAACTATTATGCCGGTTAAGGCACAAAGCAATTATATCATGACCTGTTTAATTTTAAAATCCGAACCATTTATGCACCAGGAAACAACCAACACCACTGCACGTTCAAGTCCTTCATGGACTGTAAGCCGATGACATTTTCCGGCGAAGAAGGAGCTGTGGGACTCCTTAGGTGGATTGAGAAGTCCGAAAAGGTTTTCTCCATGTGTAACTGCCCAGCTGAAAGCAAGGTGAAGTTTGCTACTGGTACCTTCGAAGGAGCTGCACTCTCCTGGTGGAACGCTGAAATTCAGATGGTTGGGCTAGACGCGGCAAATAACATGCAGTGGGCAGCATTTAAGGATCTGATTATGGAAGAATATTGTCCACGTGACCAAGTCAAGAAGCTTGAGGGTGAATTCCTGAATTTGAAGATGTCTGGGTCTGAGATTGAACAGTACACTGCGCGATATCATGAGTATGAAGTCCTATGCCCCACAATGGTCGACGCTGAGTTCAAACGCATTGAGCGTTATCTGGAAGGCCTCGCGCCTCAAATCAAAGGATTGGTGACTGCCAGCAACCCTGCGAACGTGCAACAAGCCATCCGTTTGGCTCACAAGCTCACTGATCAGGAAATTGAGAAAGGTACACTTCCTGCAAGAGCCACTGAGAAGACTGCCTTGAGTGGCAAGAGAAAGGCTGATGATGAAGCTCCTGAAAACTCGATGAACGTTCAGAGTGTGGGTAACAGCACTGGGAGGTCTTTCAACTCCCAAAGCCAAAGCAAGAGGTCCGGGAATAACAGTGGTAACTACCGCCAGGGCGGAAATGGTCAGAGCAACTACAAGGGTAACCTGCCCTTGTGCCACAGGTGTGGAAAGCATCATGCTGGTGTTTGTAGAAAGAGTATGAGCTGTGAAAGGTGTGGCAAGGGAGGCCACGAAGCGAAAGATTGTTGGGCAACTTTACCCGAGCAACAAAACCGCCCCAGAAGAAACAACAACTATGGGAACAATCGGGGCAATGGAAACAATGGTCAGAACCGCAACAATGAAGCTCCCAGGGGTAACGGTAACGGGAATTGTTATGAATGTGGTGCTCCAGGCCACATTAAAAGAGACTGCCCTCAGCTGAGAAGACAAGGGAACGGTAATCAGGGGAATAACGGTGGAAACCCGGGTAACGGGAATGGTAATGGGAATGGCAATGGTAATGGTGGAAATGGTAGAGGTCGAGCTTTTGTCATGGGTCAGGGTGAAGCTCGCAATGACGCCAACGTGATTAATGGTAAATTTATTTTGAACGGTTTCTTTGCTACTGTTTTATTTGATTCTGGTGCTGAAAGAAGTTTTATTTCCACTAAATTTGCTAAATTGATTAATGCTAAACCGATTGCCCTAGACGCTAAGTATGTGGTAGAGCTAGCTAATGGTAAACTTCATGATACGACCCAAATAGTTAAGGACTGTAAGTTGGAACTAGCTGGCCATACATTAGGAATTGACCTTATGCCTTTCCCGATTGGTAGTTTCGACGTCATAGTAGGAATGGATTGGTTATCCGAAAACCGAGCTGAAATTTTATGTAAGGAAAAAGTGGTTCGAATTCCACTCAAAGACGGTAAAGTATTAACGGTTCAAGGCGAGAAAGGTGGAGCAGTGACTGGTATTATTTCGTTTCTCAAAGCTCAGAAATGCCTCCGAAAGGGTCACTTCGCGATTCTTGCGAACGTCACTGACGCGACACATCCCGAGCGCAAAATTGATGATTACCTGATAGTTCGCGACTTCCAAGACGTATTTCCTGAAGATCTGCCTGGCTTGCCTCCATTTCGACAGGTTGAGTTTGGGATTGACTTGGCTCCAGGTGCCGCTCCAATTGCACGCGCTCCGTATCGGTTGGCTGTAAGCGAACTCAACGAACTCTCCGCGCAACTACAAGAGCTACTCGACAAGGGGTTCATTCGTCCAAGTTCGTCTCCATGGGGAGCTCCGGTACTGTTTGTTAAGAAAAAGGATGGAACGTTCCGGATGTGTATCGACTACCGAGAGCTTAACAAAGTTACGATCAAGAACCGGTATCCACTTCCTCGAATCGACGATCTCTTCGATCAACTGCAAGGTTCAAGCTACTACTCAAAGATCGATCTACGGTCTGGTTATCACCAACTTCGTGTTCGTGAGGAGGATGTTCCTAAGACTGCTTTTAGAACTCGGTATGGACACTACGAGTTCCTGGTTATGCCGTTTGGGCTAACCAATGCACCTGCTGTGTTTATGGACCTGATGAATCGAGTGTGCAAGCCGTACCTCGATAAATTTGTAATAGTCTTCATAGACGATATTTTGATCTACTCTAAGACAAAGGAAGAACACGAGGAGCATCTGCGACTTATATTGGAATTGCTCCGCAAGGAACAGCTTTATGCTAAGTTTTCGAAATGCGATTTTTGGATTCGCGAAGTCCAGTTTCTTGGACACATTGTCGATAAGAATGGGATTCATGTCGACCCTTCTAAAGTGGAAGCAATCAAGAATTGGTCTACCCCAAGAGCGCCAACAGAAATCCGACAATTTTTAGGACTTGCCGGATATTATCGAAGGTTTATCAAGGGTTTCTCTCAATTGGCTCAACCCTTAACGGCCTTAACGCACAAAGGAGTGCAATACAGATGGGGTGAAAAAGAAGAACGCGCGTTCCAAACGCTTAAAGATATGTTATGTTCGGCTCCAATTCTTGCGTTACCCGATGGAATTGACGATTTTGTGGTTTACTGCGATGCATCAATCCAAGGACTCGGCTGCGTGTTGATGCAACGAGATAAAGTGATTGCCTATGGGTCCAGGCAACTAAAGGATACTGAAAAGAATTATACAACGCATGATTTGGAAATGGGAGCCGTTGTTCATGCACTCAAGATTTGGAGACATTACCTATATGGAACAAAGTGCACAATATTCACCGATCATAAAAGTCTACAGCACATCTTTGATCAGAAAGACCTCAACATGCGGCAAAGAAGGTGGGTTGAATTACTGAACGATTATGATTTGGCTATTAAGTATCATCCTGGAAAAGCCAACGTTGTGGCTGATGCCCTAAGCAGAAAAGAGTACGAAAAGCCTCGCCGGGTACGAGCGCTTCAACTTACAATACATTCAGGATTACCGAATCGGATCCGTGACTGCCAACGAGAAGCTTTGAGAGCAGAAAACTTCGCAGCTGAAGCACTGCGTGGTGTAGATGGCCATTCTGAAGTTAAGTCTGATGGACTCACATACTATAATGACAGAATCTGGGTTCCATTGTTTGGAAATCTTCGTGAGCTCGTGATGGACGAGGCTCACAAGTCTAGATATTCGGTGCACCCTGGATCAGATAAAATGTATCAGGACTTGAAAAATCTTTATTGGTGGCCGAATATGAAAGCCGACATTGCGCGATATGTGGCTAAGTGTCTTACCTGCTCAAGAGTCAAGATTGAATACCAAAAGCCTTCTGGCTTACTGCAACAACCAAAGATCCCAGAATGGAAATGGGAGGACATCTCCATGGATTTTGTAACGGGATTACCTCATCGATCAAATCAACCGGATGCGATTTGGGTTGTCATCGATCGATTAACCAAATCGGCACATTTCATTCCGATGAAGGAAAGTGATAATATGGATAAATTGACAAAGCTGTACATCGACAAAATTGTGAAGCTTCACGGTGTGCCTAAGACTATCATTTCTGATCGAGATCCTCGATTTACTTCCCGGTTATGGCAATCAATGCAGGAATCATTGGGAACCCGACTAGACATGAGTACAGCTTATCACCCACAAACAGATGGTCAATCGGAACGAACGATTCAAACCTTAGAAGATATGCTCCGAGCTTGCGTTCTTGACTTTGGGAAAGATTGGGAGACTCACCTTCCACTGGTGGAGTTCTCTTACAACAATAGTTATCATTCAAGCATAGGTGCTGCACCTTTTGAAGCACTGTATGGCAGAAAATGTAGATCGCCCGTGTGTTGGGCTGAAACGGGTGAAAAAGGACTTACTGGACCGGAAGTCATCCATGATATGACCGAGCGAATTATTCAAATCAGGCAACGGCTAGCTGCAGCACGTGATCGACAGAAGAGTTATGCCGACAAATGCCGAAAACCTCTAAAGTTCGAGGTGGGTGACAAAGTATTGTTGAAGGTATCCCCCTGGAAGGGAGTGATACGCTTCGGGAAGCGTGGAAAGTTAAATCCTCGCTACATCGGTCCGTTTGAAATTATTGGGGAAGTAGGCCCGGTGGCCTATCGATTGCAACTCCCTGCTGAACTCGATGGAGTTCACAACGTGTTTCACGTTTCCAATCTGAAGAAATGTCTGGCTGAAGACATCGAAATAATTCCTCTGGAGGAATTGGAAATCGACGAACATCTGAGATTTATTGAGCAACCAGTAGAAATCATGGGACGCGAGGAGAAAGCCCTCAAACGTAGCAAGATTCCGATCGTCAAGGTGCGATGGAACTCAAGACGTGGACCTGAATATACTTGGGAACGTGAGGATCAGATGAAGAAAAAGTATCCTCACTTGTTTGAGCAAACGTCCACAGAAACTCAAGGTATAATTTAATTTTGGGGACCAAAATTCCTTAACGGGAGGAGGATGTGACAACCCTAAAACTTTTTTCTTTCTTTCCCCAGTGACGATAGCAACGACGACAGCTGATGCTGCAAACGCTACGACACAAGAATAATTTTCGGGACGAAAATTCCAATTTCAGGGGAATGATGTGACCCCCGAGAATTTCAAGGTTAACTTCCGTTAGACAAACCCGTTAGTTACGTTATAAGTGTTAACTTAGTAACTAATGCTTAACTAGACCGAATACGTCCACGACCTTTGGTTGATCACCGAACCCGTCCATATGTGTTATGTGTTCATCATTGATTGTCTTTATGTGCAATGTGATTTAAATACATGACTTATTATTGTAAATAGCATGATTAATTGTGAATACTTGATTATGTGGAAACTTGCCCTTTTTGGTCGCCAGCGAAACTACTGGGCGAAACTATAGTGTCGCCCGGTAGCCAGCCAAGACAATCCAATATCACGAGACCAGAGCTAGTTTCGCCTGGCCAGCGAAACTGCCAGCGAAACTGGCTCCTGATATAAATAAACTTAATAAACCCTAAGTAGCCTCATTTGCCTCATTCCACAACAAACACACACACACTCTTTTCTCCTGGAGATTCTGGTCAGTCGAGGTTCACACCAAGTTGTCGAGATCCCAGCCCCAAACCATCATCTACCAAGCTAGGAGATCGAACCGTGAGTCCCAAAACCTCCATTTTGTGTTTTATATGTGTTTTTCATAAAAAGCATGACCAAACCTTCATGATATTGCTTGATCTTCTGTAAATATGCTTTAGGATGCTAGATCTATCATAAAGTCGATTACTTTACGTTTAGAATCCAACCATGTTAGGGATCTAGATCATTTTGGTCATTTTAGGGTTTTGAACTCATTTTGGTGATTTGATGATGAAACTGCATGTAAACGTGTTAAAGTTGCTTGATTTATGTTGGTAAATGCCTATGGATGCTAGATAATGAATTGCATGTATGATCAGAAGCTGTTAGGTTGATTTTTAGGCAAATCCGTATGTTTTTCGCGACCAGCGAAACTGTGTGTTCTCTGGGCGAAACTAAGTAGCGAAATTACATCTCCTTCCAGCGACACTGACCAGCGAAACTATAGTGTCGCCGGGAAACCTGACCAGACCAGCTCGAGCGAATCTACCGAGCGAAATACCTGAACGAAAGTTCAAACCAGTTTCCCTGCGAAACTAGGCTAGCGAAACTGCGTCAGCAGCTTCGGGCGAAACTAGCCTAGCGAAACTGTGTCACCGGGCATTGCCTAGCGAAAGTGCTGCCCGTGCACCTAGCGAAACTGCCTAGCGAAACTATTCTAGCGAAACTAAGACCTGACCTAAAAACCAAACTTGTGAAATTTGCTTAAGTGTTATGCCATGACTTGCCTGATTATGCCATGATGAAATATGTTTGATATCTGATTTATATGAACCCTTGTTTATGATCAACCATTGGTGTCGTGCGTCGGTATGTCGAGTCATAGTTGCAACGTGCTATGTTATGGGCCATAGTGACGTTAAGTAAAAATTAGACACAAAACTAATACTTAAGACCTAAACGTGTTCTAGGTCCTCGTTAAACAACATACTTGGATACTTAGCAAGTGTAGCAGTGCAACCCAAGGTGAGTGTCACTAACCCGCTTACCGTGAGTCCGTTTGGGCCACACCGATTAACTTAACAAAAGACAATGCTGATTTAACTCGAGAGTGCTAGGCACCTCACTGATAAACTTGAGAACTCGGGATGCTCGGCACCCACTTGATGAACTGAAGTGTTTTATGAGAACACTTGTGAACTCTGAACAAACTGTTTTTCTGAAACAAAACTGAAAACGTTTTAATATGGCTAGTGTAGGTTAAAGTCTAAACCATATGATATCACATGTTTTCTAAGGATGCCTTATAACTTAAAAGTCCTCAACTAAAATTGTGCCATTAATTGTAAAGCGAGGGGATGTTGGGTAGATCTACTGGAGTTTGACAAACTCCGCCCCGTGGCACGGGGAGTGCACAGAGGAACAATATCAGCCTATTTGACCGTGGTCCCGGGGAGGACACGGGGGAGGCAAAAACCGCGATGACTATGTCCGCACCGTACGGGATGGCTCGGCCCCCACAAAATAAGTCAGCTTTGGTACAAACTTCCTTAGAGCATGGAACAACGGATTAGCTACCCGCGATATCGGTTGAGTCCTTTAACTTTACGGAACTAGTACATACCCGATGACGTGGTCACGGACAAAACATTTATAAACTGAGAATTAATTACGAGCATTGCTTTTCACAAATAAACGTTTTGTAAGTACATCTTGACACGAATTATGACTATAAGACCGGGCCAATGCATGACAAGCCCCCTGTGAACTCACCGACCGTTAGGTTGACACTTGCGTGGTTTAAACTTTTGCAGATCGCTAAGGAGTATCCGGAGCGGGTTGGCATGGCACGTGAAGACTCTTATTTTAATTGAACAATTTGGGAATTTAATACAATGATTTGTAAAACACGTGGTTAGTGCTAAGACAATATTTATTCCGCTGCGTTTGTATTTAAGACTTTAATTTATAACTTGTGTTTGAACTAACCCTGATTCGTTTAGTATTTGTAACTATGGTTGTGGATCCTGGTCTAGTCGCGCCCCTTAACGGTATAAACTCCGTTAGTGGTATTTTGGGGGTGTGACATTTGAGATCTCAATGCATGACGTTGAGATCTTGACATACACATCAAGATCTCAATGCACCCTTAGTTTAAAATGGTTAATTTGGTGATTTCCCTAAACTTCAACATATAGATAAGAAGAGTTAAACGAAAGACAACAAACCGTGATTTCGATGGGGATCTTCGGATCGATGCGATGAGCATAGTAAAGATCGATGATCATAACGTCGTCGGATTCGATGGTCGCAGCTACCACTGTTCCTCATTGTCGCAGATCTAACTGTTCCTGTGGATCGTCCTTCAGAGCGAGGAGAGTTGCGATTCCGCCGTCCTGCTGCCACAACTTCCCATCGAGGATTAAATCGAGTCGTCACCGTTACCAAAATCATGTTGCGAAGGATGGAGAGAGCTCGTTTGTTTGAAGAGAGAGATAGATGAGAGATGTGTTTCATCGTTCCAGATTTCTTGATTGGAAATTTTGTTTGAGGAGAGAGATAGAGATGAGTTATTAATGGAAATCAGATAGCTGTGGGATAAAAAACCGTGTGCTTCGGAAATTAGACACGTATGATGAAGGGACACTCATTAGTATCTAATAGATGCCATCTGTAAATCAAATGACAGTAATTAGAGGTACAGCTGTACCATAAGAAAACTGTGGGTAAAAAAAAAATAAAACCATAAGACGCATACAGGAAGATTCGAACCCGGGTATTCTGTAAAAAAGACAGGAACCTAACCACCACGACAGAAAATAATATGTAACTTGTAATGCAATATATGTGTATAAATACAGAAAATCAGATCGGAATGGGAAAGAAAAAAAAACTAAAAAAAAACATGCCACGTGGCATCGCCACCTCGTCCCACGTGTTATAAACAGTGCTCTACCTGAGTACATGTCACCAAACTCAATTGATATATATATAATTATAAATTTCATTTTCATTATGTACTAAATACTTTCTACTTTTTAATTTTATTTATTTATATACTGTCGTGCGATGTAAGAGTTTCAAAAACTTATATACGATATATATGATAAACCACTAGGACTTGTTCTAGTGTTTATCCCCTTAGCTCTTTAGCATCAGATCACTTTTTAACCCGGGTTCCAAATCCAAGGGGAGACAATTTTACCCCATGTGGTCCCAGGAGGGGGTTTCTGTCAGGAGAAAGTTTCAGGAGGGCTGTCTTGATTCTCACGGAGGTCCGAGTAATCGACCTTAGACATAGCCCCACAAGAATAGGTTTACACGTAAGACTAGGATCGCCTGATCGATGACGTTCAAAATAAATATATATATAAATATACAATTATAAGTCCAAGTTCCAAATTCTCATACAAGTTGACTATGAAATGTAAACTATACACATGACACTACATATCCAAAACATTGTCACGAGAATTCTTACTAAAAAAAAGAACCCCAAGCACATTTCATGAGTTTTACACACCAACCCCACCCCTACCCTACCCTACCCTACCCTACCCACCCTCCTTTCGTCCAACCATCTCTTCCTATAAGTAAGAGCTTTAAGCAAAACCATGCATCATCAATCAGTTAGTTCTGGTTGCTTCTTCAATGGCTTCAACCTTCTTTCTCTTCATTTCCATTCTTACCCTCAACTATTTTGCTATTTCCCTTTTTGCCCTTAAAGTTCATGTTGGTGCGGACACAGGTCTTAGTCTGGTAATTAAGCTTATTTTTTGTTCACTACTTAATTAATTTCCTTTTTTGTAAATATTTTTGTTTTCTAATTCATATATTATTAACTTTAATTTTGCATATTTAGTCTAAAGAATGCAGCCATAAATGTGAATCATCCTTCTGCAAAGGTACATACACACATATATATATATTTATATATCAGTAGATTTACAGTAAATTAAATATATATTTTTTTATTTTGGAAAAAAAAGCTAAAATGTATGTATTTGTCTTGATTAATACTAGTGCCACCATTGTTGAGATATGGAAAATATTGTGGGATATTATATAGTGGATGCCCAGGAGAGAAGCCTTGCGATGAACTTGATGCATGTTGTATGAAGCATGATGCCTGCATTTCAGCCAACAATAGTGAGTATTATCACATTCTTTTTACAGTTATTTAAATTTAACATTTAAATGTGCTTAGGAATTAGAACTTCAATTCGGTTCAAATTTCTTTTTCTAACTATTGTTTTCTTTTAACTCTTTCAACCAAATTATTTTCTTTTAGTTTGATCAATGAATTGTTGCTAGTAGATTAGTTGAAGCGAATGTAAAAAGTATTTTATTGATAGCATAGATGAAAATGTCGGTTGAGTTTAGGATGGGGGTATGGTTGCCTAAACAAAGTTTGAAACATTAAAATTAACCAATCAAATGATGCCAACAAGAGAGAGAAAAGTATTTTGAATTTGATGTTTTGGTGGTGGGTATGGTTGTAGAATGATGTTTAGGCAAAGGTAGGTTTGTGAAGTGGGGGACCACCATCAACACACACAAAGTTCTCGGCAACCATATGCCGAAAAAACCAAATTTGGATGCCGAAATTTGTTTGCCTAAGGAGGGGGTATGGTTGCCTAAGGTTGCCGATTTCGTTGCCGAAGGGTATGCCGCACCATATCCCCACCCTTATTCGATTGGCCGGCTTTAATCTTATTTATATTTAGTTTTTAAAAAGCATATATTCATATGTAAATTAATCACATGAATATCAAAGAGTATACACTATACCAAGTTTGATTAATGCCAAATTATAGAGAAGAATTATTGTATATGGTTGAGTTAGACAAGTAGACATGACACAAGTTTTCTGATATTTGTGTCTCATGATGGACATTACATTCAATTCATGCAATAATTGATATTTGTTTGTTTTCACAAAAAAAAACGTATATTTATAGATAGATGAAAGATCATCCTTGATATGTTAAAATATCTTGAAAAGATAAATTAGTTAAAAACTTAAAATCATAATTTAATAAAAATTCAGTGATAATTAGAAAAAAGTATTCAAATTCATAAATATGATAACATATAATCTATAATATTATTTGTTAAATAATTAATTGTTTTCATGTTTATTATCACGTATCTTAAACTCATGTAACATAGTTGTTCATTCCACACCATTCAAAAATCAAAAGATGATCACTTATTATATCACCTCCCAGTCAACTATTTCTTAAAATTTAAAATAAAGAGTAAATTACGGATTTAGTCCTTGTGGTTTACACGAATTTCAGGTTTAGTCCTTAGGTTTCATTTATTACGGATATGGTCTCAAACGTTTGCCAAATCGCATCGGATTTAGTCCCTGAGCCTTAAAGCCGTTAGAAAATTCTGTTAAGTGAGTGTGAATTGACCATTATGCCCCTCATTTAAAAAAATAATATCTCCAATATAAGATATCAAGGGTTGAAACTATAAATTTAAAAAATTAAAGGATTAAATTGCAAATTTTAAAATACTCCTTGCTACCCTGTCCGTCACAAATGCCGCCGCAGCCGGTGACGAGCCAGTGACCTTTCTTTGTGGCTCTCCTCGAAATTTCTCGCCGAAATTCATGCAAACCACAGGGACTAAATCCGTAATTTACTCTAAAATAAATAAAGAATAGCAAATGTTATTTAACTAGATTTACTTTGTGTATGTTGTCACGAAAATAATATGATTACACAAAACAGTTGCATTGCTAAAATACAACGTAAAGAATATATAAATATAAATACAAAATAACTACGTAAAGATGTTAAAATTAGAAGTCAAACGCTTAAAATATCGAACATATGACGTAAAAGTTATATTACACAACTTTACCACCTATACCACCAACTTCCGTTTTAACTTTGTTATATTTAAATTAAAAAAATACATACGGTGTGACTGCCACCTAGCAACCACTAAACAACACCTCATGAACCGGTTATAGTATATTTGAATATTGATATAAATAATAACAATAACATTAATATTATATATGTACCAATTATAGTATATTTGAATATTGATATAAATAATATTGATATAAAAAATAACAATAACATTAATATTATATAATGATTTTAATAAACTAATAGTTTATTTTTAGTGGGGTTACCAAAACTTATTTATACACAATATTATAGTTTATGTTTAGTGGGTTTACCAAAACTTATTTATGTGACACAATATTTTTTCTAACAGCAATTTCTATTGAATCACCACCCTAGCAAGATACTAGGAGGCCAAAGCAACTACAACTTACATGGGAAGGAAAACAATAACACACTTAAATAGTAAAATTACTCCACTTCTCCCAACTAGATCTTCTCATTTACCTCTATTTTTAAGCCACAAATAACTAACACACTTAATCTCGTTTAAGACCGTCGGTAAGAACGACTTCTTCTTAAAAATAGAATAATCGCATAGAAAACCATCCGAAAAAAATGAGAATCCTCGACCACAATGTGCAAATCCTCGATAGATTCCAATTATATATTTTTCATACACTCAATCTAAGATTTAAACCCTCTGTATGAGAGAACCCATACTATAGATTCCAATTATATATTTGTTATAATTTAAAAGTTTAAAATAACTAAACACCAACATATCTTTTTCTATCTCTTTTTTTTTATTCACAATTGATATGAGAAAATGTTTTCTTTGAATAGAAGTTTTTGTTTGAGAGTGAGATGTGACCACATACAATAAATAAAATCTACCAAACTTCTTTTTATTGTCCTTTGGTAGTTGGAAGATTAATGTCATGTTCATTTTCACCAACAAAACTATCAACTAACACATATATGATTCGGATCAATAAAAATGAAAATTTTATACTACTTAGTAATAGTTATCTATCAAATTTCAATCTTATATATTTTATCATGTTATATTACTATTGTTTACTTTTAATTTTAATTAATATAACGACTACTTGTTATTTTTCCAATATATATCATTATTTTAGTTATTACAACTAGTTTTGTAATACAATAAAATAATAATAAAAAAAATTTATAATTACTATTACTGTATAAACAGAATGAAGATAATATAAATACTATTTATAGATGATTGGTCCATATGGTTTTTTAGGGTGGTTGTGAGGTGGCAATCATCGTACAATTCAAAAAAAAAAAAATTAAACGTAACAAACTTTAACACATAATTTGTTGATGTAATGGGTATAGTCATCTAACATAATGTTTAGGTTCTAGGTTCGATACTTTGAACATTTACCTTCTAATTTTAATATTCTTACGTTATCTCTTTTATTTTTGCTTTTTTTTACGTCACGTTTTAGCAGGACAAGTGTTTTTTATAACCGCGTTATCCCGTAACAACGCTTGGTAGTCAATTTAGTTAATTAATATTACTAAAATTTACATAAATTAAAAATTAAATAATAACTCAAAATATCAATCTTATCTTTTTGCAATTTATTCCTTCATTTTCACCATTGTTCGAACATTTCTAGTTAGATGTTTAGACAGTGAAGACCAGGGCCGGCCCCAAAAACCCTCAAAAAAGTCTGGGCCCTAGACGAGAAAAAAAAAGACCTTATAATAAAAGACAAAAACACATATATAAAAAGACAATATTCTAACGAGAGATTGTAATAACATTAGATCACTGTTATGTGTGTTATTAGCCAAAAGAACAGGTAGTTGCAATGATCCAATGACCCTTTATTCCTTTAAGACTTAAGAGTTTCAACAAACAGAGAGTAACAATATACGACAAATAACCCAAAATTATAAAAGATATGTTAATGCTTAATGTGCACTAGTTCTATCAACAACACATAGGTTAGCAATAATCAACAAGAACACACCTAAAATTCATTTAACTGAAGCATAAACTCATAGTCTGTCAAAACTTGAGAGATTATAATCTACAAGAACGCATCAAAATTCAAATCCCTATATTTACATCAAAAAAGAAACCACTTCACGCATAGAACCCAAAGATACCCAATTCCTTTTTTGTAACAGCCAAACGAATGACTACACACACGTTTACATCTATGTTCCATAGATTAGGATACGAAAGACCTCAAATAAAAAGCTAACCCATTAAAACTGGATGCATTCGCCATCACACAGATAATCGCACATAACAAGAAAACCAACAAGGTGTAAACGGAAAAGAATCAACCGAATAAACCCTAGAAAAGATCATCACCTAGTTCACAGTGGGGGTTGGCCGGCGTTCACGGTTCACTTGGTAGGAGTAGGGGTGGCTAGAGCGGTGGCGCGGCAGAGTAGCGATGGAACAGAAGTAGCGATGGTCGATGGAATCGCCTAATTCTCTGATTTGGGTTGGCAGGGTAGCGCAAACAGAAGTAGCGATGGAACAGGGGGTGACTTCTGGGTATAAAAAAAAAGTTTTAAGGGTTGGCAAAATTAGTCCTTCTATTTTGAAAAACAAAAGAACCGGCCAAAAAAAAGAATCCTGGCTGTGGGGATCGAACCTGCGACGTAAAAATTATAATCCCGGAGAAAAACCACGCCGGCTGAGAACTCACTTGTTTATATTTTGCACAGATATTTATAAGTATACTAAATATAATATATATATATACAACAAAATTTTTTAAAAATTTCGGGCCCTCTAAAATCCCGGGCCCTAGGCGGTCGCCTACCCCGCCTATGCTCGGGGCCGGCCCTGGTGAAGACAA
The DNA here is from genome assembly GCA_039602395.1 of Deinandra increscens subsp. villosa. Taxonomy (NCBI): domain Eukaryota; kingdom Viridiplantae; phylum Streptophyta; class Magnoliopsida; order Asterales; family Asteraceae; genus Deinandra; species Deinandra increscens. Next base: position 34,277,342 of record JBCNJP010000008.1, on the reverse strand, counting down.
CGTATTATTGTGATCATTTTCTACAATTGCTTCTTGTTTATCGGGAGTTTTTTCATATGTATTTCGTTAAATTTTTTCATCCTAATATTAATGTAACCTTTATCTTTGGGCCGGTTTAGGTTGGCTCGAAAAATATATATATTTTTATATCTTTCTTTCGGGCGATTGTTAAGTTGTGACACTTATGACGAGTTTCCGTCTCCATCATTGTTATTGAGATCCCGTGCATCCGAAACAACCATACCAATGTTGTGAAAGTCGGCTAACTCGGCCAAGTACTTGGAGGTGTACCTTGGCAATTTGCTATAACTCAGCTAAGAAAATTTGGAATCAGTCAAACTTGGTTCAACTCGAGCAAAATCTGTCAAACTCGAAAAAATTGATCAAATTAATTTTATCAATGGGCTAGGTTTGCTCATTTTAAAAAAGCTCGGTCAAACCCGGTCAAACCTACCCAGAAATCAACCAACGATTGTTTTTAACCCTTTTACTAGGTCAAAAAGTCGATCAAACTCATGTATTTTGTTATGAATGTTAACAAATTTATGATACAAGCATACTTACTTGTTCCTGGTTTGACCTACCCTTTAATATATAGATAATTTGTCATATATATAATTTCTTAAAAAAAGTTCTTTATAATTTATCATGCATTGAGTACTCTCCTCGCAATTCCCCGGTTGACTGGCATGGCAATACTTAGTGATTTTTGCAACATTAACCCCTGTTATAGTCGTTTGACTCGGATATCTTCATTTTTACTATAATTGACCTCCTCCATTCAGTTAGGGAACATCCAACCACTTCAAAAACCATCTTATGATTTCCCGAGCCTCCATTTTGTTGAAGGACCAAACCATTATTTTGCGGTTGGTATTGTTGCAACACCACCTTCGAGATATTGATATCATTTCTTCTGTTGATTGTAGAAGTTGTTGTACAGGGCCGATCCTGAGAATTTAGAGGCTCTGTTCGAGCTAAAAAAAATGGGCCTCATTCGAAAAAAATAATTGTAAATGGAAGATGTTCTTAAATAAGGCAAAAAATAAGTTATAACGATAAACATAAGAATATTATGATTTTCAAATAACATTCTAAGTAATTACCGATAAATTTTGCAGATCTCTTAGCATTTTTATAGCAAATTAATTGATCAAATCTTCAAAGTTTACAATACAGATTAATTTTTTTTTAAAATATGGGCCCCCGAAAATGATGAGCGAAAATATGGGCCCCCGAAAATGATGGGCCATGTTCCGTCGCACCTCTCGAACATGCTCAGGCCCCCGCTGTTGTTGTATATGTGTTGAATTTTAGTAAATACATACCCATATCCGTCCGGTTAGAGTTAAGTTGATCGTTAATTAATATGCTAGCCTTCAATATGTATGGTGGCCTCGTGCCATCATTGTGCAAAAGCTCAATCAATTAATGCTTGTATATAATCATTTAAACGAGTCAATTAGTTGTTTAAGAGTATGATGACTTCAAGTCCGAATTGGGCTAAACTTAAACGAGTTAAGTCGGAACTTTACATATCGAATTTGAGTAGACTCAAAAGTTTAAATGAGCATAATATTGGAATATATAATTGTCTAATATATGAAGTGTATATACATAGCAACATATTATTCAGGATCGAGCTAGAGTTCTAGAAATACATGTACGAAAACAACTTAATCTTTATTAAGTTAACTTAGCTGAAATCGAATATAGACGACCTGGTTTCTGCTTGGTTTGTTTAAGCCCTACTTTATTGAATAGTAAAAACAGGGAAAAAAAAACTAATTTCTAAAATTCATTTTTTCTTAGACAGCTATTTGAGTGAAGTTTGCAACCAGGGTCTTCTGGGGTGTGTAGAAAGGTTCAAGAGAGCAGGAAGCAAGACATTCAAAGGCAACACATGTGATGCTAATGACGTCACTACCACCATTAGCGCTGTTATGGATGCTGCAATTCTTGCAGGCAGATATATTCATAAACCCTAATTAAAGATGACGTTGAATTAGTGCATTTTTATATTGTATTCTACTTAACCAAACCATGTCTTTATTATGTACTAATCAGGGTCGTTTCAGAAAATGCCTGAGAAAACGGGCTCTCAATGTTCTATGCTAACAAGATGGGTGCTAGCAAGGGCGTTGCTATAGCGAGTCGGCAACAACACGACCTCAAATATCAAAAGCAAATAAAAGAAGCATAACGTCCAACATCTTAGCATAAAGATAATCCAATTTAAACAATAATAATATACACATAAACAAACCAGTGTTAAACAAAATGAAAGATAATAAGCAATATGTAAACATATATGTTTTAACTAAAACTATGGAACCCAAATAAATAAATAAGAAAAAAAAAATAAGACGAAAAAACTGAAAAAGAAAGATAAAAAAAGTTATATAAGAAAAAGGATTTAGAAAACACAAATAAAAAAGATAACTATAAATGTGATGATACAATATTTGAACTTGTGATCTATGTGTTTTATCACATGTTTTTCCTAACACACCATTTAACTCATTTTTCAATTTAACTTTCTTTACACGTATATAAACGTGTTTAAACAAATTATATACAATATATAAAAAGGAATTAAAATTTTTGAACCCCCAGTCTAGACCTGTAAACGAACCAAACATTCCGTAAACAGTTCGTAAGCCGTTTGGTGAAAAGTTCGTTTATGTTTATTTATTTAATAAATAAACAAACACAACTAAGTTTTGCTTTCGTTTATTTATGTTCGTAAATGTTCGTTTAAGTTCATTTATATACGTTTAATTTTATTAATATAATAGCATAGATAATTTTATTAGTATAATAATATAAATAATTTTATTAATAAAATATTTAAAATTAGGCTATTAACCCTCCCATATCTTTTAGGGTTTCATTTAATTTGCCATCACTCCCACTCGATTTTCTCCTCTCTTTTAGGGTTTGAACTTTCGATTGTCGTCACTGGCATTCCCATCTACAGGTTTGCTACCGACACCATCTACAAGTACTGTAATTTTCAACTTCAATAATTGACTTTTGTTTGCGTTTTAGTCGGTTTCTATGATTGAACTGTGTTTGTGTCTTGGTCTGTTTCTATCAATTTATACCGTCGTCATTTGCAGTGATGGTCGATCCGCATTCTGTGATTGACTTATTAATAGTCGGAACCGACATGGTAGTGAATGGAAAATTGAAAGCATATTTCAAGAACCATAATAGGATGTGGTTTTTTGATGGTTTAAGTGATATTTTTTTATAGTTGTGATATTGCTCATAAATTAATTTTGTTAGTTTTATGTTTTGTATTCGAGGTCTTTTTGGAATGAATTATGAATTTTGAATCATTCATTTAGTTTTTTTTAATTATTGATATTTTTAGAAACAAGATGTGTTTGTTTAAATTTATGCTCGTTTATGTTCGACAAATTTGTGTTCGTTTATGTTCATTAACTGTTTAACGAACGAATATAAACAAACATGAACATGTTTAATTCCTTAATGAATGAATACGAACAAGAAAAATTTTGTTCGACTAATGTTCGTGTTCGTGTTTGCTTGATGTTAAATGAACGAACACGAATATGACCAGTTCGGTTTGTTTAAAATCAAACGGGCCTTGGTTTCATATCTTAACAGAAATATCCCGGGTATGGAACAAATCATGCCGCAATGGTATGATGCCATTGGATCACTTATACCCGCCTCATTAAAAAGCTTGCAAGGAAAACCAAGTTAGACAAAACCATATAGGTAAGGAAAAAAGAGTGCACCGTGTGTAATACTCCCCTTTAACTTATATATAACTCAGCTCAGGGAGTGTAATCTTCTGCGATATTGATTGACTCTAGCATTGACATAGTATTCCTTAGTTAGAACAAAGCATATTGCACAATCTTCATTTCATGTAGTTGGACTTCTTTTGACCGATTTATTCTACATTTCCCTTAAATATGTTAAATATTCAACCTTGCTGTAACATTCGCTTCCTACACGTTTGTAAAAACCGACTCGTATTGAATTTCTGCGTTATTTTGGTTACGGTTTAAAATTCATCGAAGGATCTCAAACACATATTTGAACTCTCGATTGACCCTCTAATCTTTTTTCATAAAAAATATATTATATTGTTTAAGTTTTTAATTTATTTAAAATTTCTTTAAAATGAAATTAAATGATTCGTACTTTTTACACGATTTCGGTACGTAACCAGAAGACTCGCGAGTTTCAAAAAATCTCATCCTTATTCTTGTGTTCCATTATGATTTTATAAGTTTAATATACTTGATTGCAAAATATTGGAGCTTAACGAGTTGAAACGAGATCGACGGAGAAAAAGAAAAAAAAATTAAATTAATGTTGGTACCCCCCCCCCCCCCCCCCGCGGACCAGGAGGGGTTATGTGGTAGCTTCGCGATCCGTGACAACCGCCTGCCAGACCTGCATGTTTTTGTTAGTGTTTTTCGCTCTGGTCTTGGGTTTATACTCATCCAAATCACGATTTTAGCCCAAATTAAACCCCAAACTTTGATCCTTATCACTCTTAACAAACCTGGAACATTATGGAACGTCGTACCACTTCACAATTCGAATTAATTGATCATAATTGATTGGTCCAAAATAATTAAACTCTCCTTATCTCCTTTTTCTCCAATTCAAACCCTAGACATCTCCTCTGCTATAAATACATTCACATATCATTTATAGACCTCTTGCTTGATGATTTCCATCCCTTAATTGTTGCATTGAAGCTCTCGTTCATGTTTTGAAAAGTCATCCCTTTAGATTTTGACCGTCTGATTTCGTAACCTTACTTCAGTTTTCAACGGGAAGTTTCTTCGTGAAACTTCTTTGTTTTACCATCTCTTTAAAAGCTCTCTTCTCGATTATGCTTACGTAGCGTTCTATGAAAAGTCAAACATTCATTCTTAATTATAATTGAGGATTCTGTAAGAAGTATAATAATGTTATTGTGATGTGTCTATAACGACAAAACTCGATTTTGATCCTAAAGTTTAGATCTTTGATTAATAACCCATTAAAACTAAGACTTTTTTCATTCAAATCTATAATCAAATGCTTTTGTAATGATTCAATCATGGCAAATCTGTCTAGACTTTTCGTTATCATGTATAGTAATGTTCACAATAATAACTGTGATTATAATTGTAAATTTGTAAACTTTTGACTATTTATGTAATTACTGAAACTATAGGGTAGATTTTGTAATTTTTGACCCTGTAGTATAGGAATTAACATGTTTAAAACTTAAGTTTTATTATTTCCAATTTGACATTTACATTTTTGACCCTGTAGTATAGGAATTAACATGTTTAGAAGTTAAGTTTTATTATTTCCAATTAGTCACATAAACTTTGGGTCAACTTTTCCTACAATTAAAATTAAGTCAGAATAAAATTACAATTAAAGCACACATTTTCGTGTTGGTAATTAAAACGGATTGGGCATGTATTAACTAGAAGGGTGAATGCACCGGTAGTCGGGGTCTCTGTCAAGAATAAGTGTTCACATAAATCCGATAGTCATACCTGGATGCTTACCTGGGACGCCCCGACGAGAGTGTTCTAATCTATAGGCCAAAACATGTTCGAAACGTCTAAAGTGCCAAAAAAATTAAATTAAACATTTTTAAACAATAAATAACTTTCCCTATTTCTTTAAGAACGTCATCCTTAGTCTTCTTGTGTCTCGTATTCATTTGGATTGATTATTTCATTAGGATAATCTTGGATTGCCATTTCTCCTGTTCCTCGATGCTTCTTTCAATTTGTGACATTAATTCTTGTCCGTCGGGTGGGACATGAAACTTAAAAACGGATAAAGCTGATAAAACCGGCTAATCTGAAAATCATGTATATAGGCGTAGTATGTCAATTAAGGTATTAGAAGAGTCTAGTAGCCTTAAAACACTTCACAAACATCATACACAAGTCCGACTCTCAAATATATTAGTGTTTAATTGAAAACTACTATGTGTTGTGACTTATGTGCAAAACTGTTGCGTGAATTTAATTGTACACTCGTAATATGTTACATAGCATGTTGATACTTAATTTTATTGGATTTGATGTGATAAAAATGATGGTGGATAAAGGAAAAGTCAAATCATTGAAATCATGACCAAAACATCAAAAAACATGAAAAGTCAACAAAAGTCAAAGAGGCTACCAGACTGACAAACTAGGCGTATCGCCTAGAATGTCAGTCATTCCAAGCGACACACTTGGAGAGAGTTCTCCAGCAAAACCCTAATTCTCCACTATTTAAGCACCATTAGCCACCACCACTTCATTTTACACACACTAAACGGCCTAAGACGTCAATATCTGTTGTTCTTGTGCTCCTACATCAAGATCCAACCTTTTTGTGATTTCTTTTGAAGATCCAAGCTCCATTTCATTCTAGTTGCATCATATATCACTGGTATGTCTTTCTTGCTTGATTTCTTGTCAAAAATCTCTATGCTTTGATCTTTACTTCAGATCTAGGAAGATTTGATGATGATATGAAGCATGCATGTATCGATCTAGGGTTTGTGATGATAAAGTTTGCATCTTTGAAGCAAACGTATGATCTTTGTGATGTTGATAATGATCCATGCATAGATCTAGAGTTTTTGAGGTTGCATGCAAGTAATGAATCAATTTTTATGTTTGATTCTTGTTGCGGGTGCTTAGTAATGTTAGATCTAAGGTTAATATGTGATACAGGTTCTAACTTTACGTAAGATCCATGATAAAAACTTGATTTTGATGGCCATGCATGATAGGTCTTGAATAAAGGTGCACGATTGATGATAGATTTATATTAAAGAGGCTTGATTTAGGTTAATCAATGCATAATGAACTACAAAGTTGCAAACTTGATGATTAATTGCATGTGGAATAATTTATGGAAATTATTTACGTGAATTTATCGTGTAATTAGGAAAATAGGTCAATGAGATGGTCATGCATGCAAGTGTAAACCTATGATACGACTTGAAATGTGCTAAACATGAATTCAAGTGGCTTATGATATGATAACAAGGTGATTTTGATATGGAACTGGCCAACATGCAATAAATATATACTTTCCAGAAAAATAAATAATCATGTAACACATGTATATGATCATGTAATTGCTTGACTACATGTTTACATTGCTTTAGGTCAATTTAATTATGAGTTATACGTATGTACAAGTCCTAAGTCTCCCATCTCGGTGGGAATGACAAGACTTTGTAAGATCGCCCCGTCGAGCTTACATCATATATACGAGATAATGTTGTAATAAATTGTGACGTATCTGTATTGTTGCCATATGACATGTTATATGTGATACACGTGTTAGAATAAATGTTAGAAAACATAAATCGATCAACAATGTGTATTCGAGTCAACTTGTCTATTGTCTACGTGTTGTCGGTACAGTCGGTCAGCAAAGTCAACACTCACACTGATACGTGTCTTAGGTGAAGTGTAAGAGGATTCACTGCTTTCGTCGGTTGACTATTCTGATTACTAAATTTGCACCTTATGGTGAGTTCTCTACCCCCACTTTTAACTGTTTACGCTTTTGGGGGAGAAGACATACGATAACTTATGTTTTACAAACTTAACTTGATGTTATATACCAAACCTTATAAACCATGGATCGATCTGTTTGCTCTGAAAGTCCTTCTGCTATTGTGAACCGTGAATAATTAATAACAATTATGAGGTAGATCTACTAGGTGTGACATCCCCTACTCGACTACTGGGAGTGGGGCGGGTATTAATCTCTAGTGTAACAGCTAGGGAAATCCGGTTAATCGACGGAAAATTTTTAAAAGTTTATAAGCTAGACTCGGTAAGCCCAGTTAGGCCCATTTTGAGATCTGTGGCCCAACAAAGGCCCAATCCACATAACTGATGTTCGGATAAGTTGTTAGAAGCATTCTAACGGATTATTATAAGTTAGAGACGTTGCGGATCGATGATAGCTGAGTTCGGATTAAAATGGTAAAAATTATTGTTTGATCGGTTAACATATCGGATAACTAAACATTATCTATGTTGAGTTGATGAGTTATGACGATGGTTAAATTAACGTGGATGTTAATATATGTCATAAAAACAGTTTGGATAATCGCAGACGTAGTGCAACATCTGTACTTTTCCGATTATAAGACTCGACCCATTTTAAAACCCTGCATATTAACGATTTGCGAATTGTTAAGTACTGGGAGACTTTTCGGGTGTTTATAATGAAAATAATATTTTTAAATGACTCGTAATATTTTCCAAGATGAAATACTTAATTAAAATCAATTTAAATCAAATCGGAGATTCTACAATCGAAAATAAAGCTATCTCAGGCTTTTACGCGATTTCGGTACACGATCCGCCGTTTACCGAGAATCTCGTATTTGAGTATGGTAACTCAAATTAGGCATGATTATGAGTCTAATAATCATTTATAATGTCACAAGTCATCACACACTTAATCGAGTCACGAAACGTTGGTGAATTTCCCAAAATCGATACGTACGTCAAAACCGACCAAAATATGTAAATTGGGCTAATTTGTGCATCATTATGAGTTATATGGCGTATTTATATTTGTTTTGAGTGGATTAAATATGGTTAACATGATGGAATGATGAATTACGTGGTTTGGGGTGAAACGAACTCGAAACATCGAAAAACGACAAAATGATCACGCAAAACGATGAAAACTGAATAAGAGGATGGACCAGGGGTCGGATCGTGTTGCGAGGCCCCCTACGAAAAAATTATCTAATTATTTAACCCTAAAGTTTTGTCTCATTCTCCATTTCCATTCACACCCTTTCGGTCGATTGTCGGCTTCTGACGACCATCGCGAAGGCAACACCTCGCACC
>JBCNJP010000008.1:34238417-34267960 GCA_039602395.1 Deinandra increscens subsp. villosa | reverse complement strand
TCAATCAATCACTTGGATTCCGCACTCATGATTGATCATTGATATCGTGTTTTGACTATAATCGAACAATGATGAGACTTGTGTATTAAATTAAGTTGGGCTTCAGTTATCTATGTTAAATGATTGGGTGCTAGTTAATTATGTGTTTGTTATTGTAAAATACGGTTTGGAGTATAGGGAGAAAGGGCTTTGGCGCATGTAATCAATTTGTGAGTTTGTATTTAAACAAACTCGCATCCTACTAGCTAAGGTTTGCCGAAATAGATACAAGATAAAGACAGAGAGAGAGAGAGAGAGAGGGGGAGGAATTCGTGACTTGAGAGAGACCACAGAAAGATTTCGGTGGTTTAACCGAAACCTGTGTGCTAGACAGAAATCTAGTTGTAATAGTAATCAACGATTTGATCATCTAGTCATAAGTGTTGATTGACTTTGTTGATTCATCGTTTATTAATGATTCTCACACTTGATTCAATCAATCACTTGGATTCCGCACTCATGATTGATCATTGATATCGTGTTTTGACTATAATCGAAATATGATGAGACTTGCGTATTAAATTGGGTTAGGCTTCGGTTATCCATGTTAAATGATTGGGTGCTAGTTAATTATGCCTTTGTTCTTGTAAAATACGTTTTGGACTAGAGGGAAAAGGGCTTTGCCACATGTAATCAATGTGTGAGTTTGTATTTAAAAACTCACATCCTACTAGTTAAGGTTCGCCGAAATAGTTACAAGAGAGAGAGAGAGAGAGAGGGAATTCGAGACTTGAAAGAGACCACAGAAAGATTTCGGTGGTTTAAATTAAACCTGAATGCTAGACAGAAAACTAGTTGTAATAGTAACCAACGATTTGATCATCTAATCGTAAGTGTTTATTAACTTAGTTTATTCATTGTTTATTAGTGATTCTCACACTTGATTCAATCAATCACTTGGATTCCGCACTCATGATTGATCATTGACATCGTGTTTCGACTACAATCGAAAAATGATGAGAATTGTGTATTAAATTGGGTTAGGCTTTGGTTATCCATGTTAAAGATTGGGTGCTAGTTAATTATGTGTTTCTTCTTGTAAAATACGGTTTGGAGTAGAGGGAGAAAGGGCTTTGGCCCATGTAATCAATGTGTGAGTTTGTATTTAAACAAACTCACATCCTACTAGCTAAGATTCGCCGAAATAGATAAAAGAGAGATATAGAGAGAGAGGGAATTCGTGACTTGAGAGAGACCACAGAAAGATTTCGGTGGTTTAACCGAAACCTGTGTGCTAGACAAAAATGTAGTTGTAATAGTAATCGACGATTTGATCATCTAATCGTAAGTGTTTATTAACTTTGTTGATTCATCGTTTATTATTGTTTCTCATAGTTGATTCAATCAATCACTTGGATTCCGCACTCATGATTGATCATTGATATCATGTTTCGACTATAATCGAAAAATATGAGACTTGTGTATTAAATTGGGTTGGGCTTCGGTTATCCATTTTAAATGATTAGGTGCTATTTAATTATGTGTTTGTACTTGTAAAATACGGATTGGAGTAGAGGGAGAAAGGGCTTTGGCCCATGTAATCAATGTGTGAGTTTGTATTTAAACAAACTCACATCCTACTAGCTAAGGTTCGCCGAAATAGATACAAGAGAGAGAGAGAGAGAGAGAGAGAGGGAATTCGTGACTTGAGAGAGACCACAAAAAGATTTCGGTGGTTTAACCAAAACCTGTGTGCTAGACAGAAAAGTAGTTGTAATAGTAATCAACGATTTGATCATCTAATTGTAAGTGTTTATTAACTTTGTTTATTCATCTTTTATTATTGATTCTCATACATGATTCAGTTAATCACTTGGATTCCGCACTCATGATTAATCATTGATATCGTGTTTCGACTATAATCGAAAAATGATGAGACTTGTGTATTAAATTGGGTTGGGCTTCGGTTATCCATTTTAAATGATTTAGTGCTAGTTAATGATGTGTTTGTTCTTGTAAAATCCGGTTTGGAGTAGAGGGAGAAAGGGCTTTGGCCCATGTAATGAATGTGTGAGTTTGTATTTAAAAAACTCACATCCAACTAGTTAAGGTTCTTCGAAATAGATACAAGAGAGAGAGAGAGAGAGAGAGAGAGAGAAGGAATTCGTGACTTGAGAGAGACCACAGAAAGATTTCGGTGGTTTAACCGAAACCTGTGTGCTAGACATAAATCTAGTTGTAATAGTAATCAAAGATTTGATCATCTAGTCATAAGTGTTTATTAAATTTGTTGATTCATCGTTTATTATTAAATTTGTTGATATCGTGTTTTGACTATAATCGAACAATGATGAGACTGGTGTATTAAATTAAGCTGGGCTTCATTTATCTATGTTAAATGATTGGGTGCTAGTTAATTATGTGTTTGTTATTGTAAAATACGGTTTGGAGTATAAGGAGAAAGGGCTTTGGCGCATATAATCAATTTGTGAGTTTGTATTTAAACAAACTCTCACCCTACTAGCTAAGGTTCGCCGAAATAGATACAAGAGAAAGACAGAGAGAGAGAGAGAGAGAGGGAATTCGTGACTTGTGAGAGACCACAGAAAGATTTCGGTGGTTTAACCGAAACCTGTGTGCTAGACAGAAATCTAGTTGTAATTAGTAATCAACGATTTGATCATCTAGTCATAAGTGTTTATTAACTTTGTTGATTCATCGTTTATTATTGATTCTCACACTTGATTCAATCAATCACTTGGATTCTGCACTCATGATTGATCATTGATATCGTGTTTTGACTATAATCGGAAAATGATGAGACTTGTGTATTAAATTAGGGTTGGGCTTCGGTTATCAATGTTAAATGACTGGGTGCTAGTTAATTATGTGTTTGTTATTGTAAAATACGGTTTGGAGTATAGGGAGAAAGGGCTTTGGCGCATGTAATCAATTTGTGAGTTTGTATTTAAACAAACTCGCATCCTACTAGCTAAGGTTTGCCGAAATAGATACAAGATAAAGACAGAGAGAGAGAGAGAGAGAGAGGGGGAATTCGTGACTTGAGAGAGACCACAGAAAGATTTCGGTGGTTTAACCGAAACCTGTGTGCTAGACAGAAATCTAGTTGTAATAGTAATCAACGATTTGATCATCTAGTCATAAGTGTTGATTGACTTTGTTGATTCATCGTTTATTAATGATTCTCACACTTGATTCAATCAATCACTTGGATTCCGCACTCATGATTGATCATTGATATCGTGTTTTGACTATAATCGAAATATGATGAGACTTGCGTATTAAATTGGGTTAGGCTTCGGTTATCCATGTTAAATGATTGGGTGCTAGTTAATTATGCCTTTGTTCTTGTAAAATACGTTTTGGACTAGAGGGAAAAGGGCTTTGCCACATGTAATCAATGTGTGAGTTTGTATTTAAAAACTCACATCCTACTAGTTAAGGTTCGCCGAAATAGTTACAGAGAGAGAGAGAGAGAGAGGGAATTCGAGACTTGAAAGAGACCACAGAAAGATTTCGGTGGTTTAAATTAAACCTGAATGCTAGACAGAAAACTAGTTGTAATAGTAACCAACGATTTGATCATCTAATCGTAAGTGTTTATTAACTTAGTTTATTCATTGTTTATTAGTGATTCTCACACTTGATTCAATCAATCACTTGGATTCCGCACTCATGATTGATCATTGACATCGTGTTTCGACTACAATGGAAAAATGATGAGAATTGTGTATTAAATTGGGTTAGGCTTTGGTTATCCATGTTAAAGATTGGGTGCTAGTTAATTATGTGTTTCTTCTTGTAAAATACGGTTTGGAGTAGAGGGAGAAAGGGCTTTGGCCCATGTAATCAATGTGTGAGTTTGTATTTAAACAAACTCACATCCTACTAGCTAAGATTCGCCGAAATAGATAAAAGAGAGATATAGAGAGAGAGGGAATTCGTGACTTGAGAGAGACCACAGAAAGAGTTCGGTGGTTTAACCGAAACCTGTGTGCTAGACAAAAATGTAGTTGTAATAGTAATCGACGATTTGATCATCTAATCGTAAGTGTTTATTAACTTTGTTGATTCATCGTTTATTATTGTTTCTCATAGTTGATTCAATCAATCACTTGGATTCCGCACTCATGATTGATCATTGATATCATGTTTCGACTATAATCGAAAAATATGAGACTTGTGTATTAAATTGGGTTGGGCTTCGGTTATCCATTTTAAATGATTAGGTGCTATTTAATTATGTGTTTGTACTTGTAAAATACGGATTGGAGTAGAGGGAGAAAGGGCTTTGACCCATGTAATCAATGTGTGAGTTTGTATTTAAACAAACTCACATCCTACTAGCTAAGGTTCGCCGAAATAGATACAAGAGAGAGAGAGAGAGAGAGAGAGGGAATTCGTGACTTGAGAGAGACCACAAAAAGATTTCGGTGGTTTAACCAAAACCTGTGTGCTAGACAGAAAAGTAGTTGTAATAGTAATCAACGATTTGATCATCTAATTGTAAGTGTTTATTAACTTTGTTTATTCATCTTTTATTATTGATTCTCATACATGATTCAGTTAATCACTTGGATTCCGCACTCATGATTAATCATTGATATCGTGTTTCGACTATAATCGAAAAATGATGAGACTTGTGTATTAAATTGGGTTGGGCTTCGGTTATCCATTTTAAATGATTTAGTGCTAGTTAATGATGTGTTTGTTCTTGTAAAATCCGGTTTGGAGTAAAGGGAGAAAGGGCTTTGGCCCATGTAATGAATGTGTGAGTTTGTATTTAGAAAACTCACACCCAACTAGTTAAGGTTCTTCGAAATAGATACAAGAGAGAGAGAGAGAAAGAGAGAGAGAGAGAAGGAATTCGTGACTTGAGAGAGACCACAGAAAGATTTCGGTGGTTTAACCGAAACCTGTGTGCTAGACATAAATCTAGTTGTAATAGTAATCAAAGATTTGATCATCTAGTCATAAGTGTTTATTAAATTTGTTGATTATCGTGTTTTGACTATAATCGAACAATGATGAGACTGGTGTATTAAATTAAGCTGGGCTTCATTTATCTATGTTAAATGATTGGGTGCTAGTTAATTATGTGTTTGTTATTGTAAAATACGGTTTGGAGTATAAGGAGAAAGGGCTTTGGCGCATATAATCAATTTGTGAGTTTGTATTTAAACAAACTCTCACCCTACTAACTAAGGTTCGCCGAAATAGATACAAGAGAAAGACAGAGAGAGAGAGAGAGAGAGAGGGAATTCATGACTTGTGAGAGACCACAGAAAGATTTCGGTGGTTTAACCGAAACCTGTGTGCTAGACAGAAATCTAGTTGTATTAGTAATCAACGATTTCATCATCTAGTCATAAGTATTTATTAACTTTGTTGATTCATCGTTTATTATTGATTCTCACACTTGATTCAATCAATCACTTTGATTCTGCACTCATGATTCATCATTGATATCGTGTTTTGACTATAATCGGAAAATGATAAGACTTGTGTATTAAATAGGGTTGGGCTTTGGTTATCAATGTTAAATGACTGGGTGCTAGTTAATTATGTGTTTGTTCTTGTAAAATATGGTTTGAAGTAGAGGGAGAAAGGGCTTTGGCCCATGTAATCAATGTGTGAGTTTGTATTTAAACAAACACACATCTACTAGCTAAGGTTCACCAAAATAGATACAAGAGAGAGAGAGAGAGAGAGAGAGAGGGAATTCGTGACTTGGGAGAGACCACAGAAAGATTTCTGTGGTTTAACCAAAACCTGTGTGCTAGACAGAAAAGTAGTTGTAATAGTAATCAACGATTTGATCATCTAATCGTAAGTGTTTATTAACTTTGTTTACTCATCTTTTATTATTGATTCTCATACATGATTCAATCAATCACTTGGATTCCGCTCTCATGATTGATCATTGATATCGTGTTTTGACTATAATCGAAAAATGATGAGACTTGTGTATTAAATTGGGTTGGGCTTCAGTTATGCATGTTAAATGATTGGGTGCTAGTTAATTATGTCTTTGTTCTTGTAAAATACGGTTTGGAGTAGAGGAGAAAGGGCTTTACCAGATGTAATCAATGTGTGAGTTTGTATTTAAACAAACTCACATCCTACTAGTTAAGGTTCACCGAAATAGATACAAGAGAGAGAGAGAGTGTGGGAATTCGTGACTTGAAAGAGACCACAGATGGAATTCGGTGGTTTAACCGAAACCTGTGTGCTAGACAGAAATCTAGTTTTAATAGAAATTAACGATTTGATCATCTAATCGTAAGTGTTTATTAACTTTGTTAATTAATCATTTATAATTGATTCTCATACTTGATTCAAACAATCACTTGGATTCCGCACTCATGATTGATCATTGATATTGTTTTTTTTACTATAATCGAAAAATGATGAGACTTGTTTATTAAATTGAGTTGGGCTTCGTTATCCATGTTAAATGATTGGGTGCTAGTTAATTATGTGTTTCTTCTTGTAAAATACGGTTTGGAGTAGAGGGAGAAAGGACTTTGGCCCATGTATCAATGTGTGAGTTTGTATTTAAACAAACTCACATCTTACTAGCTAAGGTTCGCCAAAATAGATACAAAAGAGAGAGAGAGAGAGAGGGAATTCGTGATTTTAGAGAGACCACAGAAAGATTTTAGTGGTTTAACCGAAACCTGTGTTCTAGACAGAAATCTAGTTGTAATAGTAATCAACGATTTGATCATCTAATCGTAAGTGTTTATGAACTTTGTTGATTCATCGTTTATTATTGTTTCTCATACTTGATCCAATCAATCACTTGGATTCCGCACTCATGATTGATCATTGATATCGTGTTTTGACTATAATCGAAAAAATGATGAGACTTGTGTATAAAATTGGGTTGGGCTTCGGTTATCCATGTTAAATTATTGTGTGCTAGTTAATTATGTGTTTGTTCTTGTAAAATACGGTTTGGAGTAGAGGGAGAAAGGGCTTTGGCCCATGTAATCAATGTGTGAGTTTGTATTTAAACAATTCACATCCTACTAGCTAAGGTTCGACGAAATAGATACAAGAGAGAGAGAGAGAGAGAGAGGGGGGGGGGGAATTCGTGACTTGAGAGAGACCACAGAAAGATTTTGGTGGTTTAACCGAAACATGTGTGCTAGACAGAAATCTAGTTGTAATAGTAATCAACAATTTGATCATCTAATCGTAAGTGTTTATTAACTTTGTTGATTCATCGTTTATTATTGATTCTCATACTTGATTTCATGATTGATGATTGATATCGTGTTACGACTATAATCGAAAAATGATGAGACTTGTGTATTAAATTGGGTTGGGCTTCGGTTATCCATGTTAACTGATTGGGTGTTAGTTAATTATGTGGTTGTTCTTGTAAAATACGGTTTGGACTAGAGGAAGAAAGGGCTTTGGCCCATGTAATCAATGTGTGAGTTTGTATTTAAACAAACTCACATCCTACTAGCTAACGTTCGCCGAAATAGACACAGGAGATAGAGATAGGGAATTCGTGACTTGAGAGAGCTCATATAACGATTTCGGTGGATTAACCGAAACCTATGTGCTAGACAGAAATCGAGTTGTAATAGTAATCAACGATTTGATCATCTAATCGTAAGTGTTTTTTAACTTGTTGATTTATCGTTTATTATTGCTTCTCATACTTTATAATCAACGAAATCATCTATTGAAAGAAGATATCAATGATCAATCATGAGTGTGGATTCTTTTGTATTAAATGGCTTTGGTCTTTGGTTATCCCTGTTTAGTGATTGGGTGTTTGTTAATTATGTGTTTGGGCTTGTAAAATACGGTTTGGGCTAAGGGGACAAAAGGCTTTGGCCCATGTAATAAATGTGTGATTTTGTATTTAAACAAACTCACATCCTACTAGCTAAGTTTCACCGAAATAGACACAAGAGAGAGAGAGAGAGAGGGAATTCGTGACTTGAGAGAGACTAGAGAAAGATTTCGGTGGCTTAACCAAAACCTGCGTGCTAAACAGAAATCGAGTTGTAATAGTAATCAATGAGTTGATCATCTAATCTTAAGTGTTTATTAACTTTGTTGATTCATCGTTTATTATTGCTTCTCATACTTGAACCAATCAGTCATTTGGGTTCCGCACTCGTGATTGATATTTGATATCATGTTTGGACTACTATCGGTAAATGATGAGCCTTATGTAGTAAATGGAGTTGGGCTTCGGTTATCCATGTTTAGTGATTGGGTGTCAGTTAATTATGTGTTTGGGCTTGTAAAATACAGTTTGGGGTAGAGGGAGAAAGGGCTTTAGCCCATGTAATCAATGTGTGAGTTTGTATTTAAAAACACTCACATCTAGCTAAGGTTCACCGAAATAGACACAAGAGAGAGAGAGGAAATTCGTGACTTGATAGAGACCAGAGAAAGATTTTGGTGGCTTAACCGAAACCTGTGTGCTAGACAGAAATCGATTTGTAATAGTAATCAACGATTTGATCATCTAATTGTAAGTTTTTATTAACTTTGTTGATTCATCGATTATTATTGCTTCTCATACTTGATAATCAACGAAATCATCTATTGAAACACGATATCAATGATCAATCATGAGTGCGGAATCTTGTGTATTAAATGGCTTTGGGCTCCGGTTATCCCTGTTTAGTGATTAGGTGTTAGTTAGTTATGTGTTTGGGCTTGTAAAATACGGTTTGGGCTAAAGGGACAAACGGCTTTGGCCCATGTAATAAATGTGTCATTTTGTATTTAAACAAACTCACATCCTACTATTTAAAATTCACCGAAATAGACACAAGAGATAGAGAGAGAGAATTCGTGACTTGAGAGAGACCAGAGAAAGATTTCGGTGGCTTAACCGAAACCTGTGTGCTAAACAGAAATCGAGTTGTAATAGTAATCATCGATTTGATCATCTAATCGTAAGTGTTTACTAACTTTATTGATTCATCTTTTATTATTGCTTCCCATACTTGAGCCAATTAATCATTTGGGCTCCGCACTCGTGATTGATATTTTATATCATGTTTGGACTATTATTGGTAAATGATGAGCCTTATGTATTAAACGGAGTTGGGCTTCGGTTATCCATGTTTAGTGATTGGGTGTTAGTTAACTGTGTGTTTGGGCTTATAAAATACGTTTGGGGTAGAGGGAGAAAGGTCTTTGGCCCATGTAATCAATGTGTGAGTTTGTATTTAAACAAACTCACTTCCTATGTCACACCAACAAATTCCACCTACGGGGTTTATACCGCGAGGCGTGTGACAAACCAGGATCCGAGTCATTAGTCATACCAAGCCATGCAAACACACCAAAATAGTTTAAGAAATGCGGAAGCGTAAAAATGTAAGTAAAAGTATCGCGCAAAACACGCGCCCTCAAACCAAACACAAAAGATAATAAACCCAACGTAAAAGTTGAAATGCAACTCAAAATGTTTAAACTGTTATGTGATATGCATCCTAGCGTGCTCGTACCTCAATGACCCGCGAAAGACATGCTATGTGGGTCAGCGCAAAGCTGGTGAGTTCATAAATGTCAATGCAAGAAAATAAATGTTTGTAAAGATGTTTGTAACATGTTTGTGCCATGGTAATTATAATAGTAATTGTAGCTAGCAAGGCCAATAATGCTATCACTATGTGGTTCGCAACCGAAGCGTGACTGTTTGTGTTTGTAATGCCTTCCACCATCGCCTAACACGGACGATGATGATACTGTCTAGGCTAATTTTACACCCGTTCGACATCCAGTCGAGTTAGAGCTACTAACGCGGGTGGGGTTTGTCAAACCCAGTAGTACTACCAAAGATTACCTCGCTTTCTCATAAACTAACGGTTCGAAATGTAAGGACTTGTAATTCGTGTTATATGTTCGCACATACATGATCAGCTGTACAATTATATTACCAAAAAACTGTTTGAAGCATGTTCCTTTCTCTAACTGAAATACTTAGAGAAAATGTTCGAGAACTCACCTTTGGGAGCTCGGCAAGAAAGTTAAATGAAAGAGTTTGATGAATTCCTACGAATCACCTATATGTTTGTGAACGTGTAAGACTACAGTGAATGAACAACGAGATTGACTCAATCGACCCTGACGACACGTTGGTGACTTAAAACAGTTGTGTTTGTTTGTTTAGTTAAAGCATCCAATTTTAGCAGGTAAGCACATGTCAAACGTTTCTAGTATGCACCCTAATCATTACAAAGAGGTAACAAGAAGCGCATACGATTTCCACGTTTAAGCATGCTTGGTAACAAAGTTTACTACAATAATCAAGCAAGCCAAGTTCACACGTTAACAAACTTTAAATCACACCGATACTATATTTCATGCAATGATTTCTCATTTAAGCGTATTAGATATGCACGTAAATTTAATGACCTAACTAAACTAACACAATTAAAAAGATCACAAAATTACATACCTTTTTAACATGCAAATTACGTTGAGGTGGCAAAAAGTTGTTTAGTAAAATAACTATGCACGTTATAAGAATAAATAAAAGAAAAACGTAGTTATATATTTCGCGTGTCATGCCTTGCTTCAAAAATAACACCTTTCATGAAAATATATAACATATCAATCACTAACACCATGTAACACTTAAGTTATGCCACTTCATGGGATGGTTGCAAGGAATAAGAACAAAAAGAATTATATTTGCTGGGCAACGGGTTTGAACCCGCGACTTCATGGTTGCAGGCCCAAGGCTTAAGCCACTGGGACAGTTTTCGTTTGTTGACATAACCCAGCCCTAAGTTTATTTAATTCGTATTCTGGTATCATCTTCCAACTAGTGAAACAGAAAAAATAAAAGAATTAAGTTGCTGTGCACAGGGTTAGAACCCGTGACTCTCGAGTACCCAGCGAAAACCCAAACCACCAGGCCAAATTCCGATTTGTGTAATAAACCAGTCCTTAACACTTTAAACATGCACAGAACTGGGATCATCTTCCCCATTATACCTAACCCTTCGGTCCCTCCACCATCTTATATGTATATGTGTAACGAGGAGTTGCAGGTTTTCAAATATAAAAAAAACAAAGCTGTAAGCCTACGCACAACCTAGATTTCACGTAACATAACATACTCGATTCATGCATTAACACTTGATTTCCCATAATTCATGTTTGATGATTTTTATTCGGGCATGTTGTTCAACGGAAACTGACATCCTAGCATGTATAGAAATCATCCACATCAGTCTAGAATCTATCACACAAAAGACACAACGGGGATCGATGGACTGACCCGTTAGGATTTTCGATGAACAAGGATTCGAGAAGAGAGTTACCTTAGATTGTAGCGATTTGCGGTTGTCCTCGGGGCTGATACGGTACAACGAGGCTGTGTAACAGCCTTGTAACCTTCTGCTTTGTGTCTTTGTGGTCCTACAACCTCCGATTTTGGGGCTGGGTGGTAACGAAGGAAAAGAGAGGAATGGAGGGGAGTGAGCCGTAAGTTGTGGGGAGGTTACGGATTGTGGGGGTTTAAGAGGTGAGTTTGTTTGGGATTTTTGTTTGATAAGGACTCTCATTCCCACATCTAATTTCAAATAAAGTTTTATGGATAATCTCCCAATCTCCACAAATTTTCTAAATTTTTATAACAATTCCGAAGGACCGAACTTTTCTAGCAATTCCAACAACTGTTTAATTTTCTAACTTATGAAGTTTGTATGCATTTGTAGAAGAAACTCTTAATTAATGTTCATAAGTCATTACCTTTTAATAACACCTAGCGTAAATGATAATAACAATCACGTAAGCCAGCTAACATGTAGAGTCACATAATACTATGTAAAATAGATTGTACGAGTGTCGTTTGTTAGTTTTAGCGCTTTAATTATTTGTCACCAACGCTCAGGACCGATTGACTCAATTCGTGTGTGAATGTTCATGAACCAAATGACACCCCTACTAGACTCTAATAGGTGTTGGATGCACGTATGTCCGAATAAATAACTATTCGTGTTTGTCCAAAAATTACCTGAATTTACCGGGTGTCACATCATCCCCTTGTTGAAGAAATTTTCGTCCCGAAAATTAAGATCGTTGCTCGTTCGCTAGACACAAAGAAAAATAAAAATTTCAGTTGTCACATCATCCCCTTGTTGAAGAAAATTTCGACCCGAAATTTAATTCGTACCTCTGCTCGACGTTGCTTGTTTGTCAAAGAGTTGTGGGTATTTCTTTCGCATTTGATCCTCACGTTCCCATGTGAACTCTGGTCCACGTTTCGAGTTCCAACGAACTCGAACTATCGGGATCTTACTGCGTTTGAGCGTCTTCACCTCGCGATCCATGATTTCAATCGGTTCTTCGATAAAGCGCAATTGTTCATCGACTTGAATCTCGTCTAGTGGTACTGCTAGACTTTCATCTGATAGACACTTCTTCAGGTTTGACACATGAAAGACGTTGTGCACACCATGCAGTTTCTCTGGTAAGTTCAGCTCGTACGCCACTGGGCCAACTTCGCTGACAATTTCAAATGGTCCAATGTAGCGTGGGTTCAGTTTGCCACGTTTGCCAAAATGAATGACACCCTTCCAAGGTGACACTTTTAAGAGAACTCTGTCACCAACTTCAAACTTAAGTGGTTTTCGTCTTTTGTCTGCGTAACTCTTTTGATGGTCTCTAGCCGCCTTCATCCGGTTTCTGATCTGAACAATTCTTTCTGACGTCTCGAGTATCAGTTCTGGACCGGTGAGTTGGCTATCCCCAACTTCCGTCCAGCAGATAGGTGATCGGCACTTTCTCCCGTACAGTGCCTCAAATGGGGCTGCTTGAATGCTCGTGTGGTAGCTGTTGTTGTAGGAGAACTCCACTAGGGGTAAGTGAGTCTCCCAACTGTTCCCAATATCTATAACACATGCTCTCAGCATGTCCTCAAGTGTTTGAATAGTTCGCTCGCTTTGGCCATCTGTTTGAGGGTGGTATGCCGAGCTCATATCAAGTCGTGTACCCAACCTTTTATGCAATGATCTCCATAAGTGGGAGGTAAATCGGGCGTCCCGATCCGAGATAATGGAGATTGGCACCCCGTGCCTAGATACGATTTCTTTTACATAAATCTTAGCGAGCTTATCCGTCTTGTATTCTTCCTTAATGGCCAGGAAATGTGCAGACTTTGTTAGTCGATCGACGATCACCCAGATAGTGTCACAACCACTAGAGGTCTTTGGTAACTTTGTAATAAAGTCCATTGATATGTGTTCCCACTTCCACTCAGGAATTATTGGTTGTTGAAGTAACCCTGATGGTTTCTGATATTCTGCCTTAACCTTGGAACACGTCAAGCACTTGTTCACATAGGTAGCGATGTCTGCTTTCATGTTTGGCCACCAGTAAGCTACCTTCAGATCATGATACATCTTGTCTGCACCAGGATGGATTGAGTATCGAGATTTATGAGATTCGTCCATCACGAGCTCACGTAAATTTCCATAGGAAGGAACCCATAGCCGATTTTGGAAATATCTTGTTCCGTTAGCCTTTGTTTCTAACTGTTTGTCCATCCCACGAAGCGATTCAGCTGCTCGGTTTTCATCCTTTAATGCTTCGATCTGAGCGTTGCGGACTTGGTCAGGTAGCCCTGCGTGTATTGTGAATTGCAAAGCACGAACCCGTTTCGGTTTGGCATTTTCTTTTCTGCTGAGGGCATCGGCTACCACGTTAGCCTTTCCCGGATGGTACTTTATCGCACATTCATAATCATTTAACAGCTCGACCCACCGACGCTGCCTCATGTTAAGTTCTTTCTGGTCAAAGATGTGCTGCAAGCTCTTGTGATCCGTATAAATTGTGCACTTTGTACCATATAAATAGTGTCTCCAAATCTTTAGTGCGAAGACCACAGCTCCCAACTCTAGATCGTGAGTGGTGTAGTTTTTCTCGTGTACCTTCAACTGCCGAGAAGCGTAAGCAATAACTTTCTCGTGTTGCATCAATACGCAACCGAGACCCTGGATAGACGCGTCACAGTACACCACGAAGTCTTCTGTCCCCTCTGGCAGGGATAAGATAGGTGCACTGCATAGCTTTTGCTTAAGCAGTTGAAATGCCTGCTGATGCTTGTCATTCCACTTAAAAACAACGCCTTTCTGTGTTAACGCTGTAAGGGGCTGAGCAATCTTCGAAAAGCCCTCTATGAAGCGTCGATAATAACCAGCTAAACCCAAGAATTGTCGAATCTCAGTAGGAGTCCTGGGTGCTTCCCAGTTATTGATCGCCTCGATTTTTGCCGGATCAACATGGATTCCATTTTCATTAACCACGTGGCCGAGAAATTGCACCTCTCGAATCCAAAAATCACATTTGGAGAACTTTGCGTATAATTCCTCCTGTCGCAGCAACTGCAAAACCAACCGTAAGTGTTCCTCATGCTCTTCCTTGCTCTTTGAGTAAATGAGAATGTCATCAATAAAAACGATGACAAACTTGTCCAGGTACGGCTTACACACCCGATTCATGAGATCCATAAATACGGCGGGTGCGTTAGTTAGCCAAAATGGCATGACCAGAAATTCAAAGTGGCCGTATCTTGTGCGAAATGCCGTCTTGGAAATGTCTTCCTCCTTTACGCGTAGTTGATGGTAGCCGGACCTTAAGTCGATCTTTGAGTAATAGCTCGATCCTTGGAGTTGGTCGAATAGGTCATCTATGCTAGGCAAAGGGTAGCGGTTTTTGATAGTGACCTTGTTTAGTTCTCGATAATCAATACACATGCGGAAAGTCCCATCTTTCTTCTTCACAAAAAGCACAGGGGCTCCCCATGGCGATGTGCTAGGTCGAATGAAGCCTTTATCTAAAAGCTCTTGCAATTGTGTAGATAATTCTTTCAGCTCAGATGGGGCTAATCTGTAGGGAGCACGAGCAATTGGCGCTGCACCGGTGGCGAGTGAGATTTCAAACTCGACTTGACGATGAGGCGGAAGACCAGGCAAGTCCTCCGGAAAAACATCAGGGAAATCGCGTACTACAGGGATGTCTTCCACCCTCCTCTCTTCCCGAGCATTGTCAGTTACTAGAGCCAAGAATGCCGTGCAGTTTTTCTTTCTCAGACATTTCTGCGCTTTCATAAAGGAAATAATTCCTTTGACAGTACCGCTTCTTTCACCTTGAACAGAAATGGCTTCCCCGTTGGGAAGTGGAATACGGACGACTTTGTTGTTGCATATGATCTCAGCGTTGTGGTCAGACAACCAATCCATGCCAATGATGACATCAAAACTTCCGAGAGGTGTGAGCATAAGATCGATATGAAAACTATGGCCAGATAGTTCTATCCTACATTGCTTGAAAATATGTGTTACCCTCACTATCTTTCCATCAGCTAATTCTATGGAATAAGCAGTTTCTAATTCTACTGGTTCGATCCCTAGCAGTTTACTAAAGTCTTTTGATATGAAACTTTTATCGGCACCCGAATCAAAAAGAACATTAGCAAAGCGGTTATTTAGAGGGAACTTACCAGTCACCACATTGTTGTCGTTCTTAGCATCTCCTTTGCCAATAGTGAATGCTCTGCCCCTAGCACCACCACCGCCGCCATTGTTGTTATTCTGTTTCAATTGTGGGCAGTCTCGTTTGATATGGCCTTCTTTTCCACAGTGATAGCACCCCTTTTGCTGATGGTTTGTCTGAATTTCTCCGCGACAATCTTTGGCGGCATGGCCAATTTTTCCACAACGTCGGCATTGAAACTTCTCACACTGACCATAGTGATGGTACCCACACTTGTTACACTTGGGATACTTCCCATTGTACTTGCCTTGATTGCTAGAACCACTTTGATTGTTACCCTGATTGTTATGATCATGTCTTCCCTGCTTGTGCGGTTGTTGCTGAGACGATGAAGACTTCAAGTCACTGTTTTCCCATTTCCTTTTGTTTTCTGATGCATTAGTAGAGGCACCTCTTTTTGGCAGAATTCCCTGGTTCACGGCTGTTTCAGTCAGCTTATGGGCCATACGGATGGCTTGTTGTATAGTAGTAGAGTTACTTGAGACGGCCATTCCCTGGATTTGTGGGGCTAACCCACCAAGATAAATCTCGATCCGCTTGTATGCTGGTTGTACCAAGTTCGGGCACAAGTTTGCTAGTTCATTATGGCGCCGAGTGTAGGCTTCAATTTCTGACCCCTGCATCTTCAAATCCTGGAGTTCTCGTTCAAGCTTCTGAAGTTCATCTCTTGGGCAGTATTCCTCAGTTAATGCTGCTTTGAAATCATCCCAAGACATGGCGTTGGCTTCAGCCATTCCCAACATCTGTACCTGTAAGTTCCACCATGTGAGAGCCGGGCCCTCCAATGTACTAGCAGCGAACTTCACCTTGTTTGCTTGAAGGCAGTTGCATACAGCAAACACAGACTCGGTCTTTTCAACCCAACGCAGCATCCCCACTGCGCCAGTCTCTCCGGTAAATGTGGGTGGCTTCCCATCCATAAATTGCTTATGGGCGCTGGTGCCTGCACCTGCAATTCATGGAGATAGACGTACCGGTTACGTCATGTCCTCGATGAGTTGGCATGTTAGTATGAGGGTAAGATCTTACCTTGGTTTTGCGGTGGGTGCTGTTGTTGATAGGCTGCCAGTGCAGCATTGACCCTGTTGTTCACCAGCGTGTTGATTTGAGCCGCCGTCAAGTTAGCAGGGTTTCCGCTTCTACGTCCCGACATTATCCTTTCAATCACAAATATCCAAAATGAGACAAAGAATCTAATGTAATATATCACCCAGATACATACACATAACACAACGAATTTAACAACGACTGAACACAACATAATAAATTAAATGATAATTTCAATTCAAATAAATTTGCAACTAGTTCACAAAAATATCCAAAAATTCAGAAATTAATATTCAAAGTACTAGTTGATGGGGACAACCCAAACCCATCTAGGTCCATGATTAAACATCAGTATCAACAGAGGAGATATCTGAATGGTCGTCGTCTGCAGGTTCCTCTTCCTCCAGAGGTTCTATCTCCTCTGCGGGCTCAATTTCTTCTTCGGGCTCAAGTTCTTCTGCAGGCTCTGCTTGTGCAGGTGCTATATCACCCTGTTGGGCCAACAACATTAATTCCAAATTTTCTATTCTGCCCCTGAGTTGTTCTAAATCTTCCTCTCTGAACTTGGATTCATCTCTTTCAGTATGAAACTCGTGTCTAAGGTCTCGAAGGTCTTTTCGTAGTTCTTCAAGTTGTACCAACAACCTTCCACGCCCCTCGTCATTCAATCTCACATCCTCCTTTAGTTTCTTACTACGACGCTCTTGTTTCAGCAACCTCTCATCTTGAACACGTAATCTCCCACGCATTTCCCTGTTCTCCCTTTTTAGCTCTTCGATTGCGGCAGCCATTTCCTGACACTGTTGAGTTGTTTTCCCCCATTTAGACACAAGGGATGCAACGACTCGTTCAGAGGGATAGAGTATTTGAGGTAGGGTCCATGGCCACATGTGTGCGTTTGGCTCCTGGGGAAGTGGAGGCACTCCTTCATTGCGAATCATCAGGTCCACCGCGAAAGGATACCAGGCCCAGTTATCAGGTGCGGATCCATTGTTGCTTGTCGAAGGGGTAGATGAAGGAGCGGATGATGAACCAGCCATGTCTGTATAATATATATATATTTATGTATATTAAAATGCTTGTAATAGATGAAATATCGGTATATAACTAAATCAAGTGTGTGCTCTCGTGTATGACTAATGCAACTCTAAGGCTATAGTTGGCCTAAATGCAAGACCGGGTTCACTATAACCAATGGCTCTGATACCAATCTGTCACACCCTCAAATTCCACCTGCGTGGTTTATACCGCGAGGCGTGTGACAAACCAGGATCCGAGTCATTAGTCATACCAAACCATGCAAACACACCAAAATAGTTTAAGAAATGCGGAAGCGTAAAAATGTAAGTAAAAGTATCGCGCAAAACACGCGCCCTCAAACCAAACACAAAAGATAATAAACCCAACGTAAAAGTTGAAATGCAACTCAAAATGTTTAAACTGTTATGTGATATGCATCCTAGCGTGCTCGTACCTCAATGACCTGCGAAAGACATGCTATGTGGGTCAGCGCAAAGCTGGTGAGTTCATAAATGTCAATGCAAGAAAATAAATGTTTGTAAAGATGTTTGTAACATGTTTGTGCCATGGTAATTATAATAGTAATTGTAGCTAGCAAGGCCAATAATGCTATCACTATGTGGTTCGCAACCGAAGCGTGACTGTTTGTGTTTGTAATGCCTTCCACCATCGCCTAACACGGACGATGATGATACTGTCTAGGCTAATTTTACACCCGTTCGACATCCAGTCGAGTTAGAGCTACTAACGCGGGTGGGGTTTGTCAAACCCAGTAGTACTACCAAAGATTACCTCGCTTTCTCATAAACTAACGGTTCGAAATGTAAGGACTTGTAATTCGTGTTATATGTTCGCACATACATGATCAGCTGTACAATTATATTACCAAAAAAACTGTTTGAAGCATGTTCCTTTCTCTAACTGAAATACTTAGAGAAAATGTTCGAGAACTCACCTTTGGGAGCTCGGCAAGAAAGTTAAATGAAAGAGTTTGATGAATTCCTACGAATCACCTATATGTTTGTGAACGTGTAAGACTACAGTGAATGAACAACGAGATTGACTCAATCGACCCTGACGACACGTTGGTGACTTAAAACAGTTGTGTTTGTTTGTTTAGTTAAAGCATCCAATTTTAGCAGGTAAGCACATGTCAAACGTTTCTAGTATGCACCCTAATCATTACAAAGAGGTAACAAGAAGCACATACGATTTCCACGTTTAAGCATGCTTGGTAACAAAGTTTACTACAATAATCAAGCAAGCCAAGTACACACGTTAACAAACTTTAAATCACACCGATACTATATTTCATGCAATGATTTCTCATTTAAGCGTATTAGATATGCACGTAAATTTAATGACCTAACTAAACTAACACAATTAAAAAGATCACAAAATTACATACCTTTTTAACATGCAAATTACGTTGAGGTGGCAAAAAGTTGTTTAGTAAAATAACTATGCACGTTATAAGAATACATAAAAGAAAAACGTAGTTATATATTTCGCGTGTCATGCCTTGCTTCAAAAATAACACCTTTCATGAAAATATATAACATATCAATCACTAACACCATGTAACACTTAAGTTATGCCACTTCATGGGATGGTTGCAAGGAATAAGAACAAAAAGAATTATATTTGCTGGGCAACGGGTTTGAACCCGCGACTTCATGGTTGCAGGCCCAAGGCTTAAGCCACTGGGACAGTTTTCGTTTGTTGACATAACCCAGCCCTAAGTTTATTTAATTCGTATTCTGGTATCATCTTCCAACTAGTGAAACAGAAAAAATAAAAGAATTAAGTTGCTGTGCACAGGGTTAGAACCCGTGACTCTCGAGTACCCAGCGAAAACCCAAACCACCAGGCCAAATTCCGATTTGTGTAATAAACCAGTCCTTAACACTTTAAACATGCACAGAACTGGGATCATCTTCCCCATTATACATAACCCTTCGGTCCCTCCACCATCTTATATGTATATGTGTAACGAGGAGTTGCAGGTTTTCAAATATAAAAAAAAACAAAGCTGTAAGCCTACGCACAACCTAGATTTCACGTAACATAACATACTCGATTCATGCATTAACACTTGATTTCCCATAATTCATGTTTGATGATTTTTATTCGGGCATGTTGTTCAACGGAAACTGACATCCTAGCATGTATAGAAATCATCCACATCAGTCTAGAATCTATCACACAAAAGACACAACGGGGATCGATGGACTGACCCGTTAGGATTTTCGATGAACAAGGATTCGAGAAGAGAGTTACCTTAGATTGTAGCGATTTGCGGTTGTCCTCGGGGCTGATACGGTACAACGAGGCTGTGTAACAGCCTTGTAACCTTCTGCTTTGTATCTTTGTGGTCCTACAACCTTCGATTTTTGGGGCTGGGTGGTAACGAAGGAAAAGAGAGGAATGGAGGGGAGTGAGCCGTAAGTTGTGGGGAGGTTACGGATTGTGGGGGTTTAAGAGGTGAGTTTGTTTGGGATTTTTGTTTGATAAGGACTCTCATTCCCACATCTAATTTCAAATAAAGTTTTATGGATAATCTCCCAATCTCCACAAATTTTCTAAATTTTTATAACAATTCCGAAGGACCGAACTTTTCTAGCAATTCCAACAACTGTTTAATTTTCTAACTTATGAAGTTTGTATGCATTTGTAGAAGAAACTCTTAATTAATGTTCATAAGTCATTACCTTTTAATAACACCTAGCGTAAATGATAATAACAATCACGTAAGCAAGCTAACATGTAGAGTCACATAATACTATGTAAAATAGATTGTACGAGTGTCGTTTGTTAGTTTTAGCGCTTTAATTATTTGTCACCAACGCTCAGGACCGATTGACTCAATTCGTGTGTGAATGTTCATGAACCAAATGACACCCCTACTAGACTCTAATAGGTGTTGGATGCACGTATGTCCGAATAAATAACTATTCGTGTTTGTCCAAAAATTACCTGAATTTACCGGGTGTCACATCCTACTAGCTAAAATTCGCCAAAATAGACACAAGAGAGAGAGAGAGAGGGAATTCGTGACCTGAGAGAGGCCAGAGAAAGATTTCGGTGTCTTAACTGAAACCTATGTGCTAAACAGAAATCGAGTTGTAATAGTAATCAATGATTTGATCATCTAATCGTAAGTGTTTATTAACTTTGTTGATTCATCGTTTATTATTGCTTCTCATACTTGATTCAATCAATCATTTGGATTCCGCATTCGTGATTGATCATTGATGTCATGTTTTGACAATAATCGAAAAATGATGAGGCTTGTGTATTAAATTGGGTTGTGCTATAAATAAGATATTCCTATTTCGGTTTTTTTTTTTGGGGGGGGGGGGGCGGGGGGTTCTCTCTGGCGATATTTGGTGAGCTTGGGTTTCCTTTTCATTATTCATGATCTTGATCCTTTTCGTCTGATCCTTCTTGGTATAACGATCTGTAATCGGTCTTTAATGGTATTCAAGTTGCATTTGCAGAAGATCCTTGAGTATTATTATTTATTGTAATGAATCTTTTAGCCTATTTTAGGGTTTTAGGATTAGGGTTTCTTTGTTTCAGAATTTCTTTTTCAATCACTCTTTATTGTATAACAATCTGTAATCGATCAAACAATTTGTTCAAGTTGCATCTGCAGAAGATCCTTGAATATTTCATTTGGTTGTAACAAATCTGTTAGCAGCATGAGAGTGTTGTATTAGGGTTTTTGGGATCGTCTTGGTGTTCACATCATATCCCTGCATGGCGAGTAACATGCAAGGTTAGCTGCCAGATATGAAGTGTTCCTCGGGGTTGCTTAGTAGGCTCAAGAATACTTATGGCAAATCTGTCCCTCGACGTAGAATTTTGAAAAACAATATTGCACCTCAAAAAATTGATAGGGTCAAGAATGTTGGGTTTCAACAGTCTCCGATTGGTGACAAGGCAAAGGTTGCGACGGATGCTAAATTGGTTGTCAATGAGCCGAAGATGGATTCAATGTTTGCAAGGGTGTGTTTAAAAAGTGGGATTAGACTTCTAATGGGAATATGTGTAGTAAGGGAACTAGAATCATCTTGGGCTAGGATGCAACTGTGTTTGATGTTATGGTGATCTCTCAGTCTGATCAAGTTATGCATGTCCAAGTTATTTA
Organism: Deinandra increscens subsp. villosa; assembly: GCA_039602395.1. Taxonomy (NCBI): domain Eukaryota; kingdom Viridiplantae; phylum Streptophyta; class Magnoliopsida; order Asterales; family Asteraceae; genus Deinandra; species Deinandra increscens. Next base: position 34,246,188 of record JBCNJP010000008.1, on the reverse strand, counting down.
CAAGGATGCTAAAAAGTATTTTTTTTTTGTTCGATGGTGTATGCTGAAAATTATAACATCAAGAGACGCTCGTTGTGGAATAATCTCATAATGCATAAAGTGTTTATTAAAGATAGTGCTTGGGTTGTTATGGGGGACTTTAACTCTACCAACCATCGCCATCACCATGAACTTCCTCCTCCTCCCTCTCTTCCCGTCGTGAACCGCAACAACCACCACAGCCGCCACCCCTTGTTCTTTCTCCTCTCTCACGGCACCACACCACCAGCCCTCACCACCGTTCACCCCAGCCACCAGCACCGTAACCTGCCACCACACCTCCCCTCCTTACTCCTCTTCTCGACAAACAACAACCCCGCCACCTCATTCCCTTCTTTTCTTCAGCCTAGAAACCAACCACCACACCACCACCCTGTTGTCGCCACTTTGCTGCTGCTGTCCCGCCGAAGCTGCTGCCTGCCGCCGCTGGAACTGTTGTGGCAGCCGTAGACCACCAAGATCAACCGCCACCTTCTACCTCTTCCTCACCCTTGTGAGTCTCTTCCACCTCCATTGTTTTTCTATGTTTTAAACACCTTGAACCCACCCAACCCATATGATCCCAAGTCTTCACAATGTAAACACTAAAACATTAAGTTTTCCTAATGATCAAAATCACCTAACATCACATTCTATGTCTTTGTTTTTTCTTAAACCTTAAGGTTGAAAGGCATAAAAATGTGTTTATGTAGTGATTTTATTCATGGAACTTAGGTTATATAACTAGTTAACAAACATGACCATGTTGTATTTGTTTAACACAAAAATGTGGTGTTTTGTTTAAAAGATGAAAACCCATGGTAAATGTTACTAGTTAATGGGTTAAATTGATCATTCGGTTAGATTATGATGTTTACATATTTTGCATGGATAATCTTAATCATAATCATGTTTTACTATGATTTAACTTACTAGAATTATTAATGGTAATTTTAGTTGTTAATCATCTAATATATATAGACTAATATGTTGCTAATGACAAATATTCATGGACTAAATAACGTTTTAGTGACACATATGGACTTAGTTGGACATTAGCAAGTGTTACTAAAATTCTTGGGACATAAAATGATAACTTTAAAAACCCATAAATGAATTTTATGACTAAATAACAAGTTTAGTAATTTTATAAAAATTACTTGAATCTCTAAACCATAAAATTCCACCATGGAACTTAACTTATAAAATAGTCACATTTTATAAAAAATTAAATTCTAAAAACAAAAGAATTAAAAGACTTGTTTAGATTTTATAAAAGAAATAAAATAGATAAAATACATATAGATATATTTTATGTTCAAAAATGATAAAAGATCATGTTTTTGACATTTGACACAAAAGTTATAAATTTGGATTTTATACGAAAATGGGTAATTCTATAAAAAGTCTTAAAATTAAAATTCTAACTTTATTTAATAAATAAAGTTATTAGAAATGATTTTATAAAAATAAAATCAAAATACTTATAGATATTATGAAAAACATAGATTTAAACATTTTTGATTATTTTAAAAGAATCAAAATAATCAAAACGTTTTAACCGGATCAAATGTTTTATTTTTAAACGTTTGAAATTGAAACAAAATTCTTTAAACGATTTAAAAACATTTTACGACGTAACGAATCGTAAATAATTATTTTCAACAAATAATTATCCTTATGAATTTTAGAAACCCTAATTTGAATTAAAATCATTTTGGATATTAATATAATTATTGTAAGGAATAATTATATTGATATCCATTTAAAACCCTAATTTTCATTAACATGATTTAAATATTAAATAACCATTAATTAATCTTAACTTGTATTAAATATTTAATCGTAACTTGTAGAATTTTTTTGACAAGTTAGAATAATTATTTCATTAATAATTATGAACCCTAGTTATATATATTATAACTCATCGCGATTATTTATTTCAATCGATCGAGCGAACTTAAAAATAATAATAAATATTATTATTTAAAACAATATTCAAGACTTGATTGAACTGGCCTTCATGAGACGTTATCGCATGTTCATTCCTTGTATTTATTTACATAAATGCTTATATACGTGAACGTGTGCATTTACTGATTTTAAACTGATTAACTAACGAGTTTTCAAAACGCTACAAACAGGATTATACGTCAAGACTTGACCGGTATCATTTGGGTAACGTTCGTTACACAAATGATTATGTGGACCCTTATGCATGTTGTCTTATGTTTTATTAGGACTTTACTTGCTAGTTGCCACTCGGCAATCCATCATTATCACTTCATCAAGTGAGTTTCACGGCCCCTTTCTTTACAACTGTTTTACACTTATGGGGGAGAAATCATGAACTGATAAAATGTTTTAACTTAATGTTATGGTTTACCTGTTAGCTGTATGACTATCTGTTTTCTTACTGATGGCCCACAACTGGTACTTTCTCATTATAAACGTTAGTACAACTGAATCCCACCATTAGTTAATTTCAATTAGTTTTGCTCGAAACGATAACTAGTGAATAGATCTATTTGGGTTAATAACCCTGCCCGGTTTGGTAGCTCCAATCCTGACTTCGTATATTGTCAAGGGGTACACGTCAGTTATTATGCTCTGTACGGTATCTCTCAGGTGAGGATACCATGGGTGGGTAAACCGTTAGCATTTGAAATCAAGGTTCAGGTGAGGATACCATGGGTGGGTAAACGTCAGTTATTTGGGCTACTAAAGTTAATGGTGTTCACCGGTTTTGTGTTGCTAAGAAATTTAAAATGCTTAAAGCTCCATTGCGAGCTTTGTTGTTTAAACCAGACAGTCTACATACTAAAGTTGACACTATCTGTAGGAGACTTGATGATCTTTAATGTGCTATTGATAAAAAAACCCATTTGATTATTCTTTAAGGGAGGAGGACATAAAGTGTTTTAAAGATTTCTAGGAGGCTTCTCTTGATGAGGAGCTGTTCTTAAAGCAGAAATCTAAAGTTCATTGGTTAGCTACTGGGGACTCTAATACAACCTATTTTCATGCTTCTTTAAAGAGTCATAACCATTATGGTCGTATTGATGTTATCTCAGACAAGAATGGAATTAAATATGAGGGTGAGAATATTCCTAGTGCCTTTGTGAATCATTATGAAAATTTTATGGGTTGTGTTGGTAGGAGTGATTTGACTATTGCTCCGGATTTGTTTGAGAGATGTTTAGACCCGGTGGCGGGTTGTCATATAATTCGTCCAGTTCTAAACAATGAGATAAAAGAGACTATCTTTTCCATGGGTGATAACAAAGCTCCTGGCCTTGATGGCTTCACTGCTGCCTTCTTTAAAAAGGCTTGGCCCATTGTTGGAAATGAGGCTTGTTTGCTGTTTGGGATTTCTTTAGTACTGGAAAACTGCTCAAAGAAATGAATCATACTATTATTGCTCCTGTTCCTAAAGTGCCCACCCCTGCCTTGATTACTGACTATAGACCTATCTCGTGTTGCAATGTTATTTACAAGTGCATTAGCAAGATTTTGGCTGATCGTATGAAGGCTGAGCTTGCGAATATTGTTGATATAAATCAATCTGCCTTTATCCCGGGGAAGAGGATTTCTGACAACATTCTGCTCACGCAGGAGCTTATGCATAATTATCATCGGTGTGAGGGTCCTCCACGTAGTGCTTTTAAAATTGACATCCAAAAAGCTTATGACACGGTTGATTAGATGTTTCTTAAAACAATCTTGGAGGGTATTGGCTTCCACTCTAGGATGGTGAGGTGGATTATGATGTGCGTTACTACCCCGTCTTATTCTATTTGCATTAATGGTGATATTCATGGGTATTTTCCTGGTAAGAGGGGTCTTAGACAGGGAGATCCTTTATCTCCTTACCTCTTTACGTTGGTTATGGAGATTCACACTCTCATTTTTCAGCATGCTACTCGTATTGAGACATCTTTCTGATTTCATAACAAATGTGAGAAGTTGAGGATTATTAACTTATGTTTTTTCTGATGATCTATTTATTTTCTTGAGGGGTGATGTGTCCTATGTTGAGTGTATCTCTCAGGCTTTGTCTAGGTTCTCGAGAATGTCGGGTTTAATCCGTAGCCCTCAGAAAAGTACTGCTTTTTTCTGTAACGTGCCGAGACAGGTGAAGGAGGGTATTCTTTCGGTTATGCAGATGGAGGAGGGTTCTCTTCCGTTTTGTTATTTGGGTGTCCCTTTGATTTCTTTGAGGCATTCGTCCAAAGATTGTTTGGTGCTTAATGAAAGGTCGGAGAATCGTATTGCTAGTTGGAAAAAGAGGTTTCTCTCGTTCGCGGGTAGAGTTCAACTTATAATTTACGTTCTCTCTTCGTTTCATATTTATTGGTCCTCTGTCTTCATCTTCCTGGCGGGTACTATTAAGTTGATTGAGAAGAAAATGCATGACTTCCTTTGGTAGGGTATGGCTAAAGTTGCTTGGAAGCATGTTTGTGTCCCGAAATCTGAAGGGGGTCTTGGTATTAGACGGATTGGGGATATGAATAAAGACCTTATGACGTCCCATGTCTGGAGCATTGTTACCAAACGTGATTCCCTCTAGGTCTCTTGGGTTTATTCCTATAGAATTCAGAAGCGAAATTTCTGGGATTGCAAGTATGCCACAAATTGTTGTTGGAGTTGGAGAAAGATCTTGGCTATTCGGTCTGATATTCGTCAGTATGTGTGGACTGTGGTGGGCAATGGGAGAAGTACGTCTGCTTGGTTTGATAAATGGACTGAATCTGGTCCATTGTGCAAGGTTATCTCTCATCGTGGCATTTATTCTGCTAGTTTTACATCTAATACCCGGGTGGCTGACTTGTATGATCAGCATGGTTGGAATTTGCCTTCGGCTTGGTATGATTTGTTCCCGGTGCTAATTGAGATGGTTCCTATTGTCTTACAGCCGGAGTTAAATGAATGTCTTAGGTGGAGAATTTCTAGTCAGTTGTGTGATTTTTCGTCAACTCTGGTTTGGCATTCGGTTCGTGAATCTAATATGGAAGTCTCTTGGGTGAGATTTGTTTGGTTTGCGCAATGTATTCCTCGACATGCATTTTTGGTATGGCTGATAATGCGTGAGAGGTTGTTGACGCAAGATAAAATTCTGCAATGGGATTTCACCAGAAGGAAAAACATGAATATGATGTGCTGTTTTCTTTGCTATAAAAATTTTGATTCCCATTCTCATCTCTTTTTTGAGTGTGAGTATTCGTCGCAGGTTTGGATGATGGTTCGGGCTAGAACTACTATGAGGGAATTTCCTTCCTATTGGATGGGTATCTCGACTTTTTTTGGTGGGTAAGCCTCTGAAATCAGTTGTTGTGGTTATAGACAAGTGAGTGCTGCATGCTTCTGCCTATTTTATTTGGCAGGAGAGGAACAACAGGATTTTCAATAACCATCCTCGCCCCCGGAGTGCTGCAGATTCTGAGCAGATTTTCAAGTTGTCCGTAATAGGACTTAACTTTTTCACACTCGATCACTTGTACTCACACTATCACTTAGCAAACAAGCCGCAAACATTTGTACTCGAATTATTTTTCATTGGAATAAATGGGCAACATGTGTTATTATTGCCAAGGGTTTTTTTATGCCGGCGGCTCTTGGAGAGATCCAAGGGTTAAGGGCTTTTTCCCCTCAAAAATCTCGGTGTTCTTAGTTGCATCCAGGGAAGTTAACGTTTGTATTTCCATTTCTTCCATTCAAACCTTGGATTATAACCGGTAAACTTGATTTTATAAACTTAGCATTCAAGGAACCTAACCTCACAAACTAATTTGGTTACTAAATTAAGTCTTGTATTTTTTAGCCAAATTGCCAAAACAATTTGGCACCCACATTGGGGCAATTGGTGTCAATCTTTTTCCAAACTCTTGTTAGATTCATTTTTAACTTGATTTTTTACAAAAAAATTATCAAAAAAAAGATGGCAACACAACCAAGTACCTCAAATGCGTCTACCTCTGTGAGCACCTCTTCTGCAACCAGCACTGTCCTTCCTCCTCCACCGCCACGGTTACCACATCAACAACAAGTACCGTGAACCGCAACACCAATCGGACAGTTAACCAGGGTGTCACGGGACTAGGACGTGGTGGAGAAATCCTATTAATTATCTCCAATGATGAATTCCTCACTATGTTTGCAAAGATGCAACAGTACATGGAGAACAACAGAAAGTGAACCAGGATGTGCTCGGAGAGATGACTAGGCTGAGATCGAAGATGAACAGAGCGGATCATACACCCACGTCTCCTGTTCAGGCTAGGAGGCTACAATTCAACAGTCCCAATATGTGACGTAGAAATACCCAAGAGGTTTCAAACTCCTAACATGAAGCTGTATGATGGCACAACTGACCCGGAGGAACACGTAGCCCAGTATATGGAAAGGATGGAAGTAATCTATATGCTCCCTGAAATCAAGGAGGCATGCCTATGCAAAGGTTTGGGGTCGACACTCACAGGCTCAGCTTTGAAGTGGCTGCTGAGTGTTCCACCATTTTTATCACATATTTTCTCATTTAATTAATTTATTCAATAAACAGTTCTCTTGTAGTCCCAGTTTTGAAAAACTAACGATTGATCTTTACAGGGTTACCTAGCATGCTAACGAGTTTGTCAGGAATTATGTGAACAGGTTTGGCAGGGAGACCATGGATATTCCCAGCATGGATATGGCTACCATTGTCCAAGCGTTCAAAATGGGCCTCAAGAAGGATTCACCCTTCTATCAAGATCTTGTGATAAACCCTTGCCACAGGCTTGATGAAGTAAGGTATAGGGCCTTACAATTAATCAGACTTGAAGAGGATAAGAAAGTGCAGGAGAAAAAGGATGCAGTCCCAGGATACGGCTCCTCTAATAAGAAATCAGAGTCAGTGCACCCTAGGTCACAGAGGCCTAAACCCTATACCAAACCCGATAATCCTAGGGTTAACAAGGTCGATCAGGGTGAAGACGAGGATGATGAAGAATATCGTAATTTTAATGAGTTCTGTTTTGCTACTGATGTTGCAGGTGTGATTAATGCTATGCAGGATTTGGGGGACAAAGCAAGGTGGCCCAGGAAGACGAATAAACCAACATCCTAGAAGGAAAAGTCCAAATGGTGTGCATACCATGATGATTTTGGCCATGTGACCAAGAATTGCATAACCATGCGCAAATAGATTAGCTACCTATTGAGCAAAGGCTTCCTGAAGGAGCTCTTGGGAGGAAGAAGGACAAATCCAAGGGCATTGATCAGCCTGCTAAATCCAGGGGCACTGACCAGATCCAGGATGCAGACAGATCACGCGGACATCCTGAGCGAGTAGCATCCCCATCCCCAGATGCAAAGGTAATTAATTTTATTTATGGTGGATCTGATATATGTGGTACTTCTTATTCTGCAGCTAAAAGGCACGCAAGGGAAGCCAAATCAGGACCCAGGAAGCCACTCAAAGCCTTTGTACAAGCAGATGTGAAGGACGTCACCTTTGGGGAAGACGACAGGTGCAACGTCATGGACCCTCATCATGATGGGCTCGTGATCACGCTCTATATAGCCAACCAGTTCATGATGAGGATCCAGATTGACAGGGGCATTTCTGTCAATATCATTCTACTTGAAGCATTGACCAAGATGGGGATAGCCTATGATGAGATCGTCGCCAAATCCACGGTCCTCGTGGGTTTCATTGGTGAACCGAAAAACACTCTAGGAGAGGTGAAGCTCCCAATATACATTGAGGGAGTGA
>JBCNJP010000008.1:34107937-34237917 GCA_039602395.1 Deinandra increscens subsp. villosa | reverse complement strand
ATGGTAGTGGAGAAGAAAAATGGCAAATGGAGAGTCTGTGTGGATTACACAGACCTGAACCGTGCATGTCCCAAAGACCTTTTTCCCTTACCACACATTGATTCCATGGTAGATGCAATGGCATGTCATGAAATGTTAACATTCATGGATGCCACCTCAGGATTTCAAAAATTCAAATGGAGCCAAGTGATCAGGAAGATACAGTGTTCATTACACCCACATGTATTTATTGTTATGTTGTTATGCCCTTTGGATTGAAAAATGCAAGGGCAACCTACCAAAGACTGGTGAATATGATATGCAAAGAAAAGATAGGAGAAACCATGAAGGTGTATATAGACGAAATGGTGGTAAAATCCCTAAATGTCAGCACCCATGTCCAGGATGTTAAAGAATCTTTTGATATCTTGGATAAGTACAATATGAAGCTGAATCCAGAGAAGTGTCATTTTGGAGTGGGTGCTGGTAAATTCCCGGGTTACATGGTGACCAAAAGAGGAATTCAAACTAGTCAAGAACAGATCCGAGCAATTGTGAATCTGAAGCCACCAGAATCAACCAAGGATGTACAAAGGCTGACAGGGCGGGTTGCAGCCCTGAATAGATTCTTCTCCAAATCCCCGGAGAGATGCCGAGATTTCTATGACATCCCGAGAAAGAACAAAAAAATCGAATGGACATCTCAAGGATTTGAAGTCATATCTATCCTCAGCACCTCTCCTGATGAAGCCGAATCCAGGGGAACCATTATCCTTGTACCTTGCAGTTTCGAGGAATACGGTAAGTGCAGTTCTAATCAAGGATGCAGAGGGTCAACAACACCCAGTGTACAATGTAAGTAAGAGTCTTCTTGACACTCAATCTAGGTATTCGAATTTAGAGAAACTTATACTATCCCTAAGTATGGCTTCTACTAAACTTAGACATTATTTTGAGACTCATGCTATACATATGAAAACTAACTACCCTATAAAGTCTGTCTTGAGAAAACCTGAGATGTCAGGTAGGATGGCAAAATGGTCCCTAAAGCTGAGTGCTTACAACCTGGTCTATGAAACAAGAACAAACATAAAATAACAAGCTCTATCAGACTTTGTGGCAGATTTTAGTAGCAATATCCAAAAGGAAGCAGATCAAGAATTCCAGAGCCTGCAGGAAGAAGAATTCTCAGGATGTTGGACCCTATTTATGGATGGAGCATCCAATGTGAGGAGGACATGCCTTGGAATCATACTGAAATCGCCACAGGGGGACATGATACCCCAGGCTGTGAGGTGTGAATTCCAGATGACTAACAATGAAGTAGAGTATGAAGCCCTGATTGCTGGCTTACAACTAGCCTTACATCTTGGGATCCAGAACATACAGGTATACGTCGATTCCCTACTTTTAACTAATCATTTCAATGGATCTTATGTAGTGAAATGGGGGAAGCTAGCCAAGTACCTAGAAATTATGAAGGCCATATCCCAGGATTTTCAAACATTCAACATACAGCAAGCACCTAGGGATGAAAATGCTGAGGCACATGCACTTGCAAACCTGGGATCAGCGTTCAAAGCAATGGAGGATACACACATCCCCATAATCCACATACTAAGCCTAGAAATTAACCAACAAGCGAACCTACAAGACATTAATCCTGGGGGAAGGGTCTTAGCATCCAATTCCCAGGATGGACAGTGTCCTGATTCCCCGGATGATCCGTCGTCCTGAACCAGACCTGTCATAGACTATCTACAGATTGGTTTCATCCCAAAAGAAGAAAAACATACTAGGGCGTTCAGAATCAGAATGGCCAGGTATGTTCTTATAAAAGGAAAATTGTATAAAAAATCTGTTGCAGGTACTCGATCGCCTGTACTCACACTATCACTCAGCAAACAAGCCGCAAACACTTGTACTCGAATTATTTTTTCATTGGAATAAACGGGAAACGTGTGTTATCGTTGCTAAGGGGTTTTTTTATACCGGCGGCTCTTGGAGACATCCAAGAGTTAAGGGTTTTTTCCCTTAAAAAATCTCGGTGTTCTTAGTTGCATCCAGGGAAGTTAACGTTTGTGTTTCCATTTCTTCCATTCAAACCTCGGATTTTAACCGGTAAACTTGATATTATAAACTTAGCATTCAAGGCACCTAACCTCACAAACTAATTTGGTTACTAAATTAAGTCTTGTAATTTTTAGCGAAAACAATTTGGCGCCCACCGTGGGGCAATTGGTGTCAATCTTTTTCCAAACTCTTGTTAGATTCATTTTTAACTTGATTTTTACAAAAAATTATCAAAAATGGCAACATAACCAAGTACCTCGAATTCATCTACCCCTGTGAGCACCTCTTCTGCAACCATCACTGTCATTCCTCCTCCACCGCCACGGGTTATCACATCAACAATGAGTACCGTGAACCGCAACACCAGTCGGACAGTCAACAATGGTCTCACGGGACTAGGACGTGGTGGAGATATCCCAGTAATGTCTCCAATGATGAATTCCTCACTATGTTTGCAAAGATGTAGCAGTACATGGAGTAACAGCAGAAAGTGAACCAGGATATGCTCGGAGAGATGGCTAGGCTGAGATCGGAGATGAACAGAATGGATCATACACCACGTCACCTGTTCAGGCTAGGAGGCTACAATTCAACAGTACTAGGAATAGGTCTAGCCTAGCACACAAGTTTCGGTTAAGGCACCGAAATCATTCTATGGCCTCTATCAAATCACGAATTCCCTCTCTCTCTTGTGACTTTTTTGGCAAACCTAGCTAGTAGGATGTGAATTTATTTAAATACAAACTCACACATTCATTACAAAGGACAAAGCCCTTTTGCCCATCTACCCAAAACCGTATTTTAAAAGCCCAAGCACATAATTAACTAACATCCAATCACTAAATATGGATAACCCAAGACAAACACATTTAATACACAAGCCTCATCATTTATCAATTATAGTCGCAACACGATATCAATGATCAATCATGATTGCGGAATCTAAATGATTGATTGAATCAAGTATGAGAAGCAATAATAAACGATGAATCAACAAAGTTAATAAACACTTACGATTAGATGATCAAATAGTTGATTACTATTAGAACTCGATTTCTGTCAAATCACGAATTCCCTCTCTCTCTTGTTTCTATTTCGGCAAACCACAGCTAGTAGGATGTGAGTTTGTTTAAATACAAACTCACACATTGATTACATGGGGCAAAGCCCTTTCTCCCTCTACTGTAAACCGTATTTTATATGAACAAACACAAAATTAACTAACACCCAATCACTAAACATGGATAACCGAAGCCCAAACCCATTTAAAACACAAGCCTCATTATTTTTCGATTATAGTCGAAACACGATATCAATGATCAATCATGAGTGTGGAATCCAAGTGATTGATTGATTCAAGTAGGAGAAGGAATAATAAACGATGAATCAATAAAGTTAATAAACACTTACGATTAGATGATCAAATCGTTGATTACTGTTACAACTCGAAATTTGTCTAGCATACAGGTTTGGGCTAAGCCACCGAAATCTTTCTCTGTCTCTCTCAAGTCACGAATTCCCTCTCTCTTTCCTGTGTCTAATTCGGCGAACCATAGCTAGTAGGATGTGAGTTTGTTTAAATACAAACTCGCACATTGATTACATGGGGCAAAGCCCTTTCTCCCTCTACTCTAAACCGTATTTTATATGAACAAACACAAAATTATTTAACACCCAATCACTAAACATGGATAACCCAAGCCCAAACCGATTTAATACACAAGCCTCATTATTTTTCGACTATAGTCCAAACACGATATCAATGATGAATCACGAATGCGAAATCTTTCTCAGGAATAATAAACGATGAATAACCAAAGTTAAAAAACACTTACGATTAGATGATTAAATTGTTGATTACTATTACAATTCGATTTCTGTCTAGCTCACAGGTTTCGGTTAAGCCACCGAAATCTTTCTCAGGGTTCTCTCAAGTCGCGAATTCCCTCTCTCTCTCTTGTGTCTATTTCATTGAACCTTAGCTAGTAGGATTTGAGTTTGTTTAATTACAAACTCACACATTGACTACATGGGGCAAAGCCCTTTCCCCCTCTACACTAAACCGTACTTTACAAGAACAAACACACAATTAACTAAGACCCAATCACTTAACATGGATATCCCAAGCCCAAACCTTTAATACACGAACCTCAACAATTTTCGATAATAGTCCAAACACAATTTCAATGATCAATCACGAATGCGGAATACAAGTGATTGATTGATTCAAATTGGGGAAGGAATAATAAACGATGAATCAACAAAGTTAACAAACACTTACGATTAGATGATCAAATTGTTGATTACTATTACAACTCGATTTCTGTGTAGCATACAGGTTTTGGTTAAGCCATCGAAATCTTTATCTGGTCTCTCTCAAGTCACGAATTTCCTCTCTCTCTCTTGTGTCTGTTTCGGCGAACGTTTGCTAATAGGTGTGAGTTTGTTTACATGGTCCAGAGCCCTTTTTCCCTATAGTCCAAATCGTATTTTACAAGCCCAAACACATAATTAACTAACACCCAATCATTAAACATGGATAACTATCTAGCACACAAGTTTCGGTTACGCCACCGAAATATTTCTATGGTCTCTCTCAAATCACGAATTCCCTCTCTCTCTCTTGTGTCTTTTTTGGCAAACCTAGCTAGTAGGAGATTAATTTGTTTAAATACAAACTCACACGTTGATTACATGGGGCAATGCCCTTTCTCCCTCTAGTCCAAACCGTATTTTATAAGAACAAACACAAAATTAACTAATACCTAACCACTGATTGAAGAAATCAGCCACCTTGGTGTTGATGGTGAAACCTGCATTGTGGAAAACACGGTGAGAAATAAATTGGCATAATGGCCCAGATTCGGACCACTTATCAAACCAGAGAGAAGTATTCCTCCCGTCACCAATATCAGACCAAATGAACTGCCGATTGGAAGGACGAATAGAGCACAACTTCCTCTAACTCTAACAGCACTCCGTAGGACACGGGCACTCCCAAAAGGATCTATTCTTAATGCAATAAGAATAAATCTAGGAAACCCAAAGAGAGTCTCGTTTGGTAAGGATGCTCCAAATATGAGATGTCATAAGACCCTTATTTACATCCGCAATCCGCCGAATGCCTAGATCCCCAACACCATGGCACCACAAGAAATCTCTCATCTTCTTTTCAATAGAGGAAATAATGTTGACAGGCTAAATTAACACCGAGGCCAAATAGATATGTAAAGAGGAGAGAACCGGTTAAATAAGCTGAAGTCTGCCCGCAAACGAATGTAACTTGTTTCTCCAACTAGAAATGCGGTTGTCAAAGATCTCCACAAGAGGGGCATAGTCACGAGCACACAACCTAGTGGATATCAGAAAGACACTTAAGTAACAGACAAGAAGGGAGCCCTCCACCATACTTACGACATTCAGAATACCAGTTTTTGATATGATTAGAAACATTGCAGAAATAGATTGTGCTCTTTTGGGGGCTGGGGACTAAACCAGACATCCTAGACCAAGGACTGAATTATGTAGGAAGCAGAGGCAATATCACCTTTGGCAAAGATGAAAAGATCTTCAGCAAAACACAAATTAATAATATGTTTTTCTCACACTTGTAATGAAATCTGAAAGAAGAATCGGCACGCACAACATCATGAAGCACAAGAGTGAGAATCTCCATAACCAGAATAAAGAGTTAGAGAGATAAGGGACAGCCCTGTCTGAGGCCCCTTTTACCCTTAAAATAACCATGAAGGTTGCCATTCAATCCACCATGGTCGGATGAAAACCAAAGCCGTTGAGGACTTCCTTGAGAAAATCTCAATCCACTGTATCATAGGCCTTCTGAATGTCAATTTTAAAAGCATAACGGGGAGGCCCAACAGAGCGGTGGTACTTATGCATCAGCTCCTGGACAAGAAGAATATTATCAGAAATCTTCCTCCAAGGAATGAACGCCAACTGGTTAACATCCACAATATCAACTAGATCCAGTTTTATCCGATCGGAAATAATCTTCCTGATGCAGTTATACAACACATTGCAGCAGGAAATCGGGCGGTAGTCAGTGACCACCGCAGGAGTAGTAATCTTAGGAATTAGAGCAATGATTGTGTGGTTAATCTCCTGAAGTAATCTCCCATTTTTAAAGAAATCCTGAACAATAGCACAGAAATCATTTCCAATAATTGGCCAAGCTTTCTTAAAAGGCAGCCGAATAACCATCGGGGCCCGGAGCTTTACAGTCACCCATGGAAAATTAAGGTGTTCGCCGAAAAAACGGGATTCATCGGAAAATTCAGTTTTCGCCGGATTTTTTAGTCATCCGGTAGTTCTGGTGATTGTTTTGGTTAAGTGTAACCTTCCTCTGGTTCGCCGATGGTCACGGTGGTGGGTAGGTTTGTCAGACGCCGGAATAAACAGGTTCGCCGAAAGGTTGATGTGTTGGTTCGCCGGCAAATGAAAAAAACGGAGGGGAGGTACACGACTAATTTGTCGTATTAGGCAATAATCTCACAAAATTACACTTTGGTCCTTCTAGTTTTAAATACATTAGTTTTAATTCAAAATAAAAAAAAAACAAAATAAAAACAACTTGAAAATTTTCACTAAGTTTTCCAAATAACGAAAACAATTTTTTTTTTAAAAATTGTGTATGTTGAATTGATTCATGAACGCAAAATTATTTTGTGTTTCTTGAATCGATTAAAATTTTTTTGTGTTTCTCTTAAATCAAACCAAAATATAAAAAAAATTCAAGTTAGGGGTTCAAAGGACTCGAACACAATCAAGGAACAGTTGGGGTTGTTATTCAAGTTCATTATCCAAAGGTGTTCAATAAAAAAAAAAGTTAAGTATTCAAAGTTGAGATCGTAGATCTTAGTTCAAAGGGTTTATATTTGACGGGATTTCGAAGACGGCGATCGAAAGAGTGTTTCGGTTAAAAGAAGAGAAGTTGGTTACTCTTTGATGAGTTCTTCAAGTTGTTAACTCGAAGGTGTTTACAATTTTAGTGATTCAAAAGTTTTGAGTTTTTCAAAAGTCAAAGGTTGTGTTTTATTGTTGTGATTAAGAGAAGATGGCCAGTTCTTATTCATATTATTCTCTGGGAAAGTTTCAACTGATTGAAAGCGAAGTTCCAATGCTTCTTTATTTTGATGATTATTATAATTGGAAATGTCAATTTGCAGAGTTCGTGGTTGGTATATTAGGTAAATATGTCTGGAAATCAATTCAAGATGGATATGAGTTTCCTGTTCTAAATAATTTGGGTCAAAAAGTACCACCACCAAAGTTTTTATCAAGGATGACTGGATATGAGGTTAAATGTCATGATAGTCAGAAAATAACTTATTATGCTTTGATGAGGGCATTATCTAAAGAGATCTTTTGGCAATTCAAACGGTATAAAACTTCAAAAGAGGTATGGGATGCTCTTGCTCAGGAATGTGCTGATGCTGAGAATATAACTAAAGCAAATGTGAATGATGCAGAAACAAATGAATCTAAAAACGAGATTGACAATGAGCAAGTCTGTCAGAAATAAATTGAGAATTTAAGAAGGGAAAAGAGTTTGTTAATTGAAGAGTGCAAAACTGCAAAAGAGAATTTGGAAAATTGTAAACATGCGGTGAAAGAATGTAAGTCCCGAAATCGGTCCTCACGTGATATCAAATCTACTAACCAACGTGCGGAATCCGAAGGTTAGAGATGATTCAAGTATAATCAAAATAAATAATTAAAGAACAATTGAACTCAAATAACAAACCGAAAGAGAATTGATCTTGCTTAAATAATCCGGTTTCAATACACAGATTCGAAATTATCCTCTAGAGAATTTCGTGAACACTCCTAGCCCCCTCTATGAAAATTAGCAACACCAGCAACCTATTCTAGACAATAATAGGTTCTATTTATAGGAGATGATTAACTTGTTTTCCAAGCTAATCTCCTAAACCCTAATTAACCAAAATTCCCGTATTTGACATTTCAGGCCCACTAAACTACATCTAAACTCTTTCTAAATGAGCCCAAACATGTCTAAATTGGCCTAATGACCCAATATACCCATACCCCAACTAATTTTCACCTATTCTATGACATAAGCCTTCAAAATAGTCCGCCAATAGGTGATTTAATACACAAGCCACAAATTATTCCCTTACAAAAAAGTTACTGAAGACTCCGATGCACTTTATTCTAAAAGTGTGAGTTTAAAGGAAAAATATGACGCACTTCAAAAGACTTGTGTTTAATTTGTTGATAAAGAACTTGAATCTACTAACCAACGTGCGGAATCGGATATCGCGAGAGCCTCGAAACTTGCGTTTCTTGGCTCTGATACCAATTGTAAGTCCCGAAATCGGTCCTCACGCAATATCAAATCTACTAACCAACGTGCGGAATCCGAAGGTTAGAGATGATTCAAGTATAATCGAAATGAATAATTAAAGAACAATTGGACTCAAATAACAAACCGAAAGGGAATTGATATTGCTTGAATAATCCGGTTTCAATATACAGATTCGAAATTCTCCTCTAGAGAATTTCGTGAACACTCCTAGCCCCCTCTATGAAAATTAGCAACACCAGCAACCTATTCTAGACAATAATAGGTTCTATTTATAGGAGATGATTAGCTTGTTTTCCAAGCTAATCTCCTAAACCCTAATTAACCAAAATTCCCGTATTTGACATTTCAGGCCCACTAAACTCCATCTAAACTCTTTCTAAATGAGCCCAAACATGTCTAAATTGGCCCAATGACCCAATATACCCATAACCCAACTAATTTTCACCTATTCTATGGCATAAGCCTTCAAAATAGTCCGCCAATAGGTGATTTAATACACAAGCCACAAATTATTCCCTTACAATCTTCCCCTTGGCTTGTGATATTAAATGTCTTCTACATTCAATCTTCAGACTTGCAGTCTTCTCCTTGGCTTGAGCATGGGTTGATGAAAAATATTTTCTTTAACAATCTTTATTGGGCAACAACGAAATTGATCTCACAATCAGCATCAGCTTGAACTCCAAATGATAAGCATGTAATGAGAGGAGGATTCTCAAATACTTGCTCCTTCTTGAACAATGTCGAGTCCTTGCTGAAACATCAGTAACTGTCTTGACTAGCTTGTGACTTCAGAGGATAAATTTTGAAAACCTCTATCTTCGCATTCTTGATTGTACATCTCGAACTGACGGCATTTAGCTTCCCCTCAACATGAATGTCTTTTGAATCTTTGGAAGCTTTACTTGAAAAACCAACAAACTTCCCCAAAGCATAGGGTAAGTCCTTTTCCGGCTGGTTCTTCAACTTGATCAATAAAGCATCAGTGCTTTGGTCAACTGAGTCCTTGACCTTCTTTTCCATGAGTTGTCTTTTCCACTTAACGTGTCAAACACAACATGGAATAAACACTGACCAGCAAATGATGACTGGTTACTGGGTTAGCAGGAGATTGACATAATTTAACACAAACCCTAATATTAATAACGGGTTTCCTTTAAATACTTCCCCTGAACCCAATAACTCACTTCACATTTTCTCCCCCTGAGATTATGGAGGGGAGACATACTTTCTTGCATAGAACCCATAAAAACTCATTAAAACATTTAAATTAATCTGGCCATGGTTGAAAAAAAAAACAAAAAAAAACTTACGATAACACAAAAGAAAAAATAGAATAAAAACCAACATACCAAATTACTAAACGAGAAGGTTTCTATGGGATCAAACCGTATGAATCTGACCGAGGAACCCTTTTCAGCTTCTGTTACTCGAACACGTCCAGGTGATTGCCAATATAATGATCCACTTTAAACTCAAACCCTTTTCTTATTAAGGCTGTTTGTCACTTTATTATCTTTTAAGGTGCATTCATTATGAACTGCAAGTGGGTTTCAACAAATCCTAGGTACATGTTATTGCACACTATCAAGCATATAAATTCCCTACCACATATTTTCACAACCTGAACCATAAGTTTGAAACTTAGCTCGAGACTTGGTTGAGAAGAGAAAGAATAGATCACATAGATTTTTGGGTATAATATACAAAGTCAATTGAATTTTTGAAACATTTTTAATAATGCTCTCATCAGTGACAAAGGCTGGGGGCTTTGGACTCTTGAGGGTCTCTTTTGATGTGCTCTTTGGCATCTTTTGGGTGTATACATACAATTTTTTTATTTTTTTTAATTTAAGGTGATCTGTAAGCACGTATGTATGGAAAACTCCAGGTCATTGCTCACGCAAAGCAGAGGAGAGCCATACATACACGAGAAGCATCCCCGCGTCATTGCTCACGCAAAGCAGAGGGGACACCGACTTTTTGAGCTCAATTTCACACTCTTGGAGACAAGCGTGTGCTTCGGGAACTTGAACATGCAGTCAAATAGAAATGCAATTAGCCTAAGTGCTGTTACCCAACAAACTGCCCTACGTTATCTTTAAGTGTGTAACGCATACCTTTTCAGATCAAAGAGCTGAGCCTACCAGCATATCACCATGGATCATGTCTTTCACATTCGCCTTATGCGTGTCAGCCATCTCCAAAACGGAAATTTATTTCACTTCCTTCCTTCTCAAACAAACAAACAAAAGATTAAAAATTAAAAAGCACAATAATTTTGAGGGGTCAACTTTTTTCACATTTCTATTCTTCCCCTTGCTTTTTGATTTTTAACTAACAACATTTTTTTTTTTGTTTGTTTAACTTGAACACACTGACAAATCACTAAATAACTACTAAAAATGGCCAAGCTAACCTTTAAAGTTTATCTTTTGAAAATTTTCTGAAACAAACAATTCAGGCAGTGTTACCTTTTTCTGCTGATGTTTTACCTCTCACAAGGAAACATACCCTCCATTGAAATCTTCATGTCATGTAGTAGAGAGATGCCTCCTATCCTGTGCCTGGAACAATCACTATCACAAATAAATAAGGTTAATGAAAGTCCTCCTTGACTGTTCCTGCACAAGGTGAGAGATCAGTTAGCCATAGGTACCCAGGCCATTGTGGTTCTGGGTATTCCTGAAGCATCAATAAATAAAACTTCTTTTAAAAACACTTCCTTTGAGAAATCAGGAATTTGAGCTGCAGTTGCCTTTGATTTTGGTTTCCAAATTCCAGGTGATTTGAAAGTTGTTTTAGTCACCTTTGAAGTAGTGACTTTAGGTATTTCAACCTTCTTCATTTCAGGTTTCCTTGTCAAAACAGTTTTACTTACCTTTGGAGGGGTAACTTTAGGTTTGTCATCTTTGTGTTGTTTTGAAATTGGTTTCTTCACCTTTTTATGAATATTTTTATAATTTGGAAAAACATATTTTTGATTTGAAAATGTTTTGCTCTTTGGCAGCGCCCCAATGTTGATCAGAGGATTTTATCTTAGGAGAAACAGTCTTCATTGCCTTAGGCGGTTGCACCTTCATTGGCTTAGACTTAACTGAAACCTGAGATGAAACACTTTGACTTCGTGGATAATATGGCTCATAGGGGCGATAGAGACAATTTCGGGCAATGTGACCAGGATTGCCACAATTAAAGCACGTTTGCTTCTTCAGGTAGAAGTCAGAAGTGTGACCGTTTGAGCTGTATGGCTTTGATGGAGAGGCATTGAGATTCGGTTGCATGTTCAGAAAGACTTCAGATCTCCAGTTGTTCGATCTTTCTGACCTTGATCCATTTCCGTTGAATATTTTCTGGTTCGTTGAAAAACTGAGCAGAACCAGACATTTGACCTTTTGGGCCCACTGGTTTCTTTGAGAAAGTTGTTTTGCCACTGCATGAGCCCACTGATGAGTTTGGAGACTTGTTTGTCATCTTGGGCCTTTCAATCTTGATTGGAACAGAATTTGGAGGCTTGATGGTGATCTTGGGCCTTATACTCTTAATGTGAGATGATAAACCACCACCATGACCCAAGCCTTTGAACTTAGTGGTGAACGAGGGTCGCTCTTCTCCTTCAATCGGAATAAACATAGACCCAGTTGTCATGAAGATCTTACCATTGGGCCTTGTAGTCATCACCACTCCTTCCCGCTTTACCTCATCTACAACTTTGGAATAAGGAGTCTCGATCTTTGGATAAGGAACCAACTTTTCTTCATCAGCTCTCTTCACTTCACTAGAGTTTGAACTTGCACACTCAGTAGTGACATTAGCGGTATTCACACAATTTGACTGAGTTGCTTCTGTGGCTGTCTTTTCCTCTTTATGCACAGGTTGAGGCCCATATACCATGGTAGCTTCATTCTGGGACTCTTTCAACAATTCATAAGCAGTTTGGGGCACTTTGATATATTCATGTTGTAATGGGGGAGGAAAATTCCCATCCCCGAGGCCAGATGTTTCTTTTACCAGCTCGAGTCGCTCTTCTGATTTGAATAAAACATGATGAGAGTCCATCATTTTCTTTTATATAACTTGATGTTTATCAAGGGAGATTGGGAAGTGTCAAGTTTTGCTCTTAGTTCCTCAACCTCCTTGGTTAGCTCTTCTACCTTAGCGTTAGCAAGCCTAAGATATGTGGTTTTATCACTTACCTGAATTTGAAGACTCTTAACATCTACCTGAAGGGCCTCAAGTTTCTCTCTAAATATTCTGGTCTTACCTTTGGACTCCCTAAGGTCTCTATCAGTGATTGCATGATTTTTACACTCGTTTGTAAATTTGCTTTCCCATTCTTTAATCAAAGCACAACACGTGGGATTTGAGCATTCCTCGCAGTTACAGATCAAAGCTCCATCAGCATGATTGATCTTCCGCTTTTCCTCCTCTTTTTCACGGAATGTCCGGAAAAGATATTTCTCGAGACTGAGTTCTTCACCTAAATACTCTATCCTCTTTTTGTAGGGTTCGACTTGTTTTAGATGAGTCTTTAGTTTGTACTCTGCATTGAGACGGTCTCTTCTTCAGTTTGAAACAGTTGCTTATATTGTTCGATTGATTCGGAGCATGCCGAGTTCGAACATATCTGTGTTTGATCACTCACAAGAGGAGAAGCAACTTGAGTACTTGTCATTTTCTTCTTTGGATGAACTTCTGGATCAAATACGAACTGAAAGACTTGAACGGATTGAAAAGGGGATGGATCGAAAAGTGGGTTTTTGATCGAAAAGGGGTTTTCGTTCAGCAGGGTGTTGGGTCGAAAAGTACTTTTTGATCACACAGGGGGTCAGTCGAAAAGCAGACTTCTCGATCTAAAAGTATCAGCGAATCGAAAAGTCTTACTGGGGACTTTCCGATCGTAATGCTCTGATCGAAAAGTCACAGGGGGACTTTCCGATCAAAATGTGCTGATCGAAAAGTCACAAGGGGGACTTTATGATCGAAATGCTCTGATCGAAAAGTCACAGGGGGACTTTCCGATCAAAATGTGCTGATCGAAAAGTCACAAGGGGGACTTTCCGATCGAAATGCGCTGATCGAAAAGTCACACGGGGACTTTCCGATTGAAATGTGTTGATCGAAAAGTCACAAGGGGGACCATCCGATCGACAGATGGCTGATCGAAAAGTCATAAGGGGACTTTCTCGATGGAACCAGCGCGACAGAAAAGGCTTTTCGATCAGAAGGGCGATCGAAAAGTCTTGAAACAGGGTCGAGAAGTCTCCAAATCACGAATTAAGCACCTCGAAAGCTCCTATCTGACTTGAAACCTGCAAAAATACTTCCGTATCGTGCTAAAGGCTGAAAATCACCTCAAAAAGCTCAAACTGTTAGTTGCCAAACACTTGAATCGGATATCGCGAGAGCCTCGAAACTTGCGTTTCTTGGCTCAGATACCAATTGTAAGTCCCGAAATCGGTCCTCACGCAATATCAAATCTACTAACCAACGTGCGGAATCCGAAGGTTAGAGATGATTCAAGTATAATCGAAATGAATAATTAAAGAACAATTGAACTCAAATAACAAACCGAAAGGGAATTGATATTGCTTGAATAATCTGGTTTCAATATACAGATTCGAAATTCTCCTCTAGAGAATTTCGTGAACACTCCTAGCCCCCTCTATGAAAATTAGCAACACCAGCAACCTATTCTAGACAATAATAGGTTCTATTTATAGGAGATGATTAACTTGTTTTCCAAGCTAATCTCCTAAACCCTAATTAACCAAAATTCCCGTATTTGACATTTCAAGCCCACTAAACTACATCTAAACTCTTTCTAAATGAGCCCAAACATGTCTAAATTGGCCCAATGACCCAATATACCAACAACCCAACTAATTTTCACCTATTCTATGACATAAGCCTTCAAAATAGTCCGCCAATAGGTGATTTAATACACAAGCCACAAATTATTCCCTTACAAAAAAGTTACTGAAGACTCCGATGCACTTTATTCTAAAAGTGTGAGTTTAAAGGAAAAATATGACGCACTTCAAAAGACTTGTGTTTAATTTGTTGATAAAGAACTTCGTCATCAAGAAGTAAACACATAATTGATTGATGCAAAGACTAGGTTGATAGATGAGAATACGTTGTTGAAGGGAAATGTTAAGATTTATAAAAAGAGGTTCACAGATACAAAGTTGGAGCTAACTAATGAACATACTCTCATGAGAGATCAAAAGATTGCGCTTGATTGTAAATACGAGGAACTTATTGAATGTAAGAAACACTTGGTAGATTCATAAGCTATGTGTCGAAAGCAGTTTGATGATGCTCAAATTGAGATTTTGGAACTTAAACGGAAGTTAGATGGCTATCGGAATTCGCCTTACAATTAGTTTTATGTTCAATGCTAAGAAAGAAGTTGATCATTCTGATGTTCCTTCACCACAAGATTTTACTTCTACTTCATCAATCATATCATTTGAAGATGATACATCTGAGCTGAATATCAAATTCTAGCATAAAGAAGAAGAAGTGAAGAACCTTAAAGTTGAATTCTAGACATGGTTAACAAAAGATTTGCTGAGGCACAAGATTTTGAAAAAGAAAAGGTGTATGATGAGGAAGTTGGTGAGAAGGTTGATAAAATTTCGTTTGAGGAGAAAATTGATGAAACCTTGCTCAAAACAAACCATCTAAAGGAAATTAAGGCTTCGTTTACTATAGTTGCTAAGATGGAAAAAGGAGAATCTAATTCTCAAGCCGAACTTTCAAAGCTACCTGATTATAAACAGAAAGGTTTGGGTTTTGAGAACAAAAATGACACAGTGCATGAAGAATTAATGGTTGACCAGACTAAAAATTCATCTTCTGATAGATCGCTTAAACTTTCTGAGAGAATTACATTAAAGCAAAAGGAGTTTTTCAACAAAATGGATGAAATTTTAAATGATGTTCAAGATGAGAAAGTTTGTGCTAGAAATGCTGAGTTCATGCCAAAAAAGAATTTTAAGTTAGTGTGTCAAGAGAGTGATCTTTCTTCAAAGTCTAGAATGTCTACGGATTCCTTGTCATCTCCTAAAAAGGTAGATAAAGGAGCTTGCTTTTACTGCAACAAGACGGGACATGTGATTCGTGATTGTGTACTCGAAAAAAGTTTTCACGTAGTTTAAATCAATCATCATCATCTGATTCACTGATTTTCAATGAGGTCCCAGTCAAGCAACATCAGAATCATCAACAGAAGTCAACTATCAAGAAGTCGTTTGTTGGTGAAACTTTACATTTTGAAGATGATTTCCCACAATTTTCAAAACCAAAACAATTTTCAAAAAGAAAACAATTTTTCAATAATGATTTTGATATGCCTTACTCATATGAGTTTTCATATTATGGGCATCGGCAACATCACTCAGAACCTGAGAAAATGTTTGTTGGGGAGTTGTTGCATATTGTTTCCAATTTGTCACAGTATGTCAATGGTTTTGATTCGCATCAAGCGACATCGTTTAAACCATTTCGTTCTTGGAACCTTTGCGGGAAATGATTATGTTGAGGATACGGGACGACCCAAGCCAGTTTGGGTTCCCGTATTTAACTAAAATATTGTGTGAGGTTGTGTGCAGGTACTTCAAGAAGACCTATTAGTGATTGTAAAGTTGCTAATAGTGGAGTATTTTGCCTAAGTTAGCGCTTCACAGAGTTGATATTTCACGATATTTTTTAAACAAATGTTTTTTTTAAATCTAAAAATGCGAGGTATCCATGTTGGTCGATCAAATTTTTTTACTTTCCTTTTACTTTCTTTCATATTTTTAGGGGGAGAAAAATTTTGGAAATTCAAAAATAGAGTTTGTTGAAGTTTAGGGGGGGGGGGGGGAGGATTTGAAAAAAGCCAAATTTAAAATAGCGTGTTTTTCATGTAAGGGGGAGAAAATGGAAAATATAAAAAAACAGAAAAATGAAAAATTTAAAAAAAAACTAGAGTTAATTACGGATTTAGTCCTTGTGGTTTACATGAATTTTGGGCTTAGTCCTTAGGTTTCATTTATTACGGATATGGTCCCAAACGTTTGCCAAATCGTATCAGATTTAGTCCCTGAGCCTTAAAGCCTATACAAAATTCTGTTAAGTGAGTGTGAATTGACCATTATGCCCCTCATTTAAAAAAATAATATCTCCAATATAAGATATCAAGGGTTGAAACTATAAATTTAAAAAATTAAAGGATTAAATTGCAAATTTTAAAATACTCCTTGCTACCCTCTCCGTCACAAATGCCGCCGCAGCCGGTGACGAGCCAGTGACCTTTCTTTGTGGCTCTCCTCGGAATTTCTCGCCGACGACAAAAACCGTCTTCTCCAAAGTCCAAACCACCGCCTCCCCTACGACTTCTCATACACCTCTTCCACCGAGTCGGAGAGCGAGGACGACGACGACGCTAAGTTAACTCGTCGCTTCACTTGCTCTGTTTCCTTACAGAAAAATCTGTTAACTTTTTTCCATCCACCGCCACCACCACCATTTCCGTCCACCGCCATCACCATTTCCATCCAACGACATCACCATTTCCGTCCACCGCTACCACCATTTTCGTCCACCGGCACCATGATTTCCGTCCACCACCACCATTTGGAACACTCAAATTGTTTGTGATAAATTATATTAAACCAAACCTTCTTAAAGATAAATCAGAAAATACGAAATGAAATTGAAATTATGTTATGGTAAATTATATTTTGAGAAACCCACTAAAATGAAATGGAAAACTCAAACATTTGGACAACCGATTTTCATCGGAGGAAGCCAAGGGCCAAGGATGGAGTTGTTGCAGGTGGTGGGCCATGAAGATGAGAGGTGCGTGGGTCATTTCTTAAACTTATATTAATAATTATTAATAATGATTTTAAAGAGAGGGGTATAATGGTCAATTCACATTCATTTAACAGAATTTTCTAACGTAGTTAAGGCTTAGGGACTAATTCGATACGGTTTGACAAACGTTTGGGACCATATCTGTAATAAATGAAACCCAAGGACTAAACCCGAAATTCATGCAAACCACAGGGACTACCATGGATAAAGTAGATGTAAAGGCTATAGGTTTGTCACACCCCCAAATAACCACTAACGGAATTTATACCGTTAAGGGGTGCGAACAAACCAGGACCACAACCATTAGTTACAATTACTAAACGAATCAGAGTTAAGTCCAATGTTCATAAATACAACAGTTAAAATACGTAGCGGAATAAAAACATAAGTCTCTCAGCACTACCCACGTGCTTTAACTACAAAACATAAATTGTCATTAAATGTCCGAATTTAGTTTAAAATAAAAGTAAGTATCTTCTTGTGCCATGCCAACCTCCAGTGGATACTCTTCAACGATCTGCAAAAGTGAAAACCACACAAGTGTCAACCTAACGGTTGGTGAGTTCACGGTGGGCATGACATGCATTGGCCCGGTCTCATAATTGTATTCATCAACATGTAAATAAGTAATAGATTTGCAAAACATTGCCAAGTGTTGAATTACCGAATATGCACTAGTTAAGTAAAAGTTAAAGCGGTCAACCGATATCGCGGGTAGCTAATCCGGTTTCCATGCACTAAGGAAGTTCGTACCAAGGCTGAAAGCTGACGTATCAGAGTTCGGCATTTGCCGATGGTGTGTGCCTCCAGTTGTGTTCCTCTTGGGACCCACAACTAAAACAGGCTGATATTGAACTCCGTTCGGCCTCCAACCGGTTGGCTACACATTTGTGTACCGCGGAGCAGGGTTTGTCAAACCCTCAGTAGATATACCCAACATCCCCTTGCTTCTCAGATCAACGGTACTAAATTGTTGAGGACTTTTTAAGTTTTAAGGCATCCTTAGAAATCATGTGATATCATTTGGTTTAGACTTTTACCTACACTAGTCATATTGAAAATGTTTATTCTGGATTTCTTTTGAAATCCTAAAAAGAGTTTAAGTGTCAAAATGGTTGTTCCGGATTTCCTTTTAAATCCCAAGTGTTATCGAATAGTTGGATTGCGGATTTCATTTGAAATACCAAGGATGGACAGTTACAAGTGCTTCCCATAAAACACTCCAACTTCCATAACAGATATCCCATTTGGCGATACCTCAAAATGTCAGCGTTGTTTTCCGTTTAGTATATTCGTTGTGACCCAAACAGGCTCACAATTAAAGGGTTTGTGAAACTCATCTTAGGTTGCTCAGCTACACTTGCTAATTAATCCAATTATTGCTTAACGAAGACCTATGAACACGTTTAGGTCTTAAGTATTAGTTTTGTGTCTAATCATTAACTTATCGTCACTATGGCCCATAACATAGCACGTTGGAACTACGACACGACATAACGACACACGACACCGATTGTCACACCCCCAAAATACCACTAACGGAGTTTATACCGTTAAGGGGCGCGACTAGACCAGGATCCACAACCATAGTTACAAATACTAAACGAATCAGGGTTAGTTCAAACACAAGTTATAAATCAAAGTCTTAAATTACATACGCAGCGGAAAAATAATTGTCCTTAGCACTAACCACGTGCTTTACATAAATGTTGTTTTAAAATTCCCAAGTTCAGTTTAAACAGAAATAAATATCTTCTCGTGCCATGCCAACCTCCAACGGATACTCCTTAGCGATCTGCAAAAGTTTAAACCACGCAAGTGTCAACCTAACGGTTGGTGAGTTCACAGTGGGCTTGTCATGCATTGGCCCGGTCTCATAATCATAATTCGTGTCAAGGTATACTTACAAGTTATTTATTTGTGAAAAGCAATGCTCGTAATTAAATCTCAGTTTATAAATGGTTTGTCCGTGACCTACGTCATCGGGTATGTACTAGTTCCGTAAAGTTAAAGGACTCAACCGATATCGCGGGTAGCTAATCCGTTGTTCCATGCTCTAAGGAAGTTTGTACCAAAGCTGACTTATTTTGTGGGGGCCGAGCCATCCCGTACGGTGCGGACCTACGTCATCGCGGTTTTTGCCTCCCCCGTGTCCTCCCCGGGACCACGGTCAAATAGGCTGATATTGTTCCTCCGTGCACTCCCCGTGCCACGGGGCGGAGTTTGTCAAACTCCAGTAGATCTACCCAACATCCCCTCGCTTTCACAAATTAATGGCACAATTAAGTTGAGGACTTTTAAGTTATAAGGCATCCTTAGAAAACATGTGATATCATGTGGTTCAGACTTTAACCTACACTAGCCATATTAAAACGTTTTCAGTTTTGTTTCAGAAAAATAGTTTGTTTGTAGTCCACAAGTGTTTCCCATAAAACACTTCAGTTCATCAAGTGGGTGCCGAGCATCCCGAGTTCTCTTGTTCATTGGTAGGTGCCTAGCACTCTAGAGTTTATCAGCATTGTTTTTCGTTAAGTTATTCGGTGTGGCCCAAACGGACTCACAGTAAGCGGGTTAGTGACACTCACCTTTGGTTGCACTGCTACACTTCAAGTAATCCAAATATTGTTGTTTAACGAAGACCTAGAACACGTTTAGGTCTTAAGTATTAGTTTCGTGTCTAATCTTTACTTAACGTCACTATGGCCCATAACATAGCACGTTGCAACTATGACTCGACATACCGACACACGACACCAATGGTTGATCATAAACAAGGGTTCATATAAATCAGATATCAAGCATGTTTCATCATGGCATAATCATGTAAGTCATGGCATAACACTTAAGCAAATTTCACAAGTTTGGTTTTTAGGTCAGGTCTTAGTTTCGCTAGCACAGTTTCGCTAGGCAGTTTCGCTAGGTGCACGGGCAGCACTTTCGCTAGGCAATGCCCGGTGACACAGTTTCGCTAGGCTAGTTTCGCCCGAAACTGCTGACGCAGTTTCGCTAGCCTAGTTTCGCAGGGAAACTGGTTTGAACTTTCGTTCAGGTATTTCGCTCGGTAGTTTCGTTCGAGCTGGTCTGGTCAGGTTACCCGGCGACACTATAGTTTCGCTGGGTAGTGTCGCTGGAAGGAGATATAGTTTCGCTACTTAGTTTCGCCCAGAGAACACGCAGTTTCGCTGGTCGCGAAAAACATACGGATTTGCCTAAAAATCAACCTAACAGCTTCTGATCTTACATGCAATTCATTATTTAGCATTCATAGGCATTTACTAACATAAATCAAGCAACTTTAACACGTTTAACATGCATTTTGTCATCAAATCACCAAAAAGCACATTTTAACCTAAAATGACCTAATCTAGCATAAATCATCATTATGGTATGTTTTTACACGTAAAGTTTCTGACTTTATGGTAGATCTAGCATTCCTAAGCAACATATTAAGAGATCAGGTGATTTCATGTAGATTTAGGCATGCTTTTAAGAGAAATACAAAGAAAACACATGAATGGTGGTTTTTGGAGACTCACGGTTTGATCTTAGGATCCGGATGAATGATCTTCAAGGCTGAGATCTTGGTAATCCTTGGTGATCCTCAGCTGACCAGAAATCTCGAGGTAGGAGAGTGTGTGTGTGTTTGTTGTGTGGTTTAGGCAAAATGAGGCTACTAGGGTTTATTAAGTTTATTTATATCAGAGGCTAGTTTCGCTGGCAGTTTCGCTGGCCAGGCGAAACTAGCTCTGGTCACGAGTTAACGGGTAGCTTAGCTGGCTACCGGGCGACACTATAGTTTCGCCCGTTAGTTTCGCTGGCTACCAAATACAGGTCAATTTTCACATAATCAAGTATTTACAATTAATCATGCTATTCACAATAATAAGTCATGTATTTAAATCACATTGCACATAAAGACAATCAATGATGAACACATAACACATATGGACGGGTTCGGTGATCAACCAAAGGTCGTGGACGTATTCGGCCTAGTTAAGCATTAGTTACTTAAGTTAACACTTATAACGTAACTAACGGATTTGTCTAACGGAAGTTAACCTTGAAATTCTCGGGTGTCACATCATTCCCCTGAAATTGGAATTTTCGTCCCGAAAATTATTCTTGTGTCGTAGCGTTCGCAGCATCAGCTGTCGTCGTTGCTATCGTCGCTGGGGAAAGAAAGCAAAAAGTTTTTAGGGTTGTCACATCCTCCTCCTGTTAAGGAATTTTGGTCCCCAAAATTAAATCATACCTTGAGTTTCCGTGGACGTTTGCTCGAACAAGTGAGGATACTTTTTCTTCATCTGATCCTCACGTTCCCAAGTATATTCAGGTCCACGCCTTGAGTTCCATCGCACCTTGACGATCGGAATCTTGCTACGTTTGAGGGCTTTCTCCTCGCGTCCCATGATTTCTACTGGTTGCTCGATAAATCTCAAATGTTCGTCGATTTCCAATTCCTCCAGAGGAATTATTTCGATGTCTTCAGCCAGACATTTCTTTAGATTGGAAACGTGAAACACGTTGTGAACTCCATCGAGTTCAGCAGGGAGTTGCAATCGATAGGCCACCGGGCCTACTTCCCCAATAATTTCAAACGGACCGATGTAGCGAGGATTTAACTTTCCACGCTTCCCGAAGCGTATCACTCCCTTCCAGGGAGATACCTTCAACAATACTTTGTCACCCACCTCAAACTTTAGAGGTTTTCGGCGTTTGTCGGCATAACTCTTTTGTCGATCACGCGCTGCAGCTAGCCGTTGCCTGATTTGAATAATTCGCTCGGTCATATCATGGATAACTTCCGGTCCAGTGAGCCCTTTCTCACCCGTTTCAGCCCAACACACGGGCGATCTACATTTTCTGCCATAAAGTGCTTCGAAAGGTGCAGCACCTATACTTGAATGATAACTATTGTTGTAAGAGAACTCCACCAGTGGAAGGTGAGTCTCCCAATCTTTCCCAAAGTCAAGGACGCAAGCTCGGAGCATATCTTCTAAGGTTTGAATCGTTCGTTCCGTCTGACCGTCAGTCTGCGGGTGATAAGCTGTACTCATGTCTAGTCGGGTTCCCAATGCTTCCTGCATTGATTGCCATAATCGGGAAGTAAATCGAGGATCTCGATCGGAAATGATAGTCTTAGGCACACCGTGAAGCTTCACAATTTTGTCGATGTACAGCTTTGTTAATTTATCCATATTATCACTTTCCTTCATCGGGATAAAATGTGCAGATTTGGTTAACCGATCGATGACAACCCAAATCGCATCCGGTTGATTTGATCGATGAGGTAGTCCCGTTACAAAATCCATGGAGATGTCCTCCCATTTCCATTCTGGGATCTTTGGTTGTTGTAGTAAACCAGAAGGCTTTTGGTATTCAATCTTGACTCTTGAGCATGTAAGACACTTAGCCACATATCGCGCAATGTCGGCTTTCATGTTCGGCCACCAATAAAGATTTTTCAAGTCCTGATACATTTTATCTGATCCGGGGTGTACCGAGTATCTTGACTTGTGAGCCTCGTCCATCACGAGCTCACGGAGATTTCCAAACAAAGGAATCCAGATTCTGTCATTATAGTACGTGAGTCCATCGGACTTAACTTCAGAATGGCCATCTACACCACGCAGTGCTTCAGCTGCGAAGTTTTCTGCTTTCAAAGCTTCTCGTTGGCAGTCACGGATTCGATCCGGCAATCCCGTGTGAATAGTAAGTTGTAGCGCTCGTACCCTTCGAGGCTTTTCGTGCTCCTTTCGACTCAAGGCATCAGCCACAACATTGGCTTTTCCAGGATGATACTTAATTGCCAGATCATAGTCATTTAGTAACTCGACCCACCGTCGTTGTCGCATGTTGAGATCCTTTTGATCAAAGATGTGTTGTAAGCTCTTGTGGTCAGTAAATATTGTGCACTTTGTTCCATAGAGGTAATGTCTCCAAATCTTAAGTGCGTGGACAACGGCTCCTAATTCCAAATCATGAGTCGTGTAGTTCTTTTCAGTATCCTTTAGTTGCCTGGACCCGTAGGCAATTACCTTGTCCCGTTGCATCAACACACAACCAAGTCCTTGAATCGATGCATCGCAGTAAACCACAAAGTCGTCAATTCCATCGGGTAACGCGAGAATTGGAGCTGAACATAACATGTCTTTAAGCGTTTGGAACGCGCGCTCTTCTTTTTCACCCCATCTATATTGCACTCCTTTGTGCGTTAAAGCTGTTAAGGGTTGAGCTATTTGTGAGAAACCCTTAATAAACCTTCGATAATATCCGGCAAGTCCTAAAAATTGTCGGATTTCTGTTGGCGCTCTTGGGGTAGACCAGTTCTTTATTGCTTCCACTTTGGCTGGATCGACATGAATTCCATTCCTCATTAACAATGTGTCCAAGAAACTGGACTTCGCGGATCCAAAAATCGCACTTTGAAAACTTGGCATAAAGCTGTTCCTTGCGAAGCAATTCCAAAATAAGACGCAGATGCTCCTCGTGTTCTTCCTTTGACTTGGAGTAGATCAAAATATCGTCGATGAAAACTATCACAAACTTATCGAGGTACGGCTTGCACACTCGATTCATCAGGTCCATAAATACAGCAGGTGCATTGGTTAGCCCAAACGGCATAACCAGGAACTCGTAGTGTCCATACCGAGTTCTAAAAGCAGTCTTAGGAACATCCTCTTCACGAACACGAAGTTGGTGATAACCAGACCGTAGATCGATCTTTGAGTAGTAGCTTGAACCTTGCAGTTGATCGAAGAGATCGTCGATTCGAGGAAGTGGATACCGATTCTTGATCGTAACTTTGTTAAGCTCTCGGTAGTCAATGCACATGCGGAACGTTCCATCCTTCTTCTTAACAAACAGTACCGGAGCTCCCCATGGAGACGAACTTGGACGAATAAACCCCTTGTCGAGTAGCTCTTGTAGTTGCGCGGAGAGTTCGTTGAGTTCGCTTACAGCCAAACGATACGGAGCGCGTGCAATCGGAGCGGCACCTGGAGCCAAATCAATCCCAAACTCAACTTGTCGAAATGGAGGCAAGCCAGGCAGATCTTCAGGAAATACATCTTGGAAGTCGCGAACTATCGGGTAATCATCAATTTTGCGCTCGGGATGTGTCGTGTCAGTGACGTTTGCAAGAATCGCGAAGTGACCCTTACGGAGGCATTTCTGAGCTTTAAGGAATGAAATAATGCCGGTGACTGTTCCACCTTTCTCACCTTGAACCGTTAATACTTTACCGTCTTCGAGTGGGATACGAACCACTTTTTCTTGGCATAAAATTTCGGCTCGGTTTTCGGATAACCAATCCATTCCTACTATGACGTCGAAACTACCAATCGGGAAAGGCATAAGGTCAATTCCTAGGGTATGGCCAGCTAGTTCTAACTTACAGCCCTTAACTATCTGAGTCGTATCATGAAGTTTACCATTTGCTAGTTCTACCACATATTTAGCATCTAAGGCGATCGGTTTAGCATTAATTAGTCTAGCAAATTTAGTGGAAATAAAGCTTCTTTCAGCACCAGAATCAAATAAAACAGTAGCAAAGAAACCGTTCAAAATAAATTTACCATTAATCACGTTGGCGTCATTGCGAGCTTCACCCTGACCCATGACGAAAGCTCGACCTCTACCATTTCCACCATTTCCGTTTCCACCATTACCATTGCCATTCCCATTACCTCCGCCATTACCATTCCCACCGTTGTTTCCCTGATTGCCATTACCTTGTCTTCTTAACTGTGGGCAGTCTCTTTTAATGTGGCCTGGAGCACCACATTCATAACAATTCCCGTTACCGTTTCCCCTGGGAGCTTCAATGTTGCGGTTCTGACCATTGTTTCCATTGCCCCGATTGTTCCCATAGTTGTTCCCATGATTGTTGTTGTTCCTTCTGGGGCGGTTTTGTTGCTCAGGCAGAATCGCCCAACAGTCTTTCGCTTCGTGGCCTCCCTTACCACACCTTTCACAGCTCAGACTCTTTCTGCAAGTCCCAGCATGATGTTTCCCGCATTTGTTGCACATGGGTAGGTTACCCTTGTAGTTGCTCTGACCATTTCCGCCCTGGCGGTAGTTGCCACTGTTATTCCCAGACCTCTTGCTTTGACCTTGGGAGTTATAAGACCTCCCAGTGCTGTTCCCAACACTCTGAACATTCATTGAGTTCTCAGGAGCTTCATCATCAGCTTTTCTCTTGCCACTAAGGGCAGTCTTCTCGGTGGCTTTCGCAGGTAGAGTACCTTTCTCGACCTCTTGATCAGTGAGCTTGTGAGCCAAACGGATGGCTTGCTGTACGGTCGCGGGGTTGCTGGCAGTCACCAATCCTTTGATTTGAGGCGCGAGGCCTTCCAGATAACGCTCAATGCGTTTGAACTCAGCATCGACCATTGTGGGGCATAGGACCTCATACTCATGATATCGTGCGGTGTACTGCTCGATTTCAGACCCAGACATCTTCAAATTCAGGAATTCACCCTCAAGCTTCTTGACTTGGTCACGTGGACAGTATTCTTCCATGATCAGCTCCTTAAACGCTGCCCACTGCATGTTATTAGCCGCGTCTAGCCCAACCATCTGAATTTCAGCGTTCCACCAGGAGAGTGCAGCTCCTTCGAAGGTACCAGTAGCAAACTTCACCTTGCTTTCAGCTGGGCAGTTACACATGGAGAAAACCTTTTCGGACTTCTCAATCCACCTAAGGAGTCCTACAGCTCCTTCTTCGCCGGAAAATGTCATCGGCTTACAGTCCATGAAGGACTTGAACGTGCAGTGATGGTGGTTTCCTGATGCATAAATAGTTCGGATTTTAAAATTAAACAGGTCATGATATAATTGCTTTGTGCCTTAACCGGCATAATAGTTACCCTGTGCGGCATATGCAGCTTGGACGGCTGCCACCGCGGCTTGCACATGTTCAGTAATCATTGCTTGCAGCTGTGCAGGCGTCATGCTTATGTTGCCTCTTCCGTTTCCTCTTCCAGACATCTTGCTGAACAGTTAAAGTAGCCAGTGTTCAGTCACAGTTATATTTTATACATATCCCATAATATGTATATTAGCCAGTTCCCGTTATCCCACTATTAGTCCAGAAAAATTTTCGTGCAAAATCGAGGCGTCGTCGAGGATCGTCGTGAGTGCTATCGTCGAAGGTCGGCTTCCCATAAAGTCACCGTCGGCGTAGTCGTCGTAGTAGAAATCAGGACGTAGCGTGTAGCGTCGTTTCGTTGTCGCTTTCCCCAGAGTAGTGTGCGTATTCGCGGTCGCATTTCGTATTCGTGTGTGAAAATTTCCTAAGGTCTTCCGTTAGACTACTTAGACACGGTCTATACATATATATTTATATATATATATATATATACATACGTATTAAGCCTTTACTTACACAGCAGAGCGAGTATCCCAGGTTGGCACGTAAAAATTTTGTCTTTGGGAATTTGTTTATTCGTTTTGTAACCAAGGTTTTCAAGTTGCAGTTTCCAAATCGTTTTCAAAAATGATTCCAGTTCTCTGCAACTTATGGCTCTGATACCAATCTGTCACACCCCCAAAATACCACTAACGGAGTTTATACCGTTAAGGGGCGCGACTAGACCAGGATCCACAACCATAGTTACAAATACTAAACGAATCAGGGTTAGTTCAAACACAAGTTATAAATCAAAGTCTTAAATTACATACGCAGCGGAAAAATAATTGTCCTTAGCACTAACCACGTGCTTTACATAAATGTTGTTTTAAAATTCCCAAGTTCAGTTTAAACAGAAATAAATATCTTCTCGTGCCATGCCAACCTCCAACGGATACTCCTTAGCGATCTGCAAAAGTTTAAACCACGCAAGTGTCAACCTAACGGTTGGTGAGTTCACAGTGGGCTTGTCATGCATTGGCCCGGTCTCATAATCATAATTCGTGTCAAGGTATACTTACAAGTTATTTATTTGTGAAAAGCAATGCTCGTAATTAAATCTCAGTTTATAAATGAGTTTGTCCGTGACCTACGTCATCGGGTATGTACTAGTTCCGTAAAGTTAAAGGACTCAACCGATATCGCGGGTAGCTAATCCGTTGTTCCATGCTCTAAGGAAGTTTGTACCAAAGCTGACTTATTTTGTGGGGGCCGAGCCATCCCGTACGGTGCGGACCTACGTCATCGCGGTTTTTGCCTCCCCCGTGTCCTCCCCGGGACCACGGTCAAATAGGCTGATATTGTTCCTCCGTGCACTCCCCGTGCCACGGGGCGGAGTTTGTCAAACTCCAGTAGATCTACCCAACATCCCCTCGCTTTCACAAATTAATGGCACAATTAAGTTGAGGACTTTTAAGTTATAAGGCATCCTTAGAAAACATGTGATATCATGTGGTTCAGACTTTAACCTACACTAGCCATATTAAAACGTTTTCAGTTTTGTTTCAGAAAAATAGTTTGTTTGTAGTCCACAAGTGTTTCCCATAAAACACTTCAGTTCATCAAGTGGGTGCCGAGCATCCCGAGTTCTCTTGTTCATTGGTAGGTGCCTAGCACTCTAGAGTTTATCAGCATTGTTTTTCGTTAAGTTATTCGGTGTGGCCCAAACGGACTCACAGTAAGCGGGTTAGTGACACTCACCTTTGGTTGCACTGCTACACTTCAAGTAATCCAAATATTGTTGTTTAACGAAGACCTAGAACACGTTTAGGTCTTAAGTATTAGTTTCGTGTCTAATCTTTACTTAACGTCACTATGGCCCATAACATAGCACGTTGCAACTATGACTCGACATACCGACACACGACACCAATGGTTGATCATAAACAAGGGTTCATATAAATCAGATATCAAGCATGTTTCATCATGGCATAATCATGTAAGTCATGGCATAACACTTAAGCAAATTTCACAAGTTTGGTTTTTAGGTCAGGTCTTAGTTTCGCTAGCACAGTTTCGCTAGGCAGTTTCGCTAGGTGCACGGGCAGCACTTTCGCTAGGCAATGCCCGGTGACACAGTTTCGCTAGGCTAGTTTCGCCCGAAACTGCTGACGCAGTTTCGCTAGCCTAGTTTCGCAGGGAAACTGGTTTGAACTTTCGTTCAGGTATTTCGCTCGGTAGTTTCGTTCGAGCTGGTCTGGTCTGGTTACCCGGCGACACTATAGTTTCGCTGGGTAGTGTCGCTGGAAGGAGATATAGTTTCGCTACTTAGTTTCGCCCAGAGAACACGCAGTTTCGCTGGTCGCGAAAAACATACGGATTTGCCTAAAAATCAACCTAACAGCTTCTGATCTTACATGCAATTCATTATTTAGCATTCATAGGCATTTACTAACATAAATCAAGCAACTTTAACACGTTTAACATGCATTTTGTCATCAAATCACCAAAAAGCACATTTTAACCTAAAATGACCTAATCTAGCATAAATCATCATTATGGTATGTTTTTACACGTAAAGTTTCTGACTTTATGGTAGATCTAGCATTCCTAAGCAACATATTAAGAGATCAGGTGATTTCATGTAGATTTAGGCATGCTTTTAAGAGAAATACAAAGAAAACACATGAATGGTGGTTTTTGGAGACTCACGGTTTGATCTTAGGATCCGGATGAATGATCTTCAAGGCTGAGATCTTGGTAATCCTTGGTGATCCTCAGCTGACCAGAAATCTCGAGGTAGGAGAGTGTGTGTGTGTTTGTTGTGTGGTTTAGGCAAAATGAGGCTACTAGGGTTTATTAAGTTTATTTATATCAGAGGCTAGTTTCGCTGGCAGTTTCGCTGGCCAGGCGAAACTAGCTCTGGTCACGAGTTAACGGGTAGCTTAGCTGGCTAACGGGCGACACTATAGTTTCGCCCGTTAGTTTCGCTGGCTACCAAAACAGGTCAATTTTCACATAATCAAGTATTTACAATTAATCATGCTATTCACAATAATAAGTCATGTATTTAAATCACATTGCACATAAAGACAATCAATGATGAACACATAACACATATGGACGGGTTCGGTGATCAACCAAAGGTCGTGGACGTATTCGGCCTAGTTAAGCATTAGTTACTTAAGTTAACACTTATAACGTAACTAACGGATTTGTCTAACGGAAGTTAACCTTGAAATTCTCGGGTGTCACACCGATGGTTGATCATAAACAAGGGTTCACATATTACAGAAATCATAGCATGTTTCATCATAGCATAATCATGTAAGTCATAGCATAACATTCAAATAAGTTGCACAAGTTTGGGTTTAGGTCTGATCACAGTTTCGCTAGCAGTTTCGCTAGAGTTTCGCTGTGCAGTGTCGCTGCACAGTTTCGCTGTGTGCATGGGCAGCACTTTCGCTAGGCAATACCCGATGACACAGTTTCGCTAGCTAGTTTCGCCCGAAACTGTTGGCACAGTTTCGCTAGACTAGTTTCGCCCGAAACTGGTTGAACTTTCGTTCAGGGACAAGGTCTATGGTTGTTTCGCTCGATAGTTTCGTTCACTGGCGATACTACAGTTTCGCTGTATAGTGTCGCCTGAAGGAGATGTACATAATTTCGCTATACAGTTTCGCCCAGAGAACATGCAGTGTCGCTGGTCGCGAAAAAACTCACAAATCAGCCTAAAAATCAACCTAACAGCTTCCATACTTCATGTAATTCAATATCTAGTATGCATAATCATTTACCAACATCAAACAACAAGTTTTAACACCTTAAACATGGATTTCTATCATCAAATCACCAAAAATGCATTTTAAACCTAAAATGACCTAATCTAGCATAAATCTTCATTATGGTTTGATTTCACACGTAAAGTTACTGACTTTATGATAGATCTAGCATCCCTAAGCATCATATCAAAAGATCAAGTGATTCTATGAAGATCTAAGCATGCTTTATGAAGAAAACACATAGAAAACACATAGAAATGGTTCATGGGACTCACGGTTGATTCTAGGATCGATGGATGATCTTCATAACTCAGAGATGGTGGCTGATTCTTGGTGGTTCTTGGCTGGAATCAGCTGGTCCAGAAGTTTCAGGAGAGTGTGTGTGTTTTTGGAGAAAAGGTGCAAGAAATGGGGCTTCTAGGGTTTTATGTCCTTATATAACAGGGGCTAGTTTCGCTGGCAGTTTCGCTGGCCAAGCGAAACTGGCTCTGTAAGTCCATGGTTTGGCTACCGGGCGACACTATAGTTTCGCCCGTAGTTTCGCTGGAAACCAAAAGTAACCAGTTTACATTTTTAAGCAAGATAAGCACGGTTCATGAATTGTCATGCTATTCATAATACTAAATCATGTATTTAAATCACATTGCACATAATAACTATAAATTAATGAACACATAACACATATGGGCGGGTTCGGTGATCAACCAAAGGTCGTGGACGTATTCGGCCTAGTTAAGCATTAGTTACTAAGTTAACACTTATAACGTAACTAACGGAGATTGTCTAACGGAAGTTAACCTTGGAATTCTCGGATGTCACATCATCCCCTTGTAAATGGAATTTTCGTCTCGAAAATAATTCTTGCGTTGTAGCGTTCGCAGCCTCAGCTGTCGTCGTTGCTGTTGTTGCTGAGGAAAGAAAGCAAAAATTTTAGGGTCGCCACATCCTCCTCCTGTTAAAGGAATTTTGGTCCCCAAAATTAAATCATACCTTGAGTTTCTGTGGACGTTTGCTCGAACAAGTGAGGATACTTTTTCTTCATTTGATCCTCTCGTTCCCAAGTATATTCAGGTCCACGTTTTGAGTTCCATCGAACCTTGACGATCGGAATCTTGCTACGTTTGAGGGCTTTCTCCTCGCGTCCCATGATTTCTATCGGTTGCTCGATAAATCTCAAATGTTCATCAATTTCCAATTCCTCCAAAGGAATTATTTCAGTGTCTTCAGCCAGACATTTCTTTAGATTAGAGACGTGAAACACGTTGTGAACTCCATCGAGTTCGGCAGGGAGTCGTAAACGGTAGGCCACCGGGCCTACTTCCCCAATGATTTCAAATGGACCAATATAGCGAGGATTCAACTTTCCACGCTTTCCGAAGCGTATCACTCCTTTCCAGGGAGATACCTTCAATAGTACCTTGTCACCTACTTCGAACTTCAAAGGTTTACGGCGTTTGTCGGCATAACTCTTTTGTCTGTCACGTGCTGCAGCTATCCGCTTTCTGATTTGAATGATCCGTTCAGTTGTATCATGAATGATTTCCGGTCCGGTGAGTCCCTTCTCACCCGTTTCAGCCCAACACACGGGCGATCTGCATTTTCTGCCATAAAGAGCTCAAAAGGTGCTGCACCAATGCTCGTATGATAACTGTTGTTGTAGGAGAACTCCACCAATGGAAGATGAGCCTCCCAGTCTTTACCGAAGTCGAGAACGCAAGCTCGGAGCATGTCTTCCAAAGTCTGAATAGTTCGTTCTGTCTGACCATCAGTCTGTGGGTGATAAGCTGTACTCATATCCAGTTTGGTTCCCAGTGCTTCTTGCATAGATTGCCACAGTCGGGAAGTAAATCGGGGATCTCGATCTGAGATAATGGTCTTAGGCACTCCATGACGTGCCACAATTCGATCGATGTACAGCTTTGTTA
The DNA here is from genome assembly GCA_039602395.1 of Deinandra increscens subsp. villosa. Classification (NCBI taxonomy): domain Eukaryota; kingdom Viridiplantae; phylum Streptophyta; class Magnoliopsida; order Asterales; family Asteraceae; genus Deinandra; species Deinandra increscens. Next base: position 34,206,090 of record JBCNJP010000008.1, on the reverse strand, counting down.
ACTTATCCATATTGTCACTTTCCCTCATCGGGATAAAATGTGCAGACTTGGTTAAACGATCAATGATAACCCAAATCGCATCCGGTCGATTTGATCGATGAGGTAATCCTGTTACGAAATCCATAGAGATCTCCTCCCATTTCCATTCTGGGATGTTTGGTTGCTGTAATAACCCAGAAGGCTTTTGATACTCGATCTTAACTCTTGAGCACGTTAAACACTTAGCCACATATCGCGCAATGTCGGCTTTCATGTTTGGCCACCAATACAAGTTCTTCAAATCTTGGTACATTTTGTCCGATCCAGGATGCACCGAATACCTTGACTTGTGAGCCTCGTCCATCACGAGCTCACGAAGATTTCCAAGTAAAGGAACCCAAATTCTATCATTGTAATACCTGAGTCCGTCGGACTTAATTTCGGAGTTACCATCCACCCCTCGCAGTGCTTCAGCTGCGAAATTTTCCTCTTTTAAAGCTTCTTGTTGGGCATCGCGGATCCGATCCGGCAATCCCGTGTGAATGGTAAGTTGCAGCGCTCGTACTCGTCGAGGCTTTTCATACTCCTTTCGGCTTAATGCATCTGCCACAACATTGGCTTTTCCCGGGTGATACTTAATTGCTAAGTCATAGTCATTTAGTAACTCAACCCACCGTCGTTGTCGCATGTTGAGATCCTTCTGATCAAAGATGTGTTGTAAGCTTTTGTGGTCGGTAAATATTGTGCACTTTGTTCTGTAGAGGTAATGTCTCCAAATCTTGAGTGCATGAACAACGGCTCCTAATTCCAAATCATGCGTTGTATAATTCTTCTCAGTGTCCTTCAGTTGCCTGGACCCATAGGCAATCACTTTGTCCCGTTGCATCAACACGCAACCGAGTCCTTGGATGGATGCATCACAGTAAACTACAAAGTCGTCAACCCCATCGGGTAACGCGAGTATCGGAGCTGAACATAACATGTCTTTAAGAGTTTGAAACGGGTGTTCTTCTTTTTCACCCCATCTATATTGCACTCCTTTGTGCGTTAAGGCTGTTAAGGGTTGAGCCAATTGCGAGAAACCCTTGATGAACCTTCGGTAATATCCGGCTAGTCCCAAAAATTATCGGATTTCGGTCGGCGCTCTCGGGGTAGACCAATTCTTGATAGCTTCCACTTTAGCTCGGTCGACATGAATTCCATTCTGATCAACAATGTGTCCAAGAAACTGGACTTCGCGAATCCAAAAATCGCACTTCGAAAACTTGGCATAAAGCTGTTCCTTGCGAAGTAATTCCAAAATAAGTCGTAGGTGCTCCTCGTGTTCTTCCTTTGTCTTGGAGTAGATCAAAATATCATCGATGAAAACTATCACAAACTTATCGAGGTACGGCTTGCACACTCGATTCATCAGATCCATAAATATCGCAGGTGCATTGGTTAGCCCAAACGGCATAACCAGGAACTCATAGTGTCCATACCGAGTTCTGAACGCAGTCTTGGGGACATCCACATCGCGAACACGAAGTTGGTGATATCCAGACCGTAGATCAATCTTTGAGAAGTAGCTCGAACCTTGCAGTTGGTCGAAGAGATCGTCGATTCGAGGAAGTGGATACCGATTCTTGATTGTAACTTTGTTAAGCTCTCGGTAGTCGATACACATTCGGAACGTTCCATCTTTCTTCTTAACAAATAGTACCGGTGCTCCCCATGGAGACGAACTTGGGCGTATGAAACCTTTTTCAAGTAACTCTTGAAGTTGTGCGGAGAGTTCGTTGAGTTCACTTACAGCCAAACGGTACGGTGCGCGTGCAATCGGAGCGGCTCCAGGAGCTAAATCGATTCCAAACTCGACTTGTCGAAATGGAGGTAAACCAGGTAGATCTTTAGGAAATACATCTTGGAAGTCGCGAACTATCGGGTAGTCGTCAATTCTACGCTCGGGAAGTGTTGTGTCAGTGACGTTTGCAAGGATCGCGAAGTGACCTTTACGAAGGCACTTTTGAGCTTTGAGAAACGAGATAATACCGGTGACTATTCCACCTTTTTCACCTTGAACTGTTAATACTTCACCGTCCTTGAGTAGAATACGAACCACTTTTTCTTGGCATAGTATTTCAGCTCGGTTTTCAGATAACCAGTCCATTCCTACTATGACATCAAAACTACCAATCGGGAAAGGCATAAGATCGATTCCTAACGTATGGCCAGCTAGTTCTAACTTACAGTCCTTAACTATCTGAGTTGTATCATGAAGCTTACCATTCGCTAACTCTACCACATACTTAGCATCTAAGTCAATTGGTTTAGCATTAATCAACTTAGCAAATTTAGTGGAAATAAAACTTCTTTCAGCACCAGAATCAAACAATATAGTAGCGAAGAAACCATTTAGTATGAATTTACCGTTAATCACGTTGGCGTCGTTGCGAGCTTCCCCTTGACCCATGACGAAGGCACGACCTCTACCATTCCCACCATTTTCGTTTCCGCCATTACCATTCCCACCGTTACCATTTCCGTTGCCCTGGTTTCCACCGTTGCCATTGTTACCATTCCCTTGTCTGCGCAATTGCGGGCAATCTCTTTTTATGTGGCCTTAAGCACCACATTCAAAACAGCCACGGGCTCCACCATTGTTGTTGTTCTGATTGTTTCCTTGCCCGTTGCGGTTGTTTCCATTTCCCCTGTTGTTATTTCCTCCTTAGTTCTGACCGTTGTTGTTTAACTTTTGCAAGTTGGTCCAGCAGTTGTTGGCTTCATGCCCCAGTTTACCACACCTTCCACATTCCAGGCCTTTGCTACACATACCATTGTGGTGTTTCCCGCACTTGTTACAATACAGGGCTTTACCCTTGTAGTTTCCATTCCCACCTTGACGATTGTTACTCCCACTGTTGCTGCCATTGTTGAAATTGAACCTTGTGTTGTCAGATCGCTTGTTCTGATATTGGGAGTTAGAGGACCTCCCAGATTGATTCCCGACAGTTTGATTGTTCACAGAAGTCGCTGGAGCTTCTTCTTCAGCCTTACGCTTGCCACTTAAGGCAGTCTTTTCAGAGATTCTTGCAGGAAGTGTACCTCTCTCAACCTCCTGATCGGTAAGCTTATAAGCCAAACAGATGGCTTGCTGCACAGTTGTTGGGTTGCTAGCTGTCACCAAGCTCTTGATTTGGGGTACGAGACCCTCCAGATAACGCTCAATGCGTTTAAATTCAGCATCAACCATTGACGGACATAGCACCGCGTACTCGTGGTAGTGCGCAGTGTATTCCTCAATTTCAGATCCAGACATCTTGGAGTTCAGAAATTCTCCTTCCAACTTCTTGACTTGATCTCGAGGGCAATACTCCTCCATAACTAGTTCCTTAAACGCTTCCCAATCCATGTTGTTAGCCGCATTTACCCCAATCATCTGAATTTCAGCGTTCCACCAGGAGAGAGCAGCTCCCTCGAAAGTACCAGTCGCAAATTTCACCTTGCTCTCAGCAAGGCAGTTACACATAGAGAAGACCTTCTCAGACTTCTCGATCCACCTGAGGAGTCCTACCGCTCCTTCCTCGCTGGAAAACGTCATTGGCTTACAATCCATGAAGGACTTAAACGTGCAGTGATGGACGTTTCCTGATGCAATTAATAGTTCGGGCTTTAAGTTTAAACAGATCAAAATATATTTCGTTTTGTGCCTTAAACGGCATAATAATTACCCTGTGCGGCGTATGCAGCTTGGACGGCTGCCACCGCGGCTTGCACGTGCTCGTTTATCATCGCTTGCAGTTGTGCAGGTGTCATGTTAATGTTGCTCCTTCCGTGTCCTCTTCCAGACATTTTGCTGAACAGTTAAAGTAGCCAGTGTTCAGTCACAGTTATATTCTATACATATCCCATAATATGTATTTTAACCATTTCCCGTTATTCCACTATTAGTCCAGAAAAGATTTTTTTTTGTGCAAAATCGAGGCGTCGTCGGAGAACGTCGTAAGTCGTAAAGGCTATCGTCGAAAGTCGGCTTTCCCATAAAAGTCACCGTCGGCGTAGTCATCGTAGTAGAAATCAGGACGTAGCGTGTAGCATCGTTTCGTTGTCGCTTTCCCCCGAATTTGTGCGTGTATTAGCGTTCGCATTTCATGTTCGTGTGTGAAAATTTTCCCTAAGGTTTTCCGTTAGACTACCTAGACACGGTCTATATATATACTTATATATATATATATATACATATGAAGCATTTACTTACACAGCAGAGCGAGTATCCCAGGTTGGCACGTGAAAATTTTGTTTTGGGAATTTGTTGGTTCGTTTGTAACTAAGGTTTCAAGTTGCAGTTTCCAAATCGTTTTTCAAAATGATTTCAGTTCTCTGCAACTTATGGCTCTGATACCAATCTGTCACACCCCCAAATAACCACTAACGGAATTTATACCGTTAAGGGGTGCGAACAAACCAGGACCACAACCATTAGTTACAATTACTAAACGAATCAGAGTTAAGTCCAATGTTCATAAATACAACAGTTAAAATACGCAGCGGAATAAAAACATAAGTCTCTCAGAACTACCCACGTGCTTTAATTACAAAACATAAATTGTCGTTAAATTCCGGAATTTAGTTTAAAATAAAAGTAAGTATCTTCTTGTGCCATGCCAACCTCCAGTGGATACTCTTCAACGATCTGCAAAAGTGAAAACCACACAAGTGTCAACCTAACGGTTGGTGAGTTCACGGTGGTCATGACATGCATTGGCCCGGTCTCATAATCGTATTCATCAACATGTAAATAAGTAATAGATTTGCAAAACATTGCCAAGTGTTGAATTACCGAATATGCACTAGTTAAGTAAAAGTTAAAGCGGTCAACCGATATCGCGGGTAGCTAATCCGGTTTCCATGCACTAAGGAAGTTCGTACCAAGGCTGAAAGCTGACGTATCAGAGTTCGGCATTTGCCGATGGTGTGTGCCTCCAGTTGTGTTCCTCTTGGGACCCACAACTAAAACAGGCTGATATTGAACTCCGTTCGGCCTCCAACCGGTTGGCTACACATTTGTGTACCGCGGAGCAGGGTTTGTCAAACCCTCAGTAGATCTACCCAACATCCCCTTGCTTCTCAGATCAACGGTACTAAATTGTTGAGGACTTTTTAAGTTTTAAGGCATCCTTAGAAATCATGTGATATCATTTGGTTTAGACTTTAACCTACACTAGTCATATTAAAAATGTTTATTCTGGATTTCTTTTGAAATCCTAAAAAGAGTTTAAGTGTCAAAATGGTTGTTCCGGATTTCCTTTGAAATCCCAAGTGTTATCGAATAGTTGGATTGCGGATTTCATTTGAAATCCCAAGGATGGACAGTTACAAGTGCTTCCCATAAAACACTCCAACTTCCATAACAGATATCCCATTTGGCGATACCTCAAAATGTCAGCGTTGTTTTCCATTTAGTATATTCGTTGTGACCCAAACGGGCTCACAATTAAAGGGTTTGTGAAACTCACCTTAGGTTGCTCAGCTACACTTGCTAATTAATCCAATTATTGCTTAACGAAGACCTATGAACACGTTTAGGTCTTAAGTATTAGTTTTGTGTCTAATCATTAACTTATCGTCACTATGGCCCATAACATAGCACGTTGGAACTACGACACGACATAACGACACACGACACCGATGGTTGATCATAAACAAGGGTTCACATATTACAGAAATCATAGCATGTTTCATCATAGCATAATCATGTAAGTCATAGCATAACATTCAAATAAGTTGCACAAGTTTGGGTTTAGGTCTGATCACAGTTTCGCTAGCAGTTTCGCTAGAGTTTCGCTGTGCAGTGTCGCTGCACAGTTTCGCTGTGTGCATGGGCAGCACTTTCGCTAGGCAATACCCGATGACACAGTTTCGCTAGCTAGTTTCGCCCGAAACTGTTGGCACAGTTTCGCTAGACTAGTTTCGCCCGAAACTGGTTGAACTTTCGTTCAGGGACAAGGTCTATGGTTGTTTCGCTCGATAGTTTCGTTCACTGGCGATACTACAGTTTCGCTGTATAGTGTCGCCTGAAGGAGATGTACATAATTTCGCTATACAGTTTCGCCCAGAGAACATGCAGTGTCGCTGGTCGCGAAAAAACTCACAAATCAGCCTAAAAATCAACCTAACAGCTTCCATACTTCATGTAATTCAATATCTAGTATGCATAATCATTTACCAACATCAAACAACAAGTTTTAACACCTTAAACATGGATTTCTATCATCAAATCACCAAAAATGCATTTTAAACCTAAAATGACCTAATCTAGCATAAATCTTCATTATGGTTTGATTTCACACGTAAAGTTACTGACTTTATGATAGATCTAGCATCCCTAAGCATCATATCAAAAGATCAAGTGATTCTATGAATCGATGGATGATCTTGCACATAGACTCAGAGATGGTGGCTGATTCTTGGTGGTTCTTGGCTGGAATCAGCTGGTCCAGAAGTTTCAGGAGAGTGTGTGTGTTTTTGGAGAAAAGGTGCAAGAAATGGGGCTTCTAGGGTTTTATGTCCTTATATAACAGGGGCTAGTTTCGCTGGCCAAGCGAAACTGGCTCTGTAAGTCCATGGTTTGGCTACCGGGCGACACTATAGTTTCGCCCGTAGTTTCGCTGGAAACCAAAAGTAACCAGTTTACATTTTTAAGCAAGATAAGCACGGTTCATGAATTGTCATGCTATTCATAATACTAAATCATGTATTTAAATCACATTGCACATAATAACTATAAATTAATGAACACATAACACATATGGGCGGGTTCGGTGATCAACCAAAGGTCGTGGACGTATTCGGCCTAGTTAAGCATTAGTTACTAAGTTAACACTTATAACGTAACTAACGGAGATTGTCTAACGGAAGTTAACCTTGGAATTCTCGGATGTCACAAGGTTATTTCTTGATATGTGTGATGTGCATGACAAATCTGATATATGCAAGTATGATATCAAGTTAATGCCTGCCTGCTAACTGTGGTTTATCATCTTGATGAGTATTGTGTGATCAATCTGCAAAAACAGAATAAGAGATATCCTTGTGTATGCATGCGTTCTTTTGAAAGATTTAAGCTTGTTTGATTTTCTTTATTTTTTCAAACGATCGGTCTTTCTTTGTGTATCGAAAGTTCGACCTGATTGTTGTTCGTTTGAGGTTCTGGTTTATTTTTCTTGGTGTTTCGTATAATTCATCGGACTTTCCCTGCGTATACGAAAGTATCGACCTGATTGTTGTTGAATTATACGACTTCAACTTGTTTTCTCTTTCTTATTTTGTTAAATCCGAGACCTTATCTGCGTATCGAAAGATCGACCTTAAGGTAGACGATTTAACATTTCTGCTTTCTTTTTGCATGACACAAAATGGATGTTTATATCTCTGAAAGATAAATTCTATAAAGCAAGCACAAATATTTGTATGATCGAAAATATCTGCATGATATGGCTTAGCTTGAAAAATGATGAGTTGCCAATATCTTTGAAAAGTGTGAGGACCATGCTATCAGTGCTTGAATAATATACCTCAAATATATCAAAAAGCTATAAAAATTGATTTGTGCATGCTGAAATAAATAAGGAATTGTTGTATCTGCTATCATCTTTGCATGCATGCTGACTAAGTCGAAATTGAAGCGTGCTTGATGTGTTATGTCTAATATGATCTCACGTTGTGGTCTTTCTCACCAAAAACAAAAATAGAGATTAATTTTGTATTGCATTTATGTTTCAGTTTCATAATATCCAAAAAGATTTTAGGTGTGTTATGATATAAAGTTTAGAAAATCCAAAAATATTTTACTTCTTCTTTGTTTTCGATCTGATCGACACGGGATACAATAAATTTTCAAAATTGATTTCAAATCATCTTGGTTCTCCAAGGAGAAGGTTTCCAAGATTAATGTTATGTTCGAAAAAGAAAAACTACAACTTCTATCTTCTGAAGCTTATAGGTTGAAAAGATCAAAGTCTCTCAAATAGATCTCAGAATGGATCTCATGCATGGTTGCAAAGCTGTCAAAGAGTTTATTCCTTTAGCCAGTCTGAGGACAAACTAACAAGGAATACTTTCTCAAATGGTTCAGTTGGCACAGTCATGTTCCTGACATGCCTACCTTACATCAACAAATAGGAGTTTCAAAGAGGTTGAAGATCTGATACAACACACGTCAAGGGGGAGTCTGTTAGAGCATTTTCTGTGTAATGTGTGTGTATCTCAGTTAGTTTCGTTAGTGATGTTTAGTTAGAATTGTTAGATCATGTTATAGGGTAGATTTTGTTATTACACTATAGTTGAAAGGTTTGTTAGTGTCAAATATATGAATCTCATATTTGAGATTCATATATCAACGAACTTTGATTTGAAGCTGCTAAGGAACCATATTTCGATCTAATCAGCGGACTAGAGGAGGAAGGCCAACGGACCAAGCTACTCTATATATATCAGTTGATCCATAGCTCACATAAAACTTCTCATAACCGTTTACTCGAGTTCATCATCCTAGAGAGAGAGAGATTTTTGATCTTGAATTTCAGAGAGTTTTATGTTTAGATCATTGATTAGGATCGTTCAACAATTTTATATCATGTAATCTCTGATCAATATGAGCTATAAACCGAGACTAATTTACCTTTTGTGTTCTTGAGTTTTCGGTAATCTTTCGGTCCAATTTCGGTGTTTAAATCACTAGATCGGGACAAATTGGTTTTACAATGTGTGAGTTTGTAATTAAACAAACTCACATCCTACTAGCTAAGGTTCGCCGAAATAGACAAAAGGGAGAGAGAGAGAGAGGGAATTCGTGACTTGAGAGAGACCAGAGAAAGATTTCGGTGGCTTAACTGAAACCTGTGTAGAAATCGAGTTGTAATAGTAATCAACTATTTGATCACCTAATCGTAAATGTTTGTTAACTTTGTTGATTCATCGTTTATTATTTCTTCTCACACTTGATTCAATCAATCACTTGGATTACGCACTCATGATTTACCATTGATATCGTGTTTCGACTATAATCGATATGTGATAAGGCTTGAGTCACACCCACTCCGCGGCCGCCACTGCGGGGAGGGTGTGGGACCTGCTACCCGTATCAGAACATGCAGAAGCAAACATATACCTATCTCAGCACGGGCTGACCAGCCCAGTAATGAAACGAAGGGACATACCCAAGTGTCCATCATCTTAGAGAGGGCTACAGTTTGTAATCTCTGTGGTGCACTATTGTATTCTCTACGTTTCATTGAGGCCCAGTTACTCCAAGACTGGTACAACACCGTAGACCGCAACAGTAGATCGCGAACTTAAGCTACCCAACTGCTAGGTCTTGCACACAACAAGTCTAGTTAAACCCTGCCTATCCTTCAAGTCATCCCTGTAGTTACTTACCTGCATATGAACCAAAAATATGTCAACAACAAACGTTGTTGGTGAGTCGTAGCAGTTGACTCCAAAATAATCCACAACGAATCAAAATAATACTCTGCCTGTTACAAAACCAACCAAATATCAAACCAGCAATCGGAGCAAACTCAAAGCGAATTTCCCGAGTCCCTCCTCATGTTTCAAACATATGCGACATCACCCGTTCAACCAATCACAAGTAACCAAGTAACCAAAAAGGGGCCCAAACAGTGGGTACGCGGCACCTGATCTACCTACACAGTTGTTAGGATACGCATATGCCTCGTGGCCTACTCCCATCTCAGGAACATAACAAATGGCCTAAATTGACCTTAAGATCTTCCCAAACGTGGTGAGAACCGCTGGTACCGAACACAAACGCGGTGGGATTCCGCCGGTACCACAAACAAGATATCAAACACGGCACAATATCCACAAATAAAACAATAATACAACGTTTGACAAGGTTCATATGCACCCCAAAGACAGTTAAGCAAAAGGGAAACTACAATTCACAGTCGGTCTAGCATCCAAATGGAATGTTAGCCAATTACTCGACAATTCATCAAACTCGGAGAATCTGATGACCTAAACAAACATAGGTACCTTTAATTTAACACGACAATAATACTGGTTAGGCTCGGTTGTGCTCCGCGCCCAAAATATACGATACGTCTGTAGGTTGAAGTCCCGATACGATCGGATGTTCAATATATACAGTCATATGGCTTAAACCCGGATATGATCGTATTTTATTTGTCCTTCTCTAATAGGACAGTTCCTGTCGAACACGGTGGCATTGCCCTCAATGGCAATACGACCGTGTGACTTGATGACAGATTATCTAATCTAACGAATCTCTCAGATTACGAATGGTTCTATTTTTATTAACCTTAGAATATTTCCCAAAGTCATAGTTTATATATCTATACATAGATACTTATTCGATTACGTTTCTCATGATATTATGACTTTTATAAAGGAGAAAGCGTAGCTTTTGTCCACATAAAATCATAAGCATGTTTACATAAAATGATAACTTTTGTTGCATAAAATCATGGTTTGTTTATATAAAATCATGACTTCGTTTAACGGAAAATCGTAACTTATATATATATATATATATATATATATATATATATATATATATATTTATAAAATCTCTCGTTTCCATTTGGTTTTATCTTCTATAAAACCTTATAGAGTTTTACATAAAATGATAGCTTTTATATATAGGTTTACTCGTTTATATTTCACATGAAATGATAGGTTTCATTAACATAAAATGATAAATTTTATTCACGAACTCCATAACCTTTATGTAAGTAATATTTCGCTAGGAGGTGCGGGAAAATCAACATCAATTAGAGCCTTAGGGGTCGTGGCCCTAGCAGTAGGCTTAGTCGTTCTCTTCTTCTTGATGGTTCTGTTAGAGGAGGACCCAACACCCGAGTTTCCTTGTGTTAGATCGGTGGCATTGTACAACTTCCTAAGCCACCCAACGGCCGCGGCGACGAATACAACGATCCATGCTGAGAAAAAGAGAAGAAATCATGGGAAAATGGGTACATTAGGGTGAGTGACCGATGTAAAATCATGAGACAACTGATTTTGATAAATCATAGAATGCCGAGAATCATAAGAGAAAATCGTAAAATCATCGACATATAAAACAAGAAATTAGGTCGAAATTTTCACTTAGGGCACAAAAGGTTAAGTGTTTGACAGTGAGATGGTGTAACTCAGATTATCATAGATTATTGAAAATTTTACATACAACACGTAAAACACAAAATCGAATGATTTTCGAAAAACATACGGAATGGCCCTCATTTCCCGAGTGGGGAACTACAACCGTGACTGATCAGAGTAAGGTCCTAGTGTTTGACATGCTTTGGCCTAATAGATTTCAACACTCTCATCGGGGCGTCCTAGGTGGGCGTCCGGGTCCATCAATTTAAACTTGTACGCAACGCTTTTCTAGTCAGAGACCCCGACCACCGGTGCTTCCACCCTTTCAGTTACTACATGTCAATCATTAAGACCCCGTGTCTGACGAGATCATAAAATCGGAAATCAACATCCTAAATGGTACATAAGGCACCATATCTAAGGAAAGAGACTAGGAAGCCTCAAGTGAATTGTGTATAGGTGCGTGCTAATCGATAAGAGCAACAGCTAAACATGCATGATTAAGAAGCAATTATAGGACATAAAAATCATATATGCATGCTATGCATGAGGCACTCATGCGGGCACCTAAGGCATAAGTCTAGGTCAGCCGGTTCTAATAACCTAGATCTATATAGCTGTGGCTCTGATACCAATCTGTCACACCCCAACCGACGGCGGAATACGTCGGGGCGTGATGATTGTCCATATGCACACAACACTGTTTAATGTTGCGATTTTCTTAATCAACCCATTTCATATAATTATTCATTACAATACAAAATATGATTCAACAAAGCAAGACAATTAAATTAATTAATTAGGTCACGCTAAGTCCGCATGCGATACTATGTGTCATCATCAAGGCTAAACATCATCAAACTGCACAACCTGTAACATGTATAAAATAAAGGTCAACTACAAATAGTTGGTGAGTAAACATAGGTTTAGTGTACTACATAGATTAAAACATGCGAGCCAATGTGTTAAGCGCGATCGAGTATGATAACCACAATGATATAGAGCAAATGGGGGGGGGGGGTGCATGAGCCAACCCTAACCTCAAGGTTTCCAATCACAAGGCGCCACACACGAGGCATGCCAAGTGGGCTTGTCAAGCCAATAGATCTATCACCGTAACCCCGACTTTTTGCAGCCAATGTCACGCGAATACGAACTTGATAACGCGCTTGATCACAACCATTCATAAATAAACACACAAGTTTACATACAAGAGTACACATAATCACATAGAATTCGCATGTACTTTTAGAGTAAAGAATCTTGAGTAAGGGTTTTGAATACAATACATGTTGCACCCTAAATCGTTTAAATAAAGAGGGGCTATGAATACTCACCTTGGATTGTAGGGACTGTTGTGAAGTCCTCGGATTGAATTAGGACACGAGTAAACTATCTTTGGAAAGCTAACTCAACGACTTAATCATGTAGTTTGAGTTTGTTCAGTTTCAGTTTGTTATGACCAAGATATTGCCTCCTAAAGTCATCCTAACATTCTGTCTAAATTCTATAATCTCATGTAGTGCATGGTTTAAGGTTGATAAAATTCAAACCAATTCTTTTGATTAGTTTAACCATTTGTATATGTTATATAACATACTTAACAATTATTTCTTTAACAACTAAACCATATAACAACAACATATCATCAAGTTGAACCATTATAAATACTTAAGTAAGTGATAGAACATGAAATGAAGGAGAGTTTTCTCACATAAACGAGCGACAGGAACGTAGGAGGGGACCAACGAGACTTTAATGGCACATGAAACAATTCAAGATATACTTGAATATGGCTTACTAATGCCTGAAACTAATGCTAGAGCTGCTGTCCAAAACAGTGAATAAAACAACATTAAAAGTGGCCTTTTCGGTGTCGAAATGGGTCGAAAAGGGCTGTTTTGAAACCGTAACCAAGAGAGAACAAACTGGTGAGGATTTATACCTAAAATTTGAGTTTCAAGGCTGAGATCTGGACCGAAACACTCCCATGATTACTCTTACGGTTGGAGCCGAACCAAAGTCGAAAATGATGGGTTTGGAGCCGAGAATTAGAGGATTTAAGTGGTTTAATGTGTTTACAATTTAGGAATTTAGATTTGCGTGTGAAAGCGTCGTAGGTTTAGAAGTAGAGAAGTGTGAAATTGGGTGTTTGTTTATAATAGAAGGAGATTTGAATTACATGCAGCAAATGGGTGAATTTGTTTGTGAATAATTTTGGTGGTTGGAAAATGAATCGATCAACTGGAAGAAGATAAAGAAGAAATGGGTTTCTATGTATATGTTTTTTTTGGTTATGAGCTCTCAAGGGTTTTCAAGTTGGTGGAAGGAACCGTGATCTTGCCCATGTTTGTAGACCATTGAAGGCAAAAAAAAATAAAAATAAATAATACTAGGGAGATCACATACTTTAATCAATGTATGTCCAATTTGTTTAAATTAAAAGAGGTGGCAGTAAGCTAGGTTCCTTCATTTGGTGAGGTAAGAACTGTGGTGTAGAAAGTGGAGTAGTCAAACATTCTTAAAGTGTTTAAAAAAAAGACGTTAGAGCGATGTAAAGGAAAGCAAGATTTAATGGGGTTATTGGTGTATTTTGAGTATGATTTTCAATAAATGGGGTCTTTATGTGATTGTTTCCATAAACATCGGGAATCTTTCGAGTATAATGGGTATAGATCCGAAATAAATAGAAATGAATACTTTTATTAAAACACCTTAACAAAAATAGCGCTTGATGTTAAATGGTTCCTTGGTGATAGTTGTATATGTTTAGATGCGATCAAATCATTAATAAGCGTGAAACGTTTGCATTAATATAAAATCGAAACGTAAATATATTTTAATCATTAAAATATATTAATAGGCGTTGAGATATATCAGTAGCGGACATGAATTTAGCATAGATAGTTGTATTAAAAGAACAAAATGATTATCAAAAATCCACACCGATCGTTGCTCGCATAAAATTGAGATTACACAAAAATTCCAAAACTGGTCGGGTTTCGAATATGTAAAATAGACAGATGTTACATCAAGTATGAGAAGCAATAATAAACGATGAATCAACAAAGTTAATAAACACTTACGACTAGATGATCAAATCGTTGATTACTATTACAAATCGATTTCAGTCTAGCACACAGGTTTCGGTTAAGCCACATAAATCTTTCTCTGGTCTCTCTCAAATCACGAATTCCCTCTCTCTCTTGTGTCTACTTTGGAAAACCTAGCTAGTGCGATGTGAATTTGTTTAAAAACAAACTCACACATTGATTACATGGGCCAAATCCCTTAGGGCGCGTTTAGTTGTGGAAAACAGGGGGTGTTTTCCATTTCTGTTTTCCAAGAAAACAAGGAAAACAGAAAACGCGTTTAAATTGTATTTTTTGGAAAACGTTTTCTAGGAAAACAGAAAATAGTGTTTTCTAAATTTTAACTAAAAATGGAAAACACCTTTTTTTTAGTTTTCTGTTTTCTGTTTTCTATTTTCGTTTTCCAAATATATACAAAAGAAAAGGGGCGTTCATTTTCTAGGGTTTATACGCACAGCCGCTCGACCTCTCCTCCGTTACCTCCGTCGCCGTCTGCTCCACTGCATCGTCGACGGAAATCTAATGAAATGTAGAGATAGAAAACAGTTGATTTGAACATGTTTTCTAGTTTTCTAATTTTGAAAATGAAAATTCCATCTTTCAAATTTGAACGCGTTTTCAAAAAATTTCATATGTTTTCTAGAGATGGAAAACTCATTTCATTTTCTAGAAAACTAGAAATGAAAAATTAGAAAACATTTTCCACAACTAAACGGCCCCTTAGTCCTTCTACCCCAAACCGTATCCTACAAGAACAAACACATAATTAACTAACACCCAATCATTAAACATGGATAACCCAAGCCCTAACCCATTTGATACACAAGCCTCATCGTTTTTCGATTATAGTCCAAACACGATATCAATGACCAATCATGAATGCGGAATCCAAGTGATTGATTGAATCAAGTAGGAGAAGGAATAATAAATGATGAATCAACAAACTTAATAAACACTTATGATTAGATGATCAAATCGTTTATTACTATTACAACTCAAATTCTATATAGCACACAGGTTTCTTTTAAGCCACCAAAATCTTTCTCTGGTCTCTCTCAAGGCACGAATTCCCTCTCTCTCTTTTGTGTCCATTTCGGCGAACCTAAGCTAGTAGGATGTGAGTTTGTTTAAATACAAACTCACACATTTATTAAATAGGCCAAAGCCCTTTGCCCCTCTAGTTCAAAATGTATTTTACAAGAATAAACACATATAATAAACACATAATTAACTAACACCCAATCACTAAACATGGATAAGCCCAAACCCATTTAATACAAAAACCTCAATGAACAATCACGAATGCGGAATCAAAGTTAAGTTAATAAACACTTACGATTAGATGATAAAATCGTTAATATATTACAACTCGATTTATGTCTAGCACACAGGTTTCGGTTAAGCCACAGAAATCTTTCTCTGGCCTCTCTCAAATCACGAATTCCCTCTCTCTCTTGTGTCTATTTCGACAAACCTAGATAGTGCGATGTGAATTTGTTTCAAAACAAACTCACACATTGATTACATGGGCCAAATCCCTTCATCCCTCTACCCCAAACCGTATTTTACAAGAACAAACACATAATTAACTAACATCCAATCATTAAAAATGGATAACCCAAGCCCTAACCCATTTAATACACAAGGCTTGTCATTTTTTTATTATAGTCCAAACACGACATCAATGTTCAATCATGAATATGGAATCCAAGTGATTGATTGAATCAAGTAGGAGAAGGAATAATAAATGATGAATCAACAAACGATGAATCAACAAAGTTAATAAACACTAACGATTAGATGATCAAATCGTTGATTACTATTACAACTCAATTTCTGTATAGCACACAGGTTTCTGTTAAGCCACCAAAATCTTTCTCTAGTCTCTCTCAAGTCACGAATTCCCTCTCCTACTCTCTCTTGTGTCTATTTCGGCGATCCTTAGCTAGTACGATGTGAGTTTGTTTAAATACAAACTCACACATTTATTACATGTGCCAAAGCCATTTCTCCCTCTAGTCCAAACCGTATTTTACAAGAACAAACACATAATTAACTAACACCCAATTATTAAACTTTAATAACCCAAGCCCAACTACATTTAATACACAAGCCTCATCATTTATCGTTTATAGTCAATACACGATATCAATGATCAATCATGAGTGCGGAATCCAAATGATTTACTGAATCAAGTATGAGAAGCAGTAATAAACGATGAGTCATTAACAAACACTTATGATTGGATGATCAAATCGTTGATTACTACTACAACTCGATTTCAGTCTAGCATACATGTTTCGGTTAAGCCATAGAAATCTTTCTCTAGTCTCTCTCAAATCACGAAGTCCCTCTATCTCTTGTGTCAATTTCGGCAAACTTGCTAGTGCGAAGTGAGTTTGTTTAAATACAAACTCACACATTGATTACATGGGCCAAAGCCCTTTGTCCCTCTACCCCAAACCGTATTTTACAAGAACAAACACATAATAAACTAACACCCAATCATTAAACATGGATAACCCAAGCCCTAACCCATTTAATGCACAAGCCTCATCATTTTTCCATTACAGTCCCAACACGTTATAAATGATCAATCATGAATTCGGAATCCAAGTGATTGATTGAATCAAGTAGGAGAATGAATAATAAACGATGAATTAACAAAATTAATAAACACTTACGATTAGATGATCAAATTGTTTATTACTATTACAACTCCTCGATATATATATATATATATATATATATATATGTATATATATATATATATATAGCACACAGGTTTCTGTTATGCCACCGAAATCTTTCTCTGTGTTTCAGCGAATTCCCTCTATCTCTTTCTTGTGTATGTTTCGGCGAACCTTAGCTAGTAGGATGTGAGTTTGTTTAAATACAAATTCACACATTTATTACATGGACCAAAGCCCTCTGCCCCTCTTGTGATATCCGGAAATTTCAAGGTTAACTTCCGTTAGACAAACCCCGTTAGTTACGATTATAAGTGTTAACTTAGTAACTAATGCTTAACTAGGCTGAATACGTCCACGTCCTTTGGTTGATCACCGAACCCGTCCATACATGTTATGTGTTCAATTGTTTATTGTCATTATGTGCAATGTGATTTGAATGCATGATTTAATATTATGAATAGCATGACGAATTGTGAATTATGGATTATGTGATAAATTTGTATGATTTTAGTTTCCAGCGAAACTACCGAGCGAAACTATAGTTTCGCCCGGTAGCTAGCTAAACTGCCCGACTTACACGAGATCAGAGCCAGTTTCGCTAGCCAGCGAAACTGCCAGCGAAACTAGCCTCTGATATAAAAGAACTTAATAAACCCTAGTTCTCATTTTAGCCTCTTTCACACAAAACACACACCACTTCTTCACCTGCTGCTCTCTCGAGATTTCTGGCCATCCAAGGAGATCACCAAGAGAATCATCATCTCATCTCACTCATTCGATCCTTGATCAAACCGTGAGTCCCAAAAACCATTTACATGCACCTTTTATGTGTTTTCTTTAAAAAGCATGATCAAACCTGCATATAATCGTTAGATCTTCTGTATTTATGTTTAGGAAGGTTAGATCTGTTATAAAGTCACAAACTTTACGTTTGAAACTTATCCATGTTGAAGATTCATGCAATTTAGGTCAAAATATGTTGAAAATGGGTTTTAGAGTGTTTTCGAAGATTTGATGATGTAAACCCATGTTTATGATGATTAAAATGCTCCTGTGATGTTCCTAAATGCCTATATATGCTTAGAAATGAATTACATGATGTATAGAGGCTGTTAGAAAGATTTTTGTTAGTTTTTCGGGTTTTTATTGCGACTAGCGAAACTGTGCCTTCATCAGGCGAAATTGTATAGCGAAACTGTGTAACACTCCCGAGCGAAACTGCCTAGCGAAACTGTAGTTTCGCCGGGTAAACCAAACCAGACCAGCTCGAGCGAAGTTACCGAGCGAAATTCCCTGAACGAAAGTTCAAACCAGTTTCGGGCGAAACTAGGCTAGCGAAACTGTGCCAACAGTTTCGAGCGAAACTAGCCTAGCGAAACTGTGTCACCGGGTACAGCCTAGCGAAAGTGCTGCCCGTGCACCTAGCGAAACTGCTAGCGAAACTGCTAGCGAAACTGCGACCAGAACCTAAACTTGTGCAATTTGCTTAAGTGTTATGCCATGACTTACATGATTATGCCATGATGATACATGTTTGATTTCTGTAATATGTGAACCCTTGTTTATGATCAACCATCGGTATCGTGTGTCGGTATGTCGAGTCTTAGTTGCAACGTGCTATGTTATGGGCCATAGTGACGTTAAGTTAAAGTTTAGACACAACCTAACACCTAAGACCTTAATGTGATTACTAGGTCTTCGTTAGCAAACATAAATTGGATTAACAAGTGTAGCTGAGCAACCTAAGGTGAGTTTCACAAACCCTTTACTTGTGAGCCCGTTTGGGTCACAACGAACATACTAAACGGAAAACAACGCTGACAATTTGAGGTATTGCCTAATGGGGTACCTGTTATGGAAGTTGGAGTGTTTTATGGGGAACACTTGCAACTGTCCATCCTTGGGGTTTCAAATGAAATCCGGAACCAACCATTATGACACTTAAACTCTTTTTGGGATTTCAGATGAAATCCGGAATAAACATTTTTAATATGACTAGTGTAGGTTAAAGTCTAAACCAAATGATATCACATGATTTCTAAGGATGCTTAAAAACTTAAAGACCTCAACTTAGTACTGATGATCTGGAAAGCGAGGGGATGTTGGGTAGATCTACTGAGGGTTTGACAAACCCTGCTCCGCGGTACACAAATGTGTAGCCAACCGGCCGGGGGCCGAACGGAGTGCAATATCAGCCTGTTCTTAGTTGTGGGCATCCCAAATGGGACACAACTGGAGGCACAAACCAACGGCAAATGCCGCACTCTGTTACGTCAGCTTTCAGCCCTAGTACGACTTCCTTAGTGCATGGAAACCGGATTAGCTACCCGCGATATCGGTTGACTGCTTTAACTTTTACTTAACTAGTGCATATTCGAAAATTCAACACTCGGCAATATTTTGCAAAACATTATTACTTATGTATATGTTGGTACATACGATTATTGAGACCGGGCCAATGCATGTCATGCCCACCGTGAACTCACCAACCGTTAGGTTGACACTTGTGTGGTTTTCACTTTTGCAGATCGTTGAAGAGTATCCGTTGAAGGTTGGCATGGCACGCGAAGACTTTTACTTTCATTAAACTAAATTGGGAATTTGAAATTGAAACAATGATTTGTAAAGCACGTGGCTAGTGCTAAGATACTGATGTTTTTAAATTCCGCTGCGTATGTTAAACTGTTTTTATTTATGAACATTGGACTTTACTCTGATTCGTTTAGTATTTGTAACTAATGGTTGTGGTCCTGGTCTAGTCGCGCCCCTTAACGGTATAAACTCCGTTAGTGGTTAATTGGGGGTGTGACAGATTGGTATCAGAGCCATAGGTTGCAGAGAACTGGAATCATTTTTGAAAACGATTTGGAAACTGCAACTTGAAACCTTAGTTACAAACAAACAAACAAATTCCCAAAACAAAATTTTCACGTGCCAACCTGGGATACTCGCTCTGCTGTGTAAGTAAATACTTCATATGTATATATATACGTATAGATATATATATAGACCGTGTCTAGGAAGTCTAACGGAAAACCTTAGGGAATTTTCACACACGAATACGAAACGCGAACGTTAATACACACTACTTCGGGGGAAAGCGACAACGAAACGATGCTACGCGCTACGTCCTGATTTCTGCTACGACGACTACGCCGACGGTGACTTTTATGGGAAAGCCGACTTTCGACGATAGTACTTACGAATTCCGACGTTCTTCGACGACGCCTCGATTATGCACAAAATTTTTCTGGACTAATAGAGGGATAACGGGAAATTGCTAATATACATATTATGGGATATGTATAGAATATAACTGTGACTGAACACTGTCTACTTTCACTATCCAGAAAATGTCTGGAAGAGCGGGAAGGAACAACATTAATCTGACGCCTGCACAACTGCAAGCGATGATCAACGAGCATGTGCAAGCCGCCGTGGCAGCCGTGCAAGCTACAATTGCCGCCCATGGTAATTATTACGCCGGTTAAGGCACAAGGCGATATATATTTTGACCTGTTTAAAATTTGAAACCCGAACTATTAATTGCATCAGGAAACGTCCATCACTGTACCTTCAAAACTTTCATGGACTGCAAGCCAATGACATTCTCCGGCGAAGAAGGAGCGGTAGGTCTCCTCAGATGGATTGAGAAGTCAGAAAAAGTCTTCTCCATGTGTAACTGCCCGGCTGAAAACAAAGTGAAGTTTGCTACTGGTACATTCGAAGGTGCAGCTCTGTCTTGGTGGAACGCTGAGATTCAAATGATTGGGAATGATGCGGCTAACAACATGGAATGGGGAGCGTTCAAAGAACTGATTATGGAGGAATACTGTCCACGCGATCAAGTCAAGAAGCTCGAAGGAGAATTTCTGAACTCCAAAATGATTGGGTCTGAAGTCGAAGCGTACACTGCACGATACCACGAGTACACAGCACTGTGTCCGTCTATGGTCGACGCTGAGTTCAAGCGCATTGAGCGTTATCTGGAGGGTCTCGTACCCCAAATCAAGAGTCTGGTAACTGCTAGCAACCCGGTAACCGTACAGCAAGCCATCCGTCTGGCTCACAAGTTAACTGATCAAGAGGTTGAAAGGGGTACACTACCTGCCAGAAACTCTGAAAAGACCGCCTTAAGTGGCAAAAGAAAGGCTGAAGAAGAAGCTCCAGCAATGTCTGTGAACCAATCCGGGAGATCCTCGAACTCTCAGTATCAAAACAAGCGGCCTGACAACACAAGGTCCACTTTCAACTACGGCAGCAACAGTGGGAGCAACAACCGCCAAGGCGGGAATGGGAACTACAAAGGCAAGGCTCCGTTCTGTAACAAGTGTGAGAAGCACCACAGGGGTATGTGTAGCAAAGGCTTAGAGTGTGGAAGATGTGGGAAGTTGGGTCATGAAGCCAACAACTGCTGGACCAATTTGCAGAGGCTGAACAACACTGGTCAGAATCAAGGGGGAAACAACAGGGGAAATGTGAACAACCGTAACGGGCAAGGAAACAACCAGAACAACAACAACAATGGTGGAGCCCGTGGCTGTTTTGAATGTGGTGCGCAGGGCCACATGAAGAAAGATTGTCCGCGATTGCGCAGACAGGGAAATGGAAACAATGGGAACCAGGGAAACAATGATGGGAACGGAAATGGTGGAAACGGTAATGGCGGGAATGGTAGAGGTCGTGCTTTTGTGATGGGTCAAGGTGAAGCTCGCAACGATGCCAACGTGATCAACGGTAAATTTATATTGAATGGTTTCTTCGCTACTGTTTTATTTGATTCTGGTGCTGAAAGAAGTTTTATTTCCACTAAGTTTGCTAGATTAATTAATGCTAAACCGATTGCCTTAGATGCTACGTATGTGGTAGAACTAGCGAACGGTAAACTTCATGATACGACACAGATAGTTAAGGACTGTAAGATAGAACTAGCGGGCCATACGTTAGGAATTGATCTTATGCCCTTCCCGATTGGCAGTTTTGACGTGATAGTAGGAATGGATTGGTTATCCGAGAATCGAGCCGAAATTCTGTGTCAAGAAAAAGTGGTCCGTATTCCACTCGAAGGCGGTGAGGTGTTAACAGTCCAAGGTGAAAAGGGTGGAACAGTGACCGGAATTATCTCATATCTCAAAGCTCAAAAGTGCCTTCGTAAAGGTCACTTCGCGATTCTTGCAAACGTCACTGACTCGACACTTCCCGAGCGCAGAATCAACGACTACCCGATAGTCCGCGACTTCCAAGATGTATTTCCTGAAGATCTGCCTGGTTTACCTCCATTCCGACAAGTTGAGTTTGGAATCGATCTAACTCCTGGAGCCGCTCCGATTGCGCGCGCTCCGTATCGTTTGGCTGTGAGTGAACTCAATGAACTCTCTGCACAACTTCAAGAGCTACTCGACAAGGGATTTATCCGTCCAAGTTCGTCTCCGTGGGGAGCTCCGGTGTTATTTGTAAAGAAGAAAGATGGAACGTTCCGGATGTGCATCGACTACCGAGAGCTTAACAAAGTCACGATCAAGAATCGGTACCCACTACCTAGAATCGACGATCTCTTCGACCAGCTTCAAGGTTCAAGTTACTTCTCAAAGATTGATCTACGGTCAGGATACCATCAACTTCGTGTTCGAGACGAGGATATTTCTAAGACTGCATTCAGAACTCGGTATGGTCATTACGAGTTCCTGGTTATGCCGTTTGGGCTAACCAATGCGCCTGCCGTATTCATGGATTTGATGAATCGAGTGTGCAAACCGTACCTCGATAAGTTTGTAATAGTTTTCATCGACGACATTTTGATCTACTCCAAAACGAAGGAAGAACACGAGAATCATCTGCGTCTTATCTTGGAATTACTTCGTAAGGAACAACTCTACGCCAAATTTTCAAAGTGCGACTTTTGGATTCGCGAAGTCCAGTTTCTTGGACACATTGTTAATCAAGAAGGAATCCATGTCGACCCGTCTAAAGTAGAAGCTATCAAGAATTGGTCCACACCTAGAGCGCCGACCGAAATCCGACAATTTTTGGGACTTGCCGGATACTACCGAAGGTTTATCAAGGGTTTCTCTCAATTGGCTCAACCCTTAACGGCTTTGACGCACAAAGGAGTGCAGTATAGGTGGGGTGAAAAAGAGGAACGCGCCTTTCAAACTCTCAAAGACATGTTATGTTCTGCTCCAATTCTCGCGTTACCCGATGGGATTGACGACTTTGTGGTCTACTGCGATGCGTCTATTCAAGGACTCGGGTGCGTGTTGATGCAACGGGACAAAGTGATTGCCTATGGGTCCAGGCAACTGAAGGATACTGAGAAGAATTATACAACGCATGATTTAGAGATGGGAGCCGTTGTTCATGCACTCAAGATTTGGAGACATTACCTTTATGGAACAAAGTGCACAATATTTACTGACCACAAAAGCTTACAGCACATCTTTGATCAGAAGGATCTCAACATGCGACAACGAAGGTGGGTCGAGTTACTGAACGATTATGATTTGGCAATCAAGTATCACCCGGGAAAAGCCAATGTTGTGGCTGACGCCTTAAGCAGAAAAGAGTATGAAAAGCCTCGAAGGGTACGAGCGCTGCAACTTACCATTCATTCGGGACTGCCGGATCGAATCCGCGATGCTCAAAGAGAAGCTCTGAAAGAAGAAAACTTCGCAGCTGAAGCACTGCGAGGGGTAGATGGAAATTCTGAAATTAAGTCCGATGGACTCCGATATTATAACGACAGAATCTGGGTTCCTCTGCTGGGAAATCTCCGTGAGCTCGTGATGGACGAGGCTCACAAGTCGAGG
The DNA here is from genome assembly GCA_039602395.1 of Deinandra increscens subsp. villosa. Classification (NCBI taxonomy): domain Eukaryota; kingdom Viridiplantae; phylum Streptophyta; class Magnoliopsida; order Asterales; family Asteraceae; genus Deinandra; species Deinandra increscens. The sequence goes on along the minus strand of JBCNJP010000008.1, from coordinate 34,182,396 downwards.
TATTCGGTACATCCAGGATCAGATAAGATGTACCAAGACTTAAAGAACCTGTATTGGTGGCCAAATATGAAAGCCGACATCGCGCGATATGTGGCTAAGTGTTTAACGTGCTCAAGGGTAAAGATCGAGTACCAAAAGCCTTCGGGACTACTACAACAACCAAAGATCCCAGAATGGAAATGGGAGGATATCTCCATGGACTTTGTTACGGGATTACCTCATCGATCGAATCGACCAGATGCGATTTGGGTTATCATTGATCGCTTAACCAAATCCGCACATTTTATCCCGATGAAGGAAAACGACAACATGGATAGGCTAACGAAGCTGTACATCGACCGAATTGTGGCGCGTCATGGAGTGCCTAAGACTATTATCTCCGATCGAGATCCACGATTCACTTCACGATTATGGCAATCTATGCATGAAGCATTGGGGACCAGACTTGATATGAGCACAGCTTATCACCCGCAGACCGATGGTCAGACGGAAAGAACCATTCAAACATTAGAAGATATGCTCCGAGCTTGTGTTCTCGATTTCGGAAAAGACTGGGAAGCTCACCTTCCGTTGGTGGAGTTCTCCTACAATAACAGCTATCATTCAAGCATCGGTGCAGCACCATTTGAAGCACTATATGGCAGAAAATGCAGATCGCCCGTATGTTGGGCCGAAACAGGTGAGAAAGGACTCACTGGACCAGAGATCATTCACGACACGACTGAACGCATAATCCAAATCAGAAAGCGGATAGCTGCAGCACGAGATAGACAGAAGAGCTATGCCGACAAGCGCCGTAAACCTCTAAAGTTCGAAGTAGGTGACAAAGTATTATTGAAGGTATCTCCTTGGAAAGGAGTGATACGCTTCGGAAAGCGTGGAAAGTTGAATCCTCGCTACATCGGTCCGTTTGAAATTATTGGGGAAGTAGGCCCGGTAGCCTACCGATTGAAACTCCCAGCCGAACTCGATGGAGTTCACAACGTGTTTCACGTCTCAAATCTGAAAAAGTGTCAGGCTCAAGAGACAGAAATAATTCCTTTGGAGGAATTGGTAATTGATGAACATCTAAGATTCATCGAGCAACCGGTAGAAATCATGGGACGCGAGGAGAAGACCCTCAAACGTAGCAAGATTCCGATCGTCAAGGTGCGATGGAACTCAAAGCGTGGACCAGAATATACGTGGGAACGAGAGGATCAGATGAAGAAAAAGTATCCTCACCTGTTCGAACAAACATCCACAGAAACTCAAGGTATGATTTAATTTTGGGGACCAAAATTCCTTTAACAGGAGGAGGATGTGGCAACCCTAAAACTTTTGCTTTCTTTCCCCAGCGACGATAGCAACGATGACAGCTGAAACTGCGAACGCTACGACACAAGAATAATTTTCGGGACGAAAATTCCAATTACAAGGGAAGGATGTGATATCCGGAAATTTCAAGGTTAACTTCCGTTAGACAAACCCCGTTAGTTACGATTATAAGTGTTAACTTAGTAACTAATGCTTAACTAGGCTGAATACGTCCACGTCCTTTGGTTGATCACCGAACCCGTCCATACATGTTATGTGTTCAATTGTTTATTGTCATTATGTGCAATGTGATTTGAATGCATGATTTAATATTATGAATAGCATGACGAATTGTGAATTATGGATTATGTGATAAATTTGTATGATTTTAGTTTCCAGCGAAACTACCGAGCGAAACTATAGTTTCGCCCGGTAGCTAGCTAAACTGCCCGACTTACACGAGATCAGAGCCAGTTTCGCTAGCCAGCGAAACTGCCAGCGAAACTAGCCTCTGATATAAAAGAACTTAATAAACCCTAGTTCTCATTTTAGCCTCTTTCACACAAAACACACACCACTTCTTCACCTGCTGCTCTCTCGAGATTTCTGGCCATCCAAGGAGATCACCAAGAGAATCATCATCTCATCTCACTCATTCGATCCTTGATCAAACCGTGAGTCCCAAAAACCATTTACATGCACCTTTTATGTGTTTTCTTTAAAAAGCATGATCAAACCTGCATATAATCGTTAGATCTTCTGTATTTATGTTTAGGAAGGTTAGATCTGTTATAAAGTCACAAACTTTACGTTTGAAACTCTATCCATGTTGAAGATTCATGCAATTTAGGTCAAAATATGTTGAAAATGGGTTTTAGAGTGTTTTTGAAGATTTGATGATGTAAACCCATGTTTATGATGATTAAAATGCTCCTGTGATGTTCCTAAATGCCTATATATGCTTAGAAATGAATTACATGATGTATAGAGGCTGTTAGAAAGATTTTTGTTAGTTTTTCGGGTTTTTCTTGCGACTAGCGAAACTGTGCCTTCATCAGGGCGAAATTGTATAGCGAAACTGTGTAATCACTCCCGAGCGAAACTGCCTAGCGAAACTGTAGTTTCGCCGGGTAAACCAAACCAGACCAGCTCGAGCGAAGTTACCGAGCGAAATTCCCTGAACGAAAGTTCAAACCAGTTTCGGGCGAAACTAGGCTAGCGAAACTGTGCCAACAGTTTCGAGCGAAACTAGCCTAGCGAAACTGTGTCACCGGGTACAGCCTAGCGAAAGTGCTGCCCGTGCACCTAGCGAAACTGCTAGCGAAACTGCTAGCGAAACTGCGACCAGAACCTAAACTTGTGCAATTTGCTTAAGTGTTATGCCATGACTTACATGATTATGCCATGATGATACATGTTTGATTTCTGTAATATGTGAACCCTTGTTTATGATCAACCATCGGTATCGTGTGTCGGTATGTCGAGTCTTAGTTGCAACGTGCTATGTTATGGGCCATAGTGACGTTAAGTTAAAGTTTAGACACAACCTAACACCTAAGACCTTAATGTGATTACTAGGTCTTCGTTAGCAAACATAAATTGGATTAACAAGTGTAGCTGAGCAACCTAAGGTGAGTTTCACAAACCCTTTACTTGTGAGCCCGTTTGGGTCACAACGAACATACTAAACGGAAAACAACGCTGACAATTTGAGGTATTGCCTAATGGGGTACCTGTTATGGAAGTTGGAGTGTTTTATGGGGAACACTTGCAACTGTCCATCCTTGGGGTTTCAAATGAAATCCGGAACCAACCATTATGACACTTAAACTCTTTTTGGGATTTCAGATGAAATCCGGAATAAACATTTTTAATATGACTAGTGTAGGTTAAAGTCTAAACCAAATGATATCACATGATTTCTAAGGATGCTTAAAAACTTAAAGACCTCAACTTAGTACTGATGATCTGGAAAGCGAGGGGATGTTGGGTAGATCTACTGAGGGTTTGACAAACCCTGCTCCGCGGTACACAAATGTGTAGCCAACCGGCCGGGGGCCGAACGGAGTGCAATATCAGCCTGTTCTTAGTTGTGGGCATCCCAAATGGGACACAACTGGAGGCACAAACCAACGGCAAATGCCGCACTCTGTTACGTCAGCTTTCAGCCCTAGTACGACTTCCTTAGTGCATGGAAACCGGATTAGCTACCCGCGATATCGGTTGACTGCTTTAACTTTTACTTAACTAGTGCATATTCGAAAATTCAACACTCGGCAATATTTTGCAAAACATTATTACTTATGTATATGTTGGTACATACGATTATTGAGACCGGGCCAATGCATGTCATGCCCACCGTGAACTCACCAACCGTTAGGTTGACACTTGTGTGGTTTTCACTTTTGCAGATCGTTGAAGAGTATCCGTTGAAGGTTGGCATGGCACGCGAAGACTTTTACTTTCATTAAACTAAATTGGGAATTTGAAATTGAAACAATGATTTGTAAAGCACGTGGCTAGTGCTAAGATACTGATGTTTTTAAATTCCGCTGCGTATGTTAAACTGTTTTTATTTATGAACATTGGACTTTACTCTGATTCGTTTAGTATTTGTAACTAATGGTTGTGGTCCTGGTCTAGTCGCGCCCCTTAACGGTATAAACTCCGTTAGTGGTTAATTGGGGGTGTGACACCTCTAGTCCAAACCGTAATCTACAAGAACAAACAAAAAATTAACAAACACCTAATCACTAAACATGGATAACCCATACCCAAAGCCATTTAATACAAAAGCTTCATCATTTATCAATTATAGTCCAAACACAATATCAATGATCAATCACGAATGCGGAATCCAAGTGAAGTTATTAAACACTTACGATTAGATGATCAAATCGTTGATTACTATTACAACTCGATTTATGTCTGGCATACAGGTCTCAGTTAAGCCACCGAAATGTTTCTCTGTTCTCTCTCAAGTCACAAATTCCCTCTCCCTCTTGTGTCTATTTTGGTAAACTTAGCTAGTGCGATGTGAGTTTGTTTAAATACAAACTAACACATTTATTACATGGGCCAAAGCCCTTTGCCCCTCCACCGCAAACCGTATTTTACAAGCCCAAACACATAATTAACTAACACCTAATCAATAATCATGGATAAACGAAACCCAACCCAATTTAATACACAAGCCTCATCATTTTTCGATTATAGTCAAAATAGAATATCAATGATCAATCGGGAATGCGGAATCCAAGTGATTGATTGAATAAAGTATGAGAATCAATATTAAATGATGAATCAACAACGTTAATAAACACTTACGATTAGATGATCAAATCGTTGATTACTATTACAACTCGATTTCTGTCTAGCACACAGGTTTCGGTAAAGCACCATAATCTTTCTCTGGTCTCTCTCAAGTCGCGAATTCCCTCTTTCTCTCTCTCTTGTGTCTATTTCTACGAACCTTAGCTAGTAGGATTTGAGTTTATTTAAATACAAACTAACACATTTATTACATAGGCCAATGCCCTTCCTCCCTCTAATCCAAAACGTATTTTACAAGAACAAACACATAATTAGCTAACACCCAATTATTAAACATTGATAACCCAAGCCCAACTCCATTTAATACACAAGCCTCATCATTTATCGTTTATAGTCAATACACGATATCAATGATCAATCATGAGTGCGGAATCCAAATGATTGACTGAATCAAGTATGAGAAGCAATAATAAACGATGAGTCATTAACAAACACTTATGATTAGATGATCAAATCGTTGATTACTACTACAACTCGATTTCAGTCTAGCATACATGTTTCGGTTAAGCCATAGAAATCTTTCTCTAGTCTCTCTCAAATCACGAAGTCCCTCAATCTCTTGTGTCAATTTCGGCAAACTTGCTAGTGCGAAGTGTGTTTGTTTAAATACAAACTCACACATTGATTACATGGGCCAAAGCCCTTTTGTCCCTCTACCCCAAACCGTATTTTACAAGAACAAACACATAATAAACTAACACCCAATCATTAAACATGGATAACCCAAGCCCTAACCCATTTAATGCACAAGCCTCATCATTTTTCCATTACAGTCCAAACACGTTATAAATGATCAATCATGAATTCGGAATCCAAGTGATTGATTGAATAAAGTAGGAGAATGAATAATAAACGATGAATTAACAAAATTAATAAACACTTATGATTAGATGAACAAATTGTTTATTACTATTACAACTCCTCGATATATATATATATATATAGCACACAGGTTTCTGTTATGCCACCGAAATCTTTCTCTGTGTTTCAGCGAATTCCCTCTATCTCTTTCTTGTGTATGTTTCGGCGAACCTTAGCTAGTAGGATGTGAGTTTGTTTAAATACAAATTCACACATTTATTACATGGACCAAAGCCCTCTGTCCCTCTAGTCCAAACCGTATTTTACAAGAACAAACAAAAAATTTACAAAAACACCTAATCACTAAACATGGATAACCCATACCCAAAGCCATTTAATACAAAAGCTTCATCATTTATCAATTATAGTCCAAACACAATATCAATGATCAATCACGACTGCGGAATTCAAGTGAAGTTAATAAACACTTACGATTAGATGATCAAATCGTTGATTACTATTACAACTCGATTTCTGTCTAGCACACAGGTCTCAGTTAAGCCACCGAAATGTTTCTCTGTTCTCTCTCAAGTCACAAATTCCCTCTCTCTCTTGTGTCTATTTTGGTAAACCTAGCTAGTGCGATGTGAGTTTGTTTAAATACAAACTAACACATTTATTACATGGGCCAAAGCCCTTTTCCCCTCCACCGCAAACCGTATTTTACAACCCCAAACACATAATTAACTAACACCTAATCATTTAATCATAGATAAACGAAACCCAACCCAATTTAATACACAAGCCTCATCATTTTTCGATTATAGTCAAAATAGAATATCAATGATCAATCGGGAATGCGGAATCCAAGTGATTGATTGAATAAAGTATGAGAATAAATATTAAATGATGAATCAACAACGTTAATAAACACTTACGATTAGATGATCAAATCGTTGATTACTATTACACCTCGATTTCTTTCTAGCACACAGGTTTCGGTAAAGCACCATAATCTTTCTCTGGTCTCTCTCAAGTCGCGAATTCCCTCTTTCTCTCTCTTGTGTCTATTTCTACGAACCTTAGCTAGTAGGATTTGAGTTTATTTAAATACAAACTAACACATTTATTACATAGGCCAATGCCCTTCCTCCCTCTAATCCAAAACGTATTTTACAAGAACAAACAAATAATTAGCTAACACCCAATTATTAAACATTGATAACCCAAGCCTAGCTCCATTTAATAAACATGCCTCATCATTTATCGATTATAGTCTAAACACAATATCAATGATCAATCATGAGTGCGGAGTGCAAATGATTGATTGAATCAAGTATGTGAAGCAATAATAAACGATGAATCAACAAAGTTAATAAACACTTACGATTAGATGATCAAATCATTGATTACTATTACAACTTGATTTCTATCTAGCACACATGTTTCGGTTAAGCCACATAAATCTTTCTCTGGTCTCTCTCAAATCATGAATTACCTCTCTCTCTCTTATGTCTATTTCGGCAAAACCTAGCTAGTGCGATTTGTGTTTGTTTAAATACAAACTCTCATATTGATTACATGGTCCAAAGCCCTTTGTCCCTCTACCCAAACTGTATTTTACAAGAACAAACATATAATTAACTAACACCCAATCATTAAACATGGATAATATGAACCCTAACCCAATTAATACCTAAGCCTCATCATTTTTTGATTATAGTCCAAACACGATATCAATGATCAACCATGAATGAGGAATCCAAGTGATAGATTGAATAGAATAGGAGATAGAATAATAAACGATGAATCAACAAAGTTATTAAAAGCTTACGATTATATGATCAAATCGTTGATTACCATTACAACTTGATTTCTGTATAGTACACAGGTTTCTGTTAAGCCACCTAAATCTTTCTCTGGTCTCTCTCTCAAATCACGAATTCCCTCTCTCTCTCTTATGTCTATTTCGGCGAACCTTAGCTAGTAGGATTTGAGTTTTTTAAATACAAACTCACACATCAATAACATTGGCCAAAGCCCTTTGCCCCTCTATTCCAAAACAAATTTTACAAGAACAAACTCATAATTTACTAACACCCAATTACTAAACATGGATAACCCAAGCCCAAAACCATTTTATACACAAGCCTCATCTTTTATCGATTATAGTCCAAACACGATATCAATTATCGATCACGAATGCGGATTCCATGCGAAGTTAATAAACACTTACGATTAGATGATCAAATCGTTAATTACTATTAGAACTCGATTTCTGTCTAGCACACAGGTATCAGTTAAGCCACCGAAATCTTTCTCGGTTCTCTCTCAAGTCACAAATTCCCACTCTCTCTTGTGTCTATTTTGGTAAACCTAGCTAGTGCGATGTGAGTTTGTTTAAATACAAACTAACACATTTATTACATGGGCCAAAGCCCTTTGTCCCTCCACCGCAAACCGTATTTTACAAGCACTAACACATAATTAACTAACACCTAATCATTAAACATGGATAAACGAAACCCAACCCAATTTAATACACAAGCCTCATCATTTTTCGATTATAGTCAAAATAGAATATCAATGATCAATCAGGAATGCGGAATCCAAGTGATTGATTGAATCAAGTATGAGAAGCAATAATAAATGATGAATCAACAACGTTAATAAACACTCACGATTAGATGATCAAATCGTTGATTACTATTACAACTCGATTTCTGTCTAGCACACAGGTTTCGTTAAAGCACCATAATCTTTCTCTAGTCTCTCTCAAGTCACGAATTTCGTCTTTCTCTCTCTCATGTGTCTATTTCGACGAACCTTAGCTAGTAGGATGTGTGTTTATTTAAATACAAACTAACACATTTATTACATAGGCCAAATCCCTTTCTCCCTCTAGTCCAAAACGTATTTTACAAGAACAAACACATAATTAGCTAACACCCAATTATTAAACATTGATAACCCAAGACTAGCTCCCATTTAATAAACATGCCTTATTATTTATCGATTACAGTCTAAACACGATATCAAAGATCAATCATGAGTGCGAAGTGCAAATGATTGATTGAATCAAGTATGTGAAGCAATAATAAACGATGAATAAACAAAGTTAATAAACACTTACGATTAAATGATCAAATCGTTGATTACTATTACAACTTGATTTCTGTATAGCACCTAGGTTTCTGTTAAGCCACCGAAATCTTTCTCTGGTCTCTCTCTCAAGTCATGAATTCCCTATCTCTCTCTTCTGTCTATTTCGGCGAACCTTAGCTAGTAGGATTTGAGTTTTTTAAATACAAACTCACACATTAATAACATTGGCCAAAGCCCTTTGCCTCTCTAGTCCAAAACAAATTTTACAAGAACAAACTCATAATTTACTAACACCCAATTACTAAACATGGATAACCGAAGCCCAAAACCATTTAATACACAAGCCTCATCTTTTATCGATTATAGTCCAAACACGATATCAATGATTGATCACGAATGCGGAATCCATGCGAAGTAAATAAACACTTACGATTAGATGATCAAATCGTCGATTACTATTACAACTGGATTTCTGTCTAGCACACACGTATTAGTTAAGCCACCGAAATCTTTCTCTGTTCTCTCTCAAGTCACAAATTCCCTCTCTCTCTTGTGTCTATTTTGGTATACCTAGCTAGTGCGATGTGAGTTTGTTTAAATACAAACTAACACATTTATTACATGGGCCAAAGCCCTTTGTCCCTCCACCGCAAACCGTATTTTACAAGCACAAACACATAATTAACTAACACCTAATCATTAAACATGGATAAACGAAACCCAACCCAATTTAATACACAAGCCTCATCATTTTTCGATTATAGTCAAAATAGAATATCAATGATCAATCAGGAATGCGGAATCCAAGTGATTGATTGAATCAAGTATGAGAAGCAATAATAAATGATGAATCAACAACGTTAATAAACACTTACGATTAGATGATCAAATTGTTGATTACTATTACAACTCGATTTCCATCTAGCACACAGGTTTCGGTAAAGCACCATAATCTTTCTCTGGTCTCTCTCAAGTCACGAATTCCCTCTTTCTCTCTCTCTTGTGTCTATTTCGACGAACCTTAGCTAGTGGGATGTTAGTTTTTTTTAATACAAACTAACACATTTATTACATCGGCCAAACCCCTTCTCCCTCTAGTCCAAAACGTATTTTACAAGAACAGACATATAATTAGCTAACACCCAATTATTAAACATTGATAACCCAAGCCTAGCTCCATTTAATAAACATGCCTCATCATTTATCGATTATAGTCTAAACACGATATCAATGATCAATCATGAATGCGGAGTGCAACTGATTGATTGAATCAAGTATGTGAAGCAATAATAAACGATGAATCAACAAAGTTAATAAACACTTACGATTAAATGATCAAATCATTGATTACTATTACAACTCGATTTCTGTCTAGCACACAGGTTTCGGTTACGCTACCGAAATCTTTTTCTGGTCTCTCTCAAATCATGAATTCCCTATCTCTCTCTTGTGTCTATTATGGCAAAACCTAGCTAGTGCGATGTGAGTTTGTTTAAATACAAACGCTCATATTGATTACATGGTCCAAAGCCCTTTTTCCGTCTACCCAAACTGTATTTTACAAGAACAAACTTATAATTAACTAACACCCAATCATTAAACATGGATAACCCGAGCCCTAACCCAATTAATACCTAAGCCTCATCATATTTTGATTATAGTCCAAACACAATATCAATGATCAATCATGAATGCGGAATCCAAGTGATTAATTGAATAAAATAGGAGAAGGAATAATAAACGATGAATCAACAAACTTATTAAAAACTTACGATTATATGATCAAATCGTTGATTACTATTACAACTTGATTTCTGTATAGCACACAGGTTTCTATTAAGCCCCCGAAATCTTTCTCTGGTCTCTCTCAAAAGTCACGAATTTCCTCTCTCTCTCTTGTGTCTAATTCGGAGAACCTTAGCTAGTAGGATGTGAGTTTGTTTAAATATAAACTCAAACATTTATTACATGGGCCAAAGCCCTTTGCCACTCTAGTCCAAACCGCATTTTACAAGAACGAACACAAAATTAACAAACACCTAATCACTAAACATGGATAACCAAAGCCCAAAACCATTTAATACACAAGCCTCATCTTTTATCGATTATAGTCCAAAAATGAAATCACGAATGCGGAAACCATGTGAAGTTAATAAACACTTACGATTAGATGATCAAATCGTTGATTACTATTACAATTCGATTTCTGTCTAGCACACATATATCAGTTAAGCCACTAAAATCTTTCTCTGTTCTCTCTCAAGTCACAAATTCCCTCTCTCTCTTGTGTCTATTTTGGTAAACCTAGTTAGTGCGATGTGAGTTTGGTTAAATACAAACTAACACATTTATTACATGGGCCAAAGCCCTTTGCTCCTCCACCACAAACCGTATTTTATAAGCCCAAACACATAACTAACTAACACCTAATCATTAAACATGGATAAACAAAACCCAACCCAATTTAATACACAAGCCTCATCGTTTTTCGATTATAGTCAAAATAGAATACCAATGATCAATCAGGAATGCGGAATCCAAGTGATTGATTGAATAAAGTATGAGAAGTAATATTAAATGATGAATCAACAACGTTAATAAACACTTACGATTAGATGATCAAATCATTGATTACTATTACAACTCGATTTCTGTCTAGCACACAGGTTTCGGTTAAGCCACCAAAATCTTTCTCTGGTCTCTCTCAAATCATGAATTCCCTCCCTCTCTCTCTCTCATGTGTCTATTTCGGCAAAACCTAGCTAGTGCGATGTGTGTTTGTTTAAATACAAACTCTCATATTGATTACATGGTCCAAGGCCCTTTGTCCCTCTACCCAAACTGTATTTTACAAGAACAAACATATAATTAACTAACACCCAATCATTAAACATGGATAACCCGAGCCCTAACCCAATTAATGCCTAACCTCATCATTTTTTTTTATTATTGTCCAAACACGATATCAATGATCAATCATGAATATGGAATCCAAGTGATTGATTGAATAAAATAGGAGAAGGATTAATAAACAATGAATGAACAAACTTATTAAAAACATACAATTATATGATCAAATCGTTGATTACTATTACAACTTGATTTCTGTATAGCACACATGTTTCTGTTAAGCCACCGAAATCTTTCTCTGGTCTCTCTCTCAAGTCACGAATTCCCTCACTCTCTCTTGTGTCTATTTCGGCGAACCTTAGCTAGGAGGATGTGAGTTTGTTTAAATATAAACTCACACATTTATTACATGGGCCAAAGCCCTTTGCCCCTCTAGTCCAAACCGTATTTTACAAGAACAAACATAAAATTAACAAACACCTAATCACTAAACATGGATAACCCAAGCCCAAAACCATTTAATACACAAGCCTCATCTTTTATCGATTATGTCCAAAAATGAAATCAATAATCGATCACGAATGCGGAAACCATGTGAAGTTAATAAACACTTACGATTAGATGATCAAATCAATGATTACTATTAGAATTCGATTTCTGTCTAGCACACATATATCAGTTAAGCCACTAAAATCTTTCTGTGTTCTCTCTCAAGTCACAAATTCCCTCTCTCTCTTGTGTCTATTTTGGTAAACCTAGCTAGTGCGATGTGAGTTTGGTTAAATACAAACTAACACATTAATTACATGGGCCAAAGCCCTTTGCCCCTCCACCGCAAACCGTATTTTATAAGCCCAAACACATAACTAACTAACACCTAATCATTAAACATGAATAAATAAAACCAAACCCAATTTAATACACAAGCCTCATCATTTTTCGATTATAGTCAAAATAGAATATCAATGATCAATCAGGAATGCGGAATCCAAGTGATTGATTGAATAAAGTATGAGAAGCAATAATAAATGATGAATCAATAACGTTAATAAACACTTATGATTAGATGATCAAATCATTGATTACTATTACAACTCGATTTCTGTCTAGCATACAGGTTTCGGTTAAGCCACCGAAATCTTTCTCTAGTCTCTCTTAAATCATGAATTCCCTCTCTCTCTCCTCTCTCTTGTGTCTATTTCGGCAAAACCTAGCTAGTGCGATGTGAGTTTGTTTAAATATAAACTCTCATATTGATTACATAGTCCAAAGCCCTTTGTCCCTCTACCCAAACTATATTTTACAAGAACAAACATATAATTAACTAACACCCAATCATTAAACATGGATAACCCGAGCCCTAACACAATTAATACCTAAGCCTCATCATATTTTTATTATAGTCCAAACCCAATATCAATGATCAATCATGAATGTGGAATCCAAGTGATTGATTGAATAAAATAGGAGAAGGAACAATAAACGATGAATCAACAAACTTATTAAAAACATACAATTATATGATCAAATCATTGATTACTATTACAACTTGATTTCTGTATAGCACACAGGTTTCTGTTAAGCCACCGAAATCTTTCTCTGGTCTCTCTCTCAAGTCACGAATTCCCTCACTCTCTCTTGTGTCTATTTCGGCGAACCTTAGCTAGGAGGATGTGAGTTTATTTAAATACAAACTAACACATTTATTACATGGGCCAAAGCCCCTTCTTCCTCTAGTCCAAAACGTATTTTACAAGAACAAACACATAATTAGCTAACTCCCAATTATTAAACATTGATAACCCAAGCCTATCTCCATTTAATAAACATGCCTCATCATTTATTGATTATAGTCTAAACACGATATCAATGATCAATCATGAGTGCGGAGTGCAAATGATTGATTGAATCAAGTATGTGAAGCAATAATAAACGATAAATCAACAAAGTTAATAAACACTTACGATTAGATGATTAAATCATTGATTACTATTACAACTCGATTTCTGTCTAGCACACAGGTTTCGATTAAGCCACCGAAATCTTTCTCTAGTCTCTTTTAAATCATGAATTCCCTCTCTCTCTCTCTCTCTCTTGTGTCTATTTCGGCAAAACCTAGCTAGTGCGATGTGAGTTTGTTTAAATACAAACTCTCATATTGATTACATGGTCCAAAGCCCTTTGTCCCTCTACCCAAACTGTATTTTACAATAACAAACATATAATTAACTAACACCCAATAATTAAACATGGATAACCCGAGCCCTAACACAATTAATACCTAAGCCTCATCATTTTTTATTATAGTCCAAACACGAAATCAATGATCAATCATGAATGTGGAATCCATGTGATTGATTGAATAAAATAGGAGAAGGAACAATAAACGATGAATCAACAAACTTATTAAAAACATACAATTATATGATCAAATCGTTGATTACTATTACAACTTGATTTCTGTATAGCACACAGGTTTCTGTTAGGCCACCGAAATTTTTCTCTGGTCTCTCTCTTAAGTCACGAATTCCCTCACTCTCTCTTGTGTCTATCTCGGCGAACCTTAGCTAGGAGGATGTGAGTTTGTTTAAATACAAACTCACACATTTATTACATGGGCCAAAGCCCTTTTCCCTTCTAGTCCAAACCATATTATACAAGAACAAACACAAAGTTAACAAACACCTAATCAATAAACATGGATAACCCATGCCCAAAGCCATTTAATACACAAGCTTCATCATTTATCAATTATAGTCCAAACACGATATCAATGATCGATCACGACTGCGAAATCCAAATGAAGTTAACAAACACTTACGATTAGATGATCAAATCGTTGATTACTATTACAACTCGATTTCTGTCTAGCACACAGGTATCAGTTAAGCCACCAAAATCTTTCTCTGTTCTCTCTCAAGTCAGAAATTCCCTCTCTCTCTCTTGTGTTTATTTTGGTAAACCTAGCTAGTGCGATGTGAGTTTGGTTAAATACAAACTAACACATTTATTACATGGGCCAAAGACCTTTGCTGTCACACCCCCAATTGACCACTAACGGAGTTTATACCGTTAAGGGGTGCGAGCAAACCACGACCACAACCATTAGTTACAAATACTAAACGAATCAGAGTTAGTCCAAATATATGTCATAAATAAAGTCTCAAAATACGCAGCGGAAAATATTGTCTTAGCACTAACCACGTGCTTTACAAAATCATTGTTTTAAATTCCCAATTTGTTTTAAACAAAAGTAAAATGTCTTCATGTGCCATGCCAACCCGCTCCGGATACTCCTCAGCGATCTGCAAAAGTTTAAACCACGCAAGTGTCAACCTAACGGTTGGTGAGTTCACAGTGGGCTTGTCACGCAGTGGCCCGGTCTCATAATCCTAATTGTGTCAACATATACTTATGTAATATTTATTTGTGAAAAGCAATGCTCAGTGATAATACACCAGTCCATAATCATAGTAGCGTGTTTTAGTAAAAGTAATGTCCGTAACATGCGTTATCGGGTATGTACGAGTTTTGTAAATTAAAGTGCTCAACCAATATCGCGGGTAGCTAATCCGTTGTTCCATGTACTAAGGAAGTTTGTACCAAAGCTGACTATTAAGTATTGTAGTGGCATCGCCATCATCTATTTTGTTTTGCGGACATACGTCATCGCGGCTTTGCCTCCCCCGTGTCCTCTCGGGATCACGGTCAGATAGGCTGATATTGTACCTCCGTGCACTTCCAGTGTCACGAGGCGGAGTTTGTCAAACTCCAGTAGATCTACCCAACATCCCCTCGCTTTACGATTAATGGCACAATTAAGTTAAGGACTTTTTCAGTTAAAAGGCAATCCTTAGAAATCATGTGATATCATGTGGTTTAGACTTTAACCTACACTAGCCATATTAAAACGGTTTACCGGATTCTCATGAATCTCAAAATGTTTTCAGTTTCGTTTCGGAAATAGTTTGTTTAAGTTCCACAAGTGTTTCCCATAAAACACTTCAAGTTTATCAAAGAGGTGCGTGGCACTCATAAGGTTTCAAGTTCATAAAAGAGGTGCATAGCACTCATAAGGTTGTCAGCATTGTTTTTCATTAAGTTATTCAGTGTGTCCCAAACGGGCTCACAGTAAAAGGGTTAGTGACACTCACCTTTGGTTGCACTGCTACACTTGCTAAATAATCCAAGTATTGTTTGCTTAACGAAGACCTAAGAGCACGTTTAGGTCTTAAGTATTAGTTTTGTGTCTAATCTTTAACTTACGTCACTATGGCCCATAACATAGCACGTCGGAACTATGACACGACATACCGACACACGACACCGATGGTTGATCATAAACGAGTGTTCACATAACTCAGAAATCAAAGCATGTCTCATTATTGCATAATCATGTAAGTCATGGCATAACATTCAAATAAGTTGCACAAGTTTGGGTTTTGGTCTTGGCACAGTTTCGCTACACAGTTTCGCTATGTGCACGGGCAGCACTTTCGCTAGGGAATACCCGATGACTCAGTTTCGCTAGCTAGTTTCGCTCGAAACTGATGACACAGTTTCGCTAGCTTAGATTCGCTCGAAACTGGTTTGAACTTTCGTTCAGGAGTTGTGACACCCGAGAATTCCAAGGTTAACTTCCGTTAGACAATCTCCGTTAGTTACGTTATAAGTGTTAACTTAGTAACTAATGCTTAACTAGACCGAATACGTCCACGACCTTTGGTTGATCACCGAACCCGACCATATGTGTTATGTGTTCATTTGTTTATTTATTTATTACCATTATGTGCAACGTGATGTAAACGCATGATTTAGTATTATTAATAGCATGACAAATTGTGAATCCTTAATTTTGTGATAAATTGGCCCATTTTGGTTGCCAGCGAAACTACCGAGCGAAACTGTAGATTCGCTCGGTAGCCAAACCTTCGATTTACACGAATTCAGAGTCAGTTTCGCTTGGCCAGCGAAACTGCCAGCGAAACTAGCTCCTGACCTATATATTTTATAAAACCCTAATCTTCTCATTTTACTTACACCATTTCTCCAAAACACACACACACACTCTCCTGAAATCTGGTCAGCCAAGAACCACCACGAACCGCCATCATCTCAGTTAGTGGACTCACCCATTCGGATCCTAGATCAAACCGTGAGTCTCCAAAACCATTTTCATGCATATTCTATGTGTTTTCTTAAAAAACATGCTTAGATCTTCATGAAATCGTGTATGCTTGTAGTATGATGCTTAGGAATGCTAGATCTATCATAAAGTCTGTAACTTTACGTGTGAAATCAAGCCATAATGAAGATTCATGCTAGTTAGGTTAACTTTGTGCTAAAAATGAGCTTTGAGGTGTTTTTGGTGATTTGATGATGAAAACTCATGTTTAAGGTGTTAAAATTGCCTCTGTGATGTTGGTAAATGTTTATGCATGCTAGATATTGAATTACATGATGTATGGAAGCTGATAGATTGATTTTTGGTCTTAAAAACGAGTTTTTTTCACGACTAGCGAAACTGTGCATTCATTAGGCGAAACTATGAGGCGAAACTGTTTGAATATTCATGCAGCGATACTATGTAGCGAAACTATAGTGTCGCCGGTGAAACTAAGTAACGAAACTACCGAGCGAAACAACCATAGACCCTGTCCCTGAACGAAAGTTCAAACCAGTTTCGAGCGAAGCTATGCTAGCAAAACTGTGTCATCAGTTTCGAGCGAAACTAGCTAGCGAAACTGTGTCATCGGGTATTCCCTAGCGAAAGTGCTGCCCGTGCACACAACGAAACTATGTAGCGAAACTGTAGCGAAATTGTGTAGCGAAACTGAGCCAAGACCAAAACCCAAACTTGTGCAACTTATTTGAATGTTATGCCATGACTTACATGATTATGCAATAATGAAACATGCTTCGATTTCTGAGTTATGTGAACCCTCGTTTATGATCAACCATCGGTGTCGTGTGTCGGCATGTCGTGTCATAGTTCCAACGTGCTATGTTATAGGCCATAGTGACGTAAGTTAAATATTAGACACAAAACTAATACTTAAGACCTAAACGTGTTCTTAGGTCTTCGTTAAGCAAACAATACTTGGATTATTTAGCAAGTGTAGCAGTGCAACCAAAGGTGAGTGTCACTAACCCGTTTACTGTGAGCCCGTTTGGGACACACCGAATAACTCAATGAAAAACAATGCTGACAACCTTATGAGTGCTACGCACCTCTTTTATGAACTTGAAACCTTATGAGTGCCACGCACCTCTTTGATAAACTTGAAGTGTTTTATGGGAAACACTTGTGGAACTTAAACAAACTATTTCTGAAAACATTTTGAGATTCATGAGAATCCGGTAAACCGTTTTAATATGGCTAGCGTAGGTTAAAGTCTAAACCACATGATATCACATGATCTCTAAGGATTGCCTTTTTAACTGAAAAAGTCCTCAACTAAATTGTGCCATTAATTGTAAAGCGAGGGGATGTTGGGTAGATCTACCGGAGTTTGACAAACTCCGCCTCATGACACTAGAGGTGCGCGGAGGTACAATATCAGCCTATCTGACCGTGATCCCGAGAGGACACGGGGGAGGCAAAGCCGCGATGACGTATGTCCGCAAAACAAAATAGATGATGGCGATGCCACTACAATACTTATTAGTCAGCGTTGGTACAAACTTCCTTAGTGCATGGAACAACGGATTAGCTACCCACGATATCGGTTGAGCACTTTAATTTTACATAACTAGTACATACCCGATAACGTATGTTACGGACATTACTTTTACTAAATCACGCTACTATGATTATGGACTGGTGTATTATCACTGAGCATTGCTTTTCACAAATAAATATTACATAAGTATATGTTGACACAATTATGACTATAAGACCGGGCCACTACGTGACAAGCCCACTGTGAACTCACCAACCGTTAGGTTGACACTTGCGTGGTTTAAACTTTTGCAGATCGCTGAGGAGTATCCGGAGCGGGTTGGCATGGCACATGAAGACATTTTACTTTTGTTTAAATCATATTGGGAATTTAAAACAACGATTTTGTAAAGCACGTGGTTAGTGCTAAGACAATATTTTCCGCTGCGTATTTTGAGACTTTAATTTATGACATATGTTTGGACTAACTCTGATTCGTTTAGTATTTGTAACTAATGGTTGTGGTCCTGGTTTGCTCGCACCCCTTAACGGTATAAACTCCGTTAGTGGTTATTTGGGGGTGTGACAGGAGTCTATGGTTGTTTCGCTCGGTAGTTTCGTTCGAGCAGGTCTACTTCGTTTTCACGGCGACACTATAGTTTCGCTGTATAGTGTCGCTGGAAGGATATTCAAATAGTTTCGCTATATAGTTTCGCCCAGCGAACAGCCAGTTTCGCTGGTCGCAGAAAACTCGTAAATCAGTCCAAAAATCAATCTAACAGCTTCCATACTTCATATAATTCAATATCTAGCATGCATAAACAATTACCAACATTAAACAGTAAGATTTAACACCTTAAACATGGATTTTCATCATCAAATCACCAAGAACACATTTTAAGCATAAAATGACCTAACCAGCATAAATCTTCATTATGGCATGATTTTACACGTAAAGTTGCAGACTTTATGTTAGAACTAACATTTCTAAGCATCATACTAGAAGATCAAACAATTCTATGAAGGTTTGGTCATGCTTTTTAAGAAAACACCTAGAAATGCAAGAAAAACGGTTTTGGAGACTCACGGTTCGATCTAGGATCCGAATGGATGAGTTCACCAACTGAGATGACGGCGGCTTGCGGTGGTTCTCGGCTGGCCAGAATTCAGGAGAGTGTGTGTGTGTTTTTGAGAAATGATGTAGGTAAATGAAAGAATTAGGGTTTTTGGGACTTTATTTAATATGTAGATCAGGTGCTAGTTTCGCTGGCAGTTTCGCTGGCCAAGCGAAACTGGCTCTGAATACACGTAAATCAAAAGTTTAGCTACCGAGCGAATCTACAGTTTCGCTCAGTAGTTTCGCTGGCAACCAAAAGGGGCCAATTTACATTCTAAGCAAGATAAGCACGATTCATGAATTTGTCATGCTATTAATAATAATATATCATGCGTTTAAATCACATTGCACATAATAACCATAATTAATAGAACACATAACACAAGTGGTCGGGTTCAGTGATCAACCAAAGGTCGTGGACGTATTCGGCCTAGTTAAGCATTAGTTACTAAGTTAACACTTATAACGTAACTAACGAAGATTGTCTAACGGAAGTTAACCTCAAAATTCTCGGATGTCACATTTGCCCCTGCACCGCAAACCGTATTCTACAAGCCCAAACACATAATTAATTAACACCGAATTATTAAACATGGATAAACAAAACCCAACCCAATTTAATACACAAGCCTCATCATTTTTCGATTATAGTCAAAATAGAATATCAATGATCAATCAGGAATGCGGAATCCAAGTATTTGATTGAATAAAGTATGAGAAGCAATAATAAATGAAGAATCAACAACGCTAATAAACACTTACGATTAGATGATCAAATCGTTGATTACTATTAAAAATCGATTTCTGTCTAGCACACAGGTTTCGGTAAAACACCAGAATCTTTCTCTGGTCTCTATCAAGTCACAAATTCCATCTTTCTCGCTCTCTCTTGTGTCTATTTCGACGAACCTTAGCTAGTAGGATGTGAGTTTATTTAAATACAAACTAACACATTTATTACATGGGCCAAAGCCCCTTCTCCCTCTAGTCCAAAACGTATTTTACAAGAACAAACACATAATTAGCTAACTCCCAATTATTAAACATTGATAACCCAAGCCTAGCTCCATTTAATAAACATGCCTCATCATTTATTGATTATAGTCTAAACACGATATCAATGATCAATCATGAGTGCGGAGTGCAAATGATTGATTGAATCAAGTATGTGAAGCAATAATAAACGATGAATCAACAAAGTTAATAAACACTTAAGAATAGATGATTAAATCATTGATTACTATTACAACTCGATTTCTGTCTAGCACACAGGTTTTGGTTAAGCCACCGAAATATTTCTCTGGTCTCTCTCAAATCATGAATTCCCCTCTCTCTCTCTCTCTCTCTCTCTTGTGTCTATTTCGGCAAAACCTAGCTAGTGCGATGTGAGTTTGTTTAAATACAAACTCTCATATTGATTACATGGTCCAAAGCCCTTTGTCCCTCTACCCAAACTATATTTTACAAGAACAAACATCTAATTAACTAACACCCTATCATTAAACATGGATAACCCGAGACCTAACCCAATTAATACCTAAGCCTCATCATTTTTTTATTATAGTCCAAACACGATATCAATGATCAATCATGAATGTGGAATCCAAGTGATTGATTGAATAAAATAGGAGAAGGAATAATAAACGATGAATCAACAAACTTATAAAAAACATACAATTATATGATCAAATCGTTGATTACTATTACAACTTGATTTCTGTATAGCACACAGGTTTCTGTTTAGCCACCGAAATCTTTCTATGGTCTCTCTCTCAAGTCACGAATTCCCTCTCTCTCTCTCTCTTGTGTCTATTTCGGTGAACCTTAGCTAGTAGGATGTGAGTTTGTTTAAATACAAACTCACACATTTATTACATGTGCCAAAGCCCATTGCCCCTCAAGTCCAAACCGTATTTTACAAGAACAAACACAATATTAACAAACACCTAATCACTAAACATGGATAACCCATGCCCAAAGCCATTTAATACACAAGCATCATCATTTATCAATTATAGTCCAAACACGATATCAATGATCGATCACGACCGCGAAATCCAAATGAAGTTAATAAACACTTACGATTAGATGATTAAATCGTTGATTACGATTACAATTCGATTTCTGCCTAGCACACAGGTATCAGTTAAGCCACCGAAATCTTTCTCTATTCTCTCTCAAGTCACAAATTCCCTCTCACTCTTGTGTCTATTTCGTCAAAACCTAGCTTGTCACACCCCCAAAATTAACCACTAACGGAGTTTATACCGTTAAGGGGTGCGACCAGACCAGGACCACAACCATTAGTTACAAATACTAAACGAATCAGAGTAAAGTCCAAACATTAATAATAAAAACAGTTTAACAGTACGCAGCGGAAAAACATTGTCTTTAGCACTAACCACGTGCTTTACAAAATCATTGTATTAAATTCCCAATTAAGTTTAATCAAAATAAAAGTCTTCATGTGCCATGCCAACCCGCATCCGGATACTCCTCAGTGATCTGCAAAAGTTTAAACCATGCAAGTGTCAACCTAACGGTTGGTGAGTTCACAGTGGGCTTGTCACGCAGTGGCCCGGTCTATTAATCATAATCGTGTCAACATATACTTATGTAATATTTGTTTGTGAAAAAGCAATGCTTAGTGATATCCATAATCATGGTTCTGTGGTTTAGTCAAAGTATTGTCCGTAACATACGTTATCGGGTATGAACTAGTTTTGTATAGTTAAAGTGCTCAACCGATATCGCGGGTAGCTAATCCGTTGTTCCATGCACTAAGGAAGTTTGTTCCAAAGCTGACTATTATTGTAGTGGCCGTGCCATCAGGATTTGCGGACCTATGTCATCGCGGATTTGCCTCCCCCGTGTCCTCTCGGGATCACGGTCAGATAGGCTGATATTGTACCTCCGTGCACTCCCCGTGCCACGGGGCGGAGTTTGTCAAACTCCAGTAGATCTACCCAACATCCCCTCGCTTTACAATTAATGGTACAATTTAGTTGAGGACTTTTAAGTTTCAAGGCATCCTTAGAAATCATGTGATATCATGTGGTTTAGACTTTAACCTACGCTAGCCATATTAAAAAGGTTTACCGGATTCTCATGAATCTCAAAAGTGTTTTCAGTTTCGTTTCAGAAATAGTTGTTTAAGTAATTCACAAGTGCTTCCCATAAAGCACTTCAAGTTCATCAAGTGGGTGCCGAGCACTCCAAGTTTTCAAGTTCATCAGGGAGGTGCATAGCACTCTCGAGGTTGTCAGCATTGTTTTTCATTTGGTTATTCGGTGTGACCCAAACGGGTTCACGGTAATCGGGTTAGTGACACTCACCTTGGGTTGCACTGCTACACTTGCTATATAATCCAAGTTTGCTTAACGAAGACCTATGAACACGTTTAGGTCTTAAGTATTAGTTTTGTGTCTAATCTTTACTTAACGTCACTATGGCCCATAACATAGCACGTTGGAACTATGACTCGACATACCGACACACGACACCGATGGTTGATCATAAACAAGGGTTCATATACATCAGAAATCAAAGCATGTATCATCATGGCATAACATTCAAATAAATTGCACAAGTTTGGATTCTGGTCACAATTTCGCTAGCAGTTTCGCTAGGCAGTTTCGCTGTGTGCACGGGCAGCACTTTCGCTAGGCAATACCCGATGACACAGTTTCGCTAGGCTAGTTTCGCTCGAAACTGTTGGCACAGTTTCGCTAGCCTAGTTTCGCCCGAAACTGGTTTGAACTTTC
Organism: Deinandra increscens subsp. villosa; assembly: GCA_039602395.1. Taxonomy (NCBI): domain Eukaryota; kingdom Viridiplantae; phylum Streptophyta; class Magnoliopsida; order Asterales; family Asteraceae; genus Deinandra; species Deinandra increscens. The sequence continues at coordinate 34,159,469 of JBCNJP010000008.1, read as the reverse complement.
GTTCAGGGAATTTCGCTCGGTAGTTTCGTCCGAACAGGTCTGGTTGGTTTACCCGGCGACACTATAGTTTCGCTGTATAGTGTCGCTGGAAGGAGATATACATAGTTTCGCTATATAGTTTCGCCCAGAGAACAGGCTAGTTTCGCTGGTCGCGAAAAACACATAAATCAGCCTAAAAATCAATCTAACAGCTTCCATATTACATGCAATTCATTATCTAGCATACATAACCATTTACCAACATCACAGAAGTCATTTTAACACCTTTAGCATGCATTTTCATCATCAAATCACCAAAAACACATTTTAACCTAAAATGACCTAATCTAGCATAAATCTTCAACATGGATGGATTTCACACGTAAAGTTACTGACTTTATAACAGATCTAGCAATCCTAAGCAACATATCAGAAGATCAAGTGATTCCATGGAGGTTTGGTCATGCTTTTTAAGTAAAACACATAGAAAACATAAAAATGGTGGTTTTGGGACTCACGGTTCGATCTCCAAGCTTGATGGATGATGGTTCGGGGCTGAGATCTCGATGGCTCGGTGTGAATCTCGACTGACCAGATTTCCAGGAGAAAGATGGAGTGTGTGTGTGTTTTTGTGTAAAGGAGGCAAATGGAGAAACTAGGGTTCATTAAGATATTATATATCAGGGGCTAGTTTCGCTGGCTAGTTTCGCTGGCCAAGCGAAACTGACCCTGTGAGTCAAAGGTTAGGCTAGCCGGGCGACACTATAGTTTCGCCCGGTAGTTTCGCTGGTACCCAAAAGTGACTAATTTACATTCTAAGCAAGATAAGCACGGTTCATGAATTTCACACAATTACACAATTAATCAACAAACATGTTGCACATACTTCCTCATAGAGACAATTCAATAAATAAACACATATGGACGGGTTCGGTGATCAACCAAAGGACGTGGACGTATTCGGCCTAGTTAAGCATTAGTTACTAAGTTAATACTTATAACGTAACTAACGGAGATTGTCTAACGGAAGTAAACCTTGAAATTCTCGGATGTCACATCATCCCCTTGTAATTGGAATTTTCGTCCCGAAAATTATTCTTGCGTCGTAGCGTTCGCAGCCTCGGCTGTCGTTGTTGCTGTATTTGCTGGGGAAAGAAAGCAAAAGTTTTAGGGTCGTCACATCCTCCTCCTGTTACAGGAATTTTGGTCCCCAAAATTAAATCATACCTTGAGTTTCTGTGGACGTTTGCTCGAACAAGTGAGGATACTTTTTCTTCATTTGATCCTCTCGTTCCCAAGTATATTCAGGTCCACGCTTTGAGTTCCATCGAACCTTGACGATCGGAATCTTGTTACGTTTGAGGGCTTTCTCCTCGCGTCCCATGATTTCTACCGGTTGCTCAATAAATCTCAAATGTTCATCAATTTCCAATTCCTCCAAAGGAATTATTTCAGTGTCTTCAGCCAGACATTTCTTTAGGTTAGAGACGTGAAACACGTTGTGAACTCCATCGAGCTCAGCAGGGAGTTGTAATCGGTAGGCCATCGGGCCTACTTCCCCAATGATTTTAAATGGACCGATATAGCGAGGATTTAGCTTTCCACGCTTTCCGAAGCGTATCACACCTTTCCAGGGAGATACCTTCAATAGTACCTTGTCGCCTACCTCGAACTTCAAAGGTTTACGGCGTTTGTCGGCATAGCTCTTTTGCCTATCACGTGCTGCGGCTACCCGCTTTCTGATTTGAATAATCCGTTCGGTTGTATCATGAATGAGTTCTGGTCCAGTGAGTCCTTTCTCACCTGTCTCGGCCCAACACACGGGCGATCTACATTTTCTGCCATAAAGGGCTTCAAAAGGTGCTGCACCGATACTTGAATGATAACTGTTATTGTAGGAGAACTCCACCAACGGAAGGTGAGCCTCCCAGTCTTTACCGAAGTCGAGAACGCAAGCTCGGAGCATGTCTTCTAAAGTCTGAATAGTTCGTTCCATCTGACCGTCGGTCTACGGGTGATAAGCTGTACTCATATCCAGTCTGGTTCCCAATGCTTCTTGCATAGATTGCCATAGTCGGGAAGTAAATCGAGGATCTCTGTCGGAGATAATAGTTTTAGGCACTCCATGACGTGCCACAATTCGGTCAATATACAGCTTCGTTAACTTATCCATGTTGTCACTTTCCTTCACCGGAATAAAATGTGCAGACTTGGTTAAATGATCAATGATAACCCAAATCGCATCTGGTCGATTCGATCGATGAGGTAATCCCGTTACGAAGTCCATGGAGATATCCTACCATTTCCATTCTGGGATTTTTGGTTGCTGTAATAGCCCAGAAGGCTTTTGGTATTCAATCTTCACTCTTGAGCATGTTAAACACTTAGCCACATATCGCGCGATGTCGACTTTCATATTCGGCCACCAATACAAACCCTTTAAATCTTGGTACATTTTATCCGATCCAGGGTGCACCGAATACCTTGATTTGTGAGCCTCGTCCATCACGAGCTCACGAAGATTTCCAAGTAAGGGAACCCAAATTCTGTCATTATAATACCTAAGTCCGTCGGACTTAATTTCGGAGTTTCCATCTACGCCACGCAGTGCTTCAGCTGCGAAGTTTTCTTCCTTTAAAGCTTCTTGTTGGGCATCGCGGATCCGATCCGGCAATCCTGTGTGAATGGTAAGTTGTAGTGCTCGTACTCGTTAATAATAAAAACAGTTTAACAGTACGCAGCGGAAAAACATTGTCTTTAGCACTAACCACGTGCTTTACAAAATCATTGTATTAAATTCCCAATTAAGTTTAATCAAAATAAAAGTCTTCATGTGCCATGCCAACCCGCATCCGGATACTCCTCAGCGATCTGCAAGTTTAAACCACGCAAGTGTCAACCTAACGGTTGGTGAGTTCACAGTGGGCTTGTCACGCAGTGGCCCGGTCTATTAATCATAATCGTGTCAACATATACTTATGTAATATTTGTTTGTGAAAAAGCAATGCTTAGTGATATCCATAATCATGGTTCTGTGGTTTAGTCAAAGTATTGTCCGTAACATACGTTATCGGATACTTAGCATCTAAGTCAGTTGGTTTAGCATTAATTAGCCTAGCAAACTTAGTGGAAATAAAACTTCTTTCAGCACCAGAATCAAACAATACAGTAGCAAAGAAACTATTTAGCATGAATTTAGCGTTAATCACGTTGGCGTCGTTGCGAGCTTCTCCTTGACCCATAACGAAGGCACGACCTCTACCATTCCCACCATTACCGTTTCCACCATTACCATTCCCACCGTTACCATTTCCGTTGCCCGGGTTTCCACCGTTTCCATTGTTACCATTTCCTTGTCTGCCCAATTGCGGGCAATCTTTCCTCATGTGGCCTTGCGCACCACATTCATAACAGCCATGGGCTCCACCATTGTTGTTGTTCTGATTGTTTCCTTGCCCGTTGCGGTTATTTCCGTTTCCCCTGTTGTTGTTATTGCCATGATTGTTGTTGTTATTTCCTCCTTGGTTCTGACCGTTGTTGTTTAACTTTTGTAAGTTGGTCCAGCAGTTGTTGGCCTCATGCCCCGGTTTCCCACATCTTCCACACTCCAGACCTTTGCTACACATACCATTGTGGTGTTTCCCGCACTTGTTACAAAACGGGGCTTTACCCTTGTAGTTTCCATTCCCGCCTTGGCGGTTGCTACTTCCACTGTTGCTGCCATTGCTGAAATTGGACCTTGTGTTGTCAGGTCGCTTGTTCTGATATTGGGAGCTAGAGGATCTCCCAGATTGATTCCCAACAGTTTGATTGTTCACAGATGTTGCTGGAGCTTCTTCTTCAGCCTTACGCTTGCCACTTAAGGCAGTCTTCACAGTGGTCTTTGCGGGTAGAGTACCCCTCTCGATTTCCTGATCGGTTAACTTATGAGCCAAACGGATGGCTTGCTGCACGGTTGTTGGGTTGCTAGCTGTCACCAAGCTCTTGATTTGGGGTGCGAGACCCTCCAGATAACGCTCATTGCGTTTAAATTCAGCATCAACCATTGTCGGGCATAGTACCGCGTACTCGTGGTAACGCGCAGTGTATTCCTCAATTTCCGACCCAGACATCTTGGAGTTCAAAAACTCTCCTTCCAGCTTCTTGACTTGATCCCGAGGGCAATACTCCTCCATAATCAGTTCTTTAAACGCTTCCCACTCCATGTCATTAGCCGCATCTAACCCAATCATCTGGATTTCGGCATTCCACCAGGAGAGAGCAGCTCCCTCGAAGGTACCAGTCGCATATTTCACTTTGTTCTCAGCAGGGCAGTTGCACATAGAGAAGACCTTCTCAGACTTCTCGATCCACCTGAGGAGTCCTACCGCTCCTTCCTCGCCGGAAAACGTCATCGGCTTGCAGTCCATGAAGGACTTAAACGTGCAGTGATGGAAGTTTCCTGATGCATAAATAATTCGGGTTTTAAGTTTAAACAAGTCAAAATATAATCGCTTTGTGCCTTAACCGGCATAATAATTACCCTGCGTGGCGAATGTAGCTTGGGCAGCTGCCACTGCGGCTTGCACGTGTTCGTTTATCATAGCTTGCAGTTGTGCAGGTGTCAGGTTAATGTTGTTCCTTCCGTGTCCTCCACTTCTTCCAGGCATTTTCTGGACAGTTAAAGTAGCCAGCGTTCAGTCACAGTTATACTCTACACATATCCCATAATATGTATATTAACAATTTCCCGTTATCCCACTATTAGTCCAGAAAAATTTTCGTGCAAAATTGAGGCGTCGTCGGAGAACGTCGTAAGTCGTAAGTACTATCGTCGAAAGTCGGCTTTCCCATAAAAGTCACCGTCGGCGTAGTCATCGTAGTAGAAATCAGGATGTAGCGTGTAGCATCGTTTCGTTATCGCTTTCCCCCGGAATAGTGTGCGTATTAGCGTTAGCATTTCGTATTCGTGTGTGCAATTTTCCTAAGGTTTTCCGTCAGACTACTTAGACACGGTCTATATATATATATATATATATACATATGAAGTATTTAGTTACACAGCAGGGTGAGTATCCCAGGTTGGCACGTAAAAATTTTGTTTTGGGAATTTGTTTGTTCGTTTGTAACTAAGGTTACAAGTTGCAGTTTCCAAATCGTTTTTCAAAAATGATTCCAGTTCTCTGCAACCTATGGCTCTGATACCAATCTGTCACACCCCCAAATTAACCACTAACGGAGTTTATACCGTTAAGGGGTGCGAGCAAACCAGGACCACAACCATTAGTTACAAATACTAAACGAATCAGAGTAAAGTCCAAACATTCATCATAAAACAGTTTAAGAGTTTGCAGCGAAAAGGAAACATGAGTATCTGAGCACTAACCACGTGCTTAAAGTACAAAACATAAATTGTTGTTCAATTCCCAAATTTAAGTTCAAAATGAAATAAGTAACTTCGGGTGCCATGCCAACCTCCTGTGGGTACTCCTTAGCGATCTGCAAAAGTGAAAACCACACAAGTGTCAACCTAACGGTTGGTGAGTTCATTGTGGGCATGTCATGCAGTGGCCCGGTCTCGTAAGCGTATGTATCAACATATAGATAAGTAATAGTTTTGCAAAAGCAATGCCAAGTGCTGAATTATCGAATATGCACTAGTTAAGTAAAGATTAAAGTGGTCAACCGATATCGCGGGTAGCTAATCCGGTTTCCATGCACTAAGGAAGTTCGTACCAAAGCTGACGTAACAGAGTTCGGCATTTGCCGATAGTTTGTGCCTCCAGTTGTGTTCCTCATGGGACCCACAACTAAAATAGGCTGATATTGAACTTCGTTCGGCCTCCAACCGGTTGGCTACACATTTGTGTACCGCGGAGCAGGGTTTGTCAAACCCTCAGTAGATCTACCCAACATCCCCTCGCTTCGCAGATTAATGGTACTAAATTGTTGAGGACTTTTAAGTTTTAAGGCATCCTTAGAAATCATGTGATATCATTTGGTTTAGACTTTAACCTTCACTAGTCATATTAAAACCGTTTATTCTGGATTTCATTTGAAATCCTGAAAAGAGTTTAAGTGCCAAAATGGTTGTTCCGGATTTCATTTGAAATCCCAAAAGAGTTTAATTATTAAATAGTTGGTTGCGGATTTCATTTGAAACCCCCAAGGATAGACAGTTGCAAGTGCTTCCCTTAAAACACTCCAACTTCCATAACAGGTATCCCATTTGGCAATACCTCAAAATGTCAGCGTTGTTTTCCGTTAAGTAAATTCGTTGTGACCCAAACGGGCTCACAATTAAAGGGTTAGTGAAACTCACCTTAGGTTGCTCAGCTTACACTTCAAATAATCCAATTATGATTGCTAACGAAGACCTAATAATCATATTAAGGTCTTAGGTGTTAGGTTGTGTCTAAACTTTAACTACGTCACTATGGCCCATAACATAGCACGTTGAAACTACGACTCGACATACCGACACACGACACCGATGGTTGATCATAAACGAGGGTTCACATCACTCAGAAATCAAAGCATGTTTCATTATTGCATAATCGTGTAAGTCATGGCATAACTTTCAAATAAGTTGCACAAGTTTGGGTTTTGGTCTGGCACAGTTTCGCTACACAGTTTCGCTAGCTAGATTCGCTCGAAACTGATGACACAGTTTCGCTAGCATAGATTCGCTCGAAACTGGTTTGAACTTTCGTTCATAGAAGGCACAGTTTCGCTAGATAGTTTCGCTCGAAACTGATGACACAGTTTCGCTATCTAGGTTCGCTCGAAACTGATTTGAACTTTCGTTCAGGAGTCTTTGGTTGTTTCGCTCGGTAGTTTCATTCAAGCAATACACTTAGTTTCACAGGCGACACTATAATTTCGCTGTATAGTGTCGCTGGATGAATTTTCAAACAGTTTGCGAAACTACAGTTTCGCCTAACGAATGGCTAGTTTCGCTAGTCGCAGAAAACTCGTAAATCTGACCAAAAATCAATCTAACAGCTTCCATACTTCATATAATTCAGTATCTAGCATGCATAAACGTTTACCAACATTACACAAACAAATTTAACACCTTAAACATGGGTTTTTACCATCAAATCATCAAGAACACTTTTAAGCACAAAATGACCTAACTAGCATGGATCTTCATTATGGTATGATTTTACACGTAAAGTTGCAGACTTTAGGCTAGATCTAACATCTCTAAACATCATATCAGAAGATCAAACGATTCCATGAAGGTTTACACATTCTTTTTAAGAAAACACAAAGAAAAGGCATAAAAAGTTCATGGGACTCACGGTTGGGTTTCCAAGTTCGATGGATGATCTTCAAGGCTGAGATCACGGTGGTCCTTGGTGGTTCACGGCTAGCCAGAAGTGGCTAGGTGGTGGCGGCTAGATGGTTCACGAGAGAGAGAGAGGATGGAGAGTGTATGTGTGTGTTTTGTGGTGGAGCATGCAAATGGGAGGAATTTAGGGTTTATTTCACTTAAATACTAAAGCCTCCTTTGGGCTTATCATTGGGAGTTGGGCCCCAATGATCAGCAAGTGATTAGCCCAAGATTAGAACAAATGCATACACTCTAATTACTCGGTTAAACATTAAACTAGGCAATTTAAACAATTTGCTACATAATTCAACAAGTAAACAAATAGTCATGCTTTTGATAATAATCATGCGTTTAAATCATGTTGCACATAATTTCCACATAGTGGCAATAATTAAATAAACACATAACACATATGGACGGGTTCGGTTATCAACCAAAGGTCGTGGACGTATTCGGCCTAGTTAAGCATTAGTTACTAAGTTAACACTCATAACGTAACTAACGGAGATTGTCTAACGGAAGTTAACCTTGGAATTCTCGGATGTCACACCCTGCATATTTCAGGTATGCATAATCTTTAATGTTAAATTCATGGTCAAAATATATTTTATTAGTTAATCTTAAGACTCTCTTGAAAAGTGTGTGAATACTTCTTTCACATCACACTTTATTCTTTGTGTGTAAAATTCAACTTGCTTTATTTGACTTTAGTTTCTTGAGTTCCACAAAAATGTGTACTTTTTGTCAAGAATTATCCTATTATCCACCCAACCTTTCTGTCACAGCCACCTACATGTCCAATCCCTACATTCACTCTTTTCAAAGTCAACTATTGTACTCTCTCTCTCTCTCTCTCTCTTAAAAATTTAGAAGAAAAAAAATACACAAAATATTGAGTGAGTTACAGGTTTCGATTAAAGAAAACGAAGGACTCAGAAACACGAACACGAGACTGCAGCTCGAGCTCGTTCGTATACTCCTTTCTGTTAACAGTTCTGGGTCGATGTTCAAGGGTTTGTTAAAGACAGAGGTTGAAGATAGTGACGGGTCAGCCATGTTCAGACCATCGATTTCACAGGTTCTATTCCATATTTGAGTTCTACCTTGAAGAGAAAGGTGATGGTCGCTAGGTTGATGATGTCAGAAGTCAGAATCGTTTCAATTTGGTCCAGCCGGAACCACCACTGTTCCGTCTTAGATCGAACCGGAAAACGAGATCCGTTCCGACTAGTTCCGGCCCAACCACATCTTGTCAACCGGAAGTCTAGATCACAATAGCTTCGAACGGGTTTGTGGAGTTCAACCAGAAAAGCAAACTTCAAACGAAAAACTCAAAGTTCAACCGGAACCTCATGACCAAGCGGAAAAATCAACCTGAAGTTCGATGTCAACCGGAGATCACTGTTCCGTTTCAACTTGAAGCGGAAATTCAACCTCAACCGAAACTCGTTTTCAAACGGAAAAACCAACCGGATTTAGAATCAACCGGAAAGTGAAGTTGAACCGGAAACTTCAACCGGAAAATGGAGTTCAACCGGATTTCGACTTCAACCGGAGATTTATGGTTCAACCGGAGTTTACATCTTCAACCGGAAGTCCGACTCCGTTCCAAATTTCAACCGGAACGTGGTAACTTCAACCGGAACTGAGACAAACTTCAACCGGAATTCCAACTTTTGAACCGAAACTGGTCACGGTGTTCGTCTCTGATCAAATGAGTCGCCGAAGATGTCACTTCAGGTCACCGAGTTCATTATCTGCTATAAGTCTGGCCACCAATTTCACTTCTCCGATTTCACTTCTCACCGGAAAAGGGATTTGCGTCGCTGGTCCCTGATTTTTGTCGACAGAGATGAAGGAGAAGAAAAGAAGTCTGGTACGCCTGTTAACAATGTTTGGCAGCGCTCATCTGTGTAGGGTTTTCTTTCCCCTTAATGACACTAAGTATGGGCCGATAATCTTGAACTTAATGAATTCGAACTAAGCTGCTGATCTCTAATTGGGCCGAAGATTTAAACACGCTTGGGCCAGCTTACTATTTTCTCTGCCGAGCTGCGAATTTACTTGTTTGAGCCAGATTTGACTTGCTGAAAATTGACAGTTTAGAGCAGAAAATTTGACAGATTTGGGATGAATATAACAGTGAGCTACTGTTATTATTATTTTGTTGTCAACACATAGCAGCAACCAAAGTTAAAGCCAAGAGGATCCACGTCAACCACTTCATATTTTTCTTTTCCAACATAATTCGTACTTCGAGAACCCAATGTTCATCAAACTTTCAGGTACACCCAAATTATGCTTTTATATCAAGATTACTTTTTACGGCAGACGTGCTATGAAGTAAAACGGTTATGAAAGTTATGCGCAAGTTTGGGTCGATATGTTGAAGATGAAAGGGATTTATTATTGGTTGGATTATGAAGATTAACCGGTTGATATTGCAAGGCTGATTTTTATTTGTGATATGCTACTTGGATGTGTTTGCTTGCAACAACATGCTTATTTATTTTGCTACGGGTTGCAAAAGTCTAGGGGGAGAAAATGTGATGATTTGATGAGACTCTTTGCAACGGGTTTGGCAAAAGAAAACAAAAGAAGTGGTTTATCTTCATGCAAAGCATTGGTTTGGTATTCGGCCAAGTATTTCAAGATGGTTGAATTGTGGACTTAATTCTCGAGTTTTTCATAAATCCTTTATATTGTTTACTTTCAACTATATTGGTACCTTGAGTTATGACTTAGTCCTCAAGTAGCTTGCCATTGTGTTGAAGTTTGTAAACACCCTATGCATTTACAGCCTATGGTTTGGGGCTAGAAGAATGTTTATTGTAGGGGGAGCTTCACAAAGGAGAATTGAAGAACAAAAGACTTGAAACTACATGAAGATTTTCTTGAAGTCAAGTTGCAAGAATACAAAGAACCAATGTCACAAGTGTTGAGTATACCATCTACCAAATAGGGGGAGATTGTTGGGAATCGAGATACCAAGCCAACAAGATTTGGATAGATGTGATTAATACTCAACGGCCACTTAACATTTACCATCCCGACAACACGGTGAAGAACATGACAACTCAAGACACAAGACTCAACTAAAGAAGATGGCTCTAGTGAATATTATTTATTGTTTAAATATTGTCACTAGTTGGTAGTTTTACTATTATGCCCTTAGTGAGTTTTGTAGTATATATAGTAAGTCTTTCTCATGTGAAAGACTTTATGAGTGTATGTTTGAGAGAGAGTTAGTCATGGTTCTTTGAAGCTTGTCGAGGGTTCATGAACTCACCTAGTAAGTTCATGATACCCGGGAATGCGTGGGGTAGGTAAAATGTAATCATTCGATTATCTTTATTTATCTATCATTCCACCTCGTTTATCTATCTATCTTGTTCTTCATCTGTCATGTTTATACTAGCTTTGCTCATCATCATCATCACATCTCAAACACCATCGTGTTCATATCCGGGTGTTCATTTGTTTCTACAAAAACGAGTTACACAAAGACTCGATCCCCTTCCGCAACCAGGGTATTTTTCCCACCACCTCGGTTTTTCAATTGTTGTCAGTCCGATCGCTAGTCTGGAGGGTGCATCTCGTGCACCACTGAGCGGGGGTGTCAATCCCCAGTAGTACTACTCAACGTTACCTTTCTATTCATTATTAATGGCCCGAGAAAGTAAGGAATTTTTGTAACTTAAAGTGTATTCAGTGAAACATGTGATTTGTGCCGAATAATTACTTAAACAGACAAAATACCTTTGTCTCTACATTTCCATCCTTTACGAATGCAACTAGTTGTGTGTTATCATCCTCAACCGGATATAACTAAATAGAGTAGTGAAACTTACCTTAGGTTGCACTGGTACACAACACTTGACTTTAATGGTTGGTTATGAGTGACCTATTTTAATGAATACGGCCTAACCAAATTAGAGGTTGTCGCTAGGACGAATTGCTTATCAATAAACAAATATGTTATCATGCATTCATTTTGGTCATAACACATAAACACAAGTCCTAAACTTGTAGGAAAACATAGATGCACAATTACAAGTCAATATGCATAAATACAAAGCTTAAAAGTCAAACACAAAACACATATTTGGTGACATGCATAATTTGTTCCACACATGGAGTTAGCCACTCAAATTTTACAGGCATAAACTTCATAATATTATGAACATGTTCCAAAAGGAATCAACTCAAAAGTTTAAGTATTGAGTGAGTTCTGCGTGTCTGAAATTGGTTAAAAATCAGCTTTGTTGTCATTATCACACAATTTGTAGATACGCATAATTTGCTCCAAACTTGGAGTTAGCTTCTCAAATTTTACAGGCATTAACTTCCCAATATTATGGTCATTTTGCAAAGAGAATCAACCCCCAAAAGGTTAAGTATTGAGAAAGTTATGTGCGTCGGAAGTTGGCAAAATTTAAGCTTCTGAGCTGTTTTGTAAAACAAGAAATTTGGTCTTATATTTTGCATAACTCGGTCAAGACTTGAGGTTTGCTTACCAAAACCTCCAGATCTTAATATCAATAGACAAACATCATTTTCATCCAAAAATTCCTTTATAAATACCCAATAATCATGTTCAAAAAAATTACAAAAATTGACAAATAGCTGAATTTTTAACAGCCATGTACCCTGAACTTGCAGCAGGTTTTTGAGTGACCAGACGGAGGTCTTAGAATGTGTATGAGTAGGCAAATTAAAGCTAAGACATAGAAGTTTACTATGGAAAAACAAATCACTTGATTTAGATCAAAATTGCGCAAGTAATGGCCTGTGGAAGGCGACCCAAAGTTTTGGACAGAATCTGTCCTAAACGGGTCAAATTGCATAAATTGCGTTTCAAAGGTTTTGGCCAACAATTTGATCTTCAAACATTTTATAAAGACTAGTAACATCATAAACAACGTTTTACCATAGATTTTCAGCCCTTAAAACAACCATAAAATGATCATAGCAAACCAAGCAGAACGCTTGCACATAAGCAAATACACCTAAAATTTGTGTTCAACAACACAAGCTTTTAACAAGAACACTTCCTAGCAGTTTTTTCATCTAATTTGTAGGCCTCATATCGATACAAGAACAGCCCCAAAACATAAATTAACTTATCCCAACCTAAAACATGTTTCATGAGCAAGTTTACACATCAAATTGCACATAGACACTAGATTAACACATGGATTTAACCAATTTCAAGATAGGAGATTTTAGTGCTTACAAGTAGAAGAGGAAAGGGGTGGATGACGATGATGAGATGAAACCAAATTTTTCCCTTGCTTTCTTGAAGGTTAAATGAGCTCCCAAACTTGATTTCTTGCTTGATTGATGGAGATTTCAAGAAATTGAGAAGGGATTGGGTGTGTGTGTGAGAACCGTAGGTTGAGAGGGGGAGAGGAGAAGAAGATGTCGTGAATAAGGGAGGAGGATGTTTGGGTTGCATACCTAGTGATGCCAACCTAGTGATGCCCCCACCATCAGAAACAATCACAAGTATGTCAACTGATATATTTGTAAAACTAGAATTGGATGACACATTTGCAAAAAAATTTAACTCCACCATCCTTCATCTATGACCCAACACTTAACCCCTCAGGCCAATAATCATCATCTACACTACCCAAAAGCTTAATCAAATTCAAACCTCCTTCTAGATCAAAGAAGTGTAAACCTCTGCCTCCTAAATTCAGAACCGACAATTTCACCCTTTTTACTCCAATCTATCTAAAACCAAAACCTACACCTGTCTTCGATATGTCTAATTTCTTCCCTGCCTCACCTCATTTTAGACCTACACCCAAAACCATTAAACCACCTTCTACTACTGAAACCCCTGAAGCTTCCACCATGCCACCAACACCTCCACTGGAAACCCAAGAACAGTCTATCATCCCTCCACCACAATCTTTTTGAACTCACACTAAAATCAGCTTGCCACCTACTAATCTGTCAATACCATGTCAACCACCACCTGTGATACCTGATGATATTTTGCCTCCTGGTCCTTCTTCTCCATCATCCTAGGGAAAAGGAAAAGCTCTTGCTGATGATGAATCAAAGGATGACTCAAATGATGAGAAGAAGAAGTAGAAAAAGAAAATGATGCGTGTTAAAGGAAGAAGAAAGAAGCCAGAAAAGAAGCCTAAGAAAAAAAGGTCCTTTCGCCAATGCTAGAAGGATCACTGGCTGGAGACTTGATGAAGCAACTTTCAACTTCACCTTTCAAACTTCTGAAGGCACATCTCTTAAACTAAATGATCATGATGCTCACAAATTTCTCACTGTGATTGAAATGGCCGATATCTACGTAAGTTTGAGAAAGATTATATCTCCAACTAGGGCTGAACGTATCCTATGCTTATGGTACACGATTGAAAGACCAAACTGGAAAATGGAATTATTTTCAAAGGATCATACGATGACTCATCAAATGAAGGAGAACCTCCTATTGAGATCAAATATGTGATCTGGGAAGAAAGTGAAAAGAAATTTTATGTGCATAGGGCTGATTAATCCTACACTGCTCATGACTCTGTCTCAGATAAATCTCAATAGAGCAGTAAAGACTGGGATATGCTTCAGTGCACTAAAATTCACAACATAAACATCAATCAATCCAACTTGGCAACAAGCGCAAGCATTAAGGCCAGAGGGATATGACTCAGGAGATCACCATGTTTGTACAGTCAATTTTTGTTGAATAATATCGATGATGAGTAGAAGAATTTGCCATCATCAACTTAGGGGGGGGGGGGACTGTAAGGAATATTGCTTCTGGAGAATTTCGGCTGAATCAAGAAAACTAAGAAGTTCCGGCTCAACAAGGTTCAAGCGGAAGTCTAAGCGGAAATATCAAATCAACCAGAAAGCTATATTGAAGTGGAAGCGAATATTCATGGTGAACTCTAATATTCTGCGATTAAAGAGTTCAACCGGAATATATCCTGACATGTCAAATCAGATGTCTCTTCACCGATAAGCTTCTATTTGCCCATTTTAGCAACCAGAGACGTCAACCTCTTTTAGCAAGATGATTTTCACACGCATTCTACCTCGTCAATCGGAGATTTGTATTTTAACAGTCAAGATGATCGTATGGAAATCAATGGCTATCATTGATTTCCCTTGGCACTATCTATAGCATAGTTAGGTCTTTGCAATACATACCTTGTCGAATAACTTGTAATCGTGTAATCTTGTTGAGTTAATGCAAATTGTGCCGAGTATTTATTACATCGATCTAGCTATTCATGCAAACAACTATTATTTGCACCTTACAAACGACATGCAAACCTATTAAGTAGAGCAAAGTTTAACTTAATTCCGCAATGTTATTCTTATAAATAAATCTTGTTTATCAAACTAAGTGTTTAAATCTCGCTCCTACAGTTTGTGATTAAACATAGAGTTCAGGTATACATAAGTGAAAACATGCTATCTAAGAGTTACGTGGTAGTTCACAAGTATTATAAATATGCAATGAGATAAAGTAGATAACATAGAGTAATCCAACCCTAGACATTCATTCAAATCACCCAACGGTAATTACCGGTCAAGTTAGGTGGGTTGTCACACCAATAAATTTATTATTGATGCCCAGGCTTTTTATAGTTAATGTTTACACATGTGTTTGAGTTTGAGTTTCATCACAATACCACAAGAACTCACACAAGTTCACATACTAGAATTTACACATGACAAACATAGAGTTGCATTTGAGTTTAGAGTAAAGTATACAGAGGTTATGGTTGAGATAGTGTACATGTTACACCCCCAAAACTATAAAAGCAAAAGGAGACTATGAATACTCACATGAAGAGTTTGCGTGAGAATTATGTCACACCCCCCGAAAACCCACCCGCGGAGTATCACCGCGAACTGGAGTGTGACCGACCAAGATCTGAGTCACCAGACACACCGAACACTCTATATGCTCGAAAAAACCTTTAAAATTTCATTTTCAATACTTTAAGTTCTAAAATAGTTTATCAGAGTTAACAAAAGTTCTCAAAGTTTAGTTTTACGAAAGCGACAATAAACAAAAGTAAGTTCAGCAATTTCACGCCCAATGCGTTAAGAGGTAATTATATTTAACAATCATGCAAATGAAGAACCATACATGATCCTCAACGTGATCCTTAGCGTGCCTCCTAAAGACCTGAGAAGAAACATACTAAAAAGTATCAACGCATGATTCGTCAGGTCACAAGTTAATAAGCGGATAAAAAACATTTATAAAAAACCTGGTAATAATAGGTTACCCTCAACGAGGCCTATCCCAAGCAGGGACTTCTCTCTAAAAAGCTGATTTATATACCCGTGGATGCTAGTCCATAATATTTTTGTAACACCATATAATTTGCATGACACCATTACTGACAGCTACTTTGCCTTCTAACTATACCGTTTGCAAGTATGACTAAGCTAGAGAAAGTATAATACCCGCCCCACTCTTAGTGGTCGAGTAGGGCTTGCCAGGCCAGTAGATCCACCTCATAGTTCCCCGTTATTAATTATTCATGGTTCACCATAGCAGAAGGATGTTCAGAACAAATAGATCGATCCATGGTTTATAAAGTTTAGTATATAACATTAAGTTAAGTTTGTAAAACAGACGTTACCATATGTCTTCTCCCCCAAAAGCGTAAACAGTTAAAAAGTAGGGTAGTCAACTCACCTCGGGGTGCAAATTTAGTAATCCGAATAGTCAACCTATGAAAGCAGTGAATCCCCTTAGAAGTTCACCTAAGACACGTATCAGTGTGAGTGTTGACTATGCTGACTGACTGTCCCGACAACACGCGGACAACAGAAAAGTTGACTCGAATACACAATGGTGATCGATTTAGGTTTTCTAACATTTATCCTAACGCGTATGTGACATATAACATGTCATATGGCAACAAATATAGATGCATCACAATTAATTACGACATTAACCTAAATCAAGCCTCTCTATTGTAGATCTCTCATGAGTCATGCACCATTATCAAAGATCTATAATGCATGGCCATCAAAATCAAGTTTTTATCAAGGATCTTACATAAAGTTAGCAACTTTATTGCATATTAACTTTAGCTCTAATATTACTTAGCATCCACAACAAGGATCATACATAAAAATTGAATCTTTACTTGCATGCAACCTCAAAAACCCTAGATCTATGCATGGTGTGACAACCCGTAAAAATTTCCAGGTCAAACCATTACTTTGACTTTTACCGTTACCATTAATACGTGCTTTATGTGTTAATTATATGATCACTGCCTGTTAACTAGGATATATATATAATTGTCTAAATAATTCCCGAGTTTGTGTCAACGTTTTTGTCCGATTTAAAAATCAAGTAAACCCACTAAAGACTAGTGGAACCTTAACAACAAGGAAAATATATAAAATATAACTTTTATATATTTTCACCCGGTGTCCGAACTGGCTGTTCGACCAATCCGAACTTTTATTTTGTCAAGACTTGAACCTTCCAACCCGTTTCACTCAGAAAAATCCGAACATCAACCGATCGCTGAAACCGTAACCCCGTTGGGCCCAGTCAGACCCAACAGTCAGAACGTATCGTTCGACTCAAACCTTCGCCGATAACCCAGTATAGCCCGACCCGATTTGGCCCGGCCCGATCAACCGGTACCCGTTCCAGGCCCACCTTCTGGCCCAGTTTCGGCCCAAGGCCCATCGCGGCCCAAATGTTTTTTTTAAATGTTTTTCGGCCCAACAATTTGAGCCCAAGTTTTATAAATTTAAACCCAATCAAATTTATTTAAAAGTCCACCACCCTTGTAGTTTTTATTAAAAAAAACTAAAATTAGTGTTTATTTTCCAAACTTTTTATAAACACTTATCCACTATTTTTATACCAACCCATGGACTTTTATAAAATTATTGAACCTTAGATCACCTCCAACTTTTATAAAAATCACCATCTTTTATACCAAATCACCTACTTCTATTTGTTAGTGATTATTTTCAATCATAATGACAAGTAATTATTAGTTGGCAAGGTTATTACCCAAAGGATAATTAAGCCTCCTCCATGTATAAATAAGAGGCTTGGGTTCACCTCAAATCCTTGCACCAACACCCAACCCTTTCAAACTCTCCCTCTCTTTTCTCTATTTCGGTGATCGAAATCCCCACCCCCTCCCTTCTGGCCGCCGGCCACCACCACTAAACCACCGCTCCACCACCGCCGGCCACCACTCCGCCACCGTGAGCCGCCGCCAACCGCCACTCAACCTCCTTTTCCTTCCCTTTGTGAGTCTTTTTCCATCTTTTTCATATACTTAGATTATCACCCAACAACCTACAAGTCTTGATATAACTTAAAAATCTTTCTTTCTCTAATCCTCTAAACTAACCAACACTTGGGTTAATAATACAAGTGACTTGATCTAACACATCTTTGGTGCCTTAGGGCTTAAAATAGCCAAGAAGTGGGGTTGTACACTAAAGAAACCAAATTTGGGAGTATTGTGTATCAAACCCTAGATCATATATATTTATCTTGCATTTAATTACTTGTCATTTAATTTCTTGCAATTTACTTACTTGTTATTTATTTATTTTGGTCCTAACACATTTGTGTTAGTAGATTTGTCCTAATACTTCAAGTATTAGTAAGATTTGTTCCCTTGGTGAACATAAAGGTCCTAGCTTTGGCTAGTGGATTATTTATTTTTATTGTTATAAATAACTAACTCATGACTTAAACAAATGATCTAACAACATTAACTTGTTATCAACAAACCCATGACTTAATCCTAACACTTATGTGTTAGTAGAAATCTTGATAAGTCATGAAAATATAAAACATAATCACTTAACAAGTTAGATGACCAACTAAAACCATGAAATTAATTTTGATAAACAAAGACTTGTTTAAAAATTAATAAATCAAATATTCCTAAAGACATGGAATAATTGTATTTTTGGACTTTAAAAAGACTTGGATTCTATAAAATAATCTCAAGTCAACTTGTTATAAAATGTTTAACGTTTCGACGCCAAAAATTTTGACTTGGAAAAAAATCATTCACGATTTCTAAATGAAAACATTCGCATTTTAAGTGGTAACGTAAAACGCTTTCGACGTTTTAAACGTCAAATAATTATATTGAACATATAATTATTTTAACACTTATACTTTTAACTTATCAAAAGATGGTTATCTTAACTTAACATGATTATGACTTTTGTCAAATGAATTTATAAAATCCTTTATAAATGTATAAGTATAAATACAAAGACTTGTATTTATTTTTTTTAACTTACTTATACTATTTCAATAAACCTTGTCACATATTTTCACTTGAAAATATTATATAATTATTTTGCCAAATAATTATAAAAGGTTTACGTCATGACATATAAATATTGGTTTCGTATATTTATTTGATCAATAAATATATTCAATCGGACTCTCCAAAACAAATACAAACGGGATATTATATCAAGACTTGACCGGTACCGTTTGGGTGACATTATTATTACTCAATAACCAAATACCTTATATATATACACATTGTCTCATTATTATTAGGACTTTACTTGCATACCTTGTTTCCGGATTTGCATACTTGTCCTTATTTCGCCTCGATCAGGTGAGTTTCACGGCCCCTTTTCTCTTTAAACTGTTTTATACTCTCGGGGGAGAATTCATGAAACAACAAAACTTTATACATTCTTTTGACTTGTATAAAATGATCCTTTCTTTTAAATTATTTTAAATATCTTGTGGATCATTCCTGAATCAAACCAACAAACTGTTACCTGACATTATGGTTACTGTATCGAAGTGATGGTTACATGTTCTTTTACCGTATCCCAGGAGTACAGAGACGTTATAAACGTTTGTACAACCAAATCCCACTATTAATTGAATTCGATTAATTCTGTACGAAACGATAACTAGTGAATAGATCTATTTGGGTTGACAACCCTACCCAGATTGGTCGCTCCAATCCCAACTTCGGCAATTGTTGAGGGGTACATGTCAGTTATTCTGTGTTATTCTGTGGGTAATCCGTTAGTAGTCGAATTTGAGGTTCATGTGAGACCATATCAACAAACAACTACAGTAAGTCGAGTAACATCAAAACCTTGCAAACCTTGATGTGCACAAACCATTCATTAAACCGTGCAAACCTCGATGTGCACAAGCCATTCATTAAACCGTGCAAACCTTGATGTGCACAAGTCCTTTTAACAAACCGTGCAAACCTTGATGTGCACAAGCCTTTTAACAAACCGTGCAAACCTGATGTGCACGAGCCTTTCAAACAAACTGTGCAAACCTTGATGTGCACAAGCCATTCATTAAATTGTGTAAACCTTTACTTACACGACTTTGTTACTACATGTATTTGTATGCCTTAAACTGTTTACAAACCATTTGTAGAATCATCAAACCTGTGAACTCACCAAATTTATGTTGACTTTTTAAGCTCATGAATTCTCAGGTATTTAATTGTTGCTTGCTTGGATTGACATTCATCATTAGGACCTGCATATTGTTTGATGTCATAGTCAACACTTAGCGCATTTGAAGTTTTCATCACCATCACATCAACTTGGAAACGTCATACTTTTAAACATCGACTTTGTACCATACAATCATTGTTTTACTATCACTACTTTCCGCTGCAACTTGTAAGACATTTGTGTATAAATCAAAACGTTTAATCATCTAGAGGTCGTTCAATGTATCCACGACTATGACCCCATGACGTCACACGCCTCCGTTCCCGAAAGTTCAGGGTGTGACAGATTGGTATCAGAGTCGTGGTTATAGCGAACTAGGTTGCATCAGTAGGACCTAGACTATAACCCTGCTCTACTAGACTCAATTGCATATGCATTTCATGTTGCTTGCTTAACTATTCTGTCTAACACACGAGGATGAGTACGAACACACACTGAGACACGATTTTCTCCTCAGTACACGACAGCCTTCGACGATGACGTCAACAAACGAACAGACGCTTATGGGCCACAGACTGGCTAGTTACACAACTGCCGATGTTGTTGCACCTACTGAAGTTGTCACTGCTGTACTTGCTTTATATAAAACATCTCTGTACATATCCGATGCATCACATCCTATTGAACAACACATTAGTGATGATCGCGTCTAGGAAGTCAGCCTTCATACTACATCAAGGAGCGATCTTTTTCTCTCTCTCCTTCCTCTCTCTTTCTTTCTTCCTCTTTCTACCTCTCTTTTGCTGAGGCTGCTAAGCGAAAGCAACTGGCCAACGTCCGCCATAGAGATTGGATACTTGACTCCCCGCCAAGAGAAGAAAAATACTCCAAGCATTCACGAGATTTGGAAAACTCGTCAACTCTCTACGTCATAGCCTGGAGATCGAGGCATTTAAAGGACGCATTTCCGAGAGAAGGATCATGTCTAGTTTGTAGACCAACACCTGTAGCACGAGGCATGCTTGCGTGATGAACTCACAAGATAAAACCACTTTTCTTGCTCTTACGCACGAAATGGATTAAGCATCATGTCACTATGACTAAGTAACCCCCGCTTGCCATTTAGGAAAAGCACCAATTTATTGTACATCTAGAGTCGCTATCACGATTAGGAAGAATCTCTCGCATGAGAGTACCAATACCATCCAACTCAAGCGACGCTCAAGAATGCTTGTTGTTTGACACTTGATCAGACTTATCAGGCTATGCGTCAGGAGAAAAGCCTACAACAAGGAAGTTGTACAAAGAGAACCTACATCGGTTTGGTTGTAACAGTGACGAGCAACCACCCAGTTGAGCAACATCGAATGTCGGAAGCAATGGCCAATGTTTACGCATCTAGAAATTAATGCATATAGACTTACAAGTCAACTCAGGATGGATCAGAAATACTAAGGAAGCTCGAGGTAGAGCATTTGTCATCAACATAGGAGGTGCCTTACGATACCCCGACCTAGTCACGGGTACGTATCCTCTTAATCAATCAACATTCTTAGAACTTACTCAAGCCGCTAGAATCTTTTGCCTATTGATTTTAGTCCCTTAACTAAAATTTTCCCTCCTACCCTAGACACTAAGTACTTCGTAGGGCTGGTTATCGATAAGGTTGCTTAAGCCACCGAGAGCACGCGAAGCTAATTCCCTAGGACTGTTAGATCATTCATTCGACATCGACTCGCTGTCTGTCAAACTAGAAGCCTTGGCCTCTCTATAATGCAATGGTCATCAACGACCCGCGCATAGATTGTTTGCTTCATGAAGGAAAATGGGATACTGCTAGTAAATGGTGAAACTCTAGAAGAGTGGAAACCAAGCTAAAAGTTACTTCTAGCATAAGTCCCAGAAGGATGTCATATTGCTAAGAAGAAATTCGAAGAAGATGTTACTGTTTGTTCAGGAACTTCTCTGAGTCTTCCCTTAAAGATTTCTTTTTCTCGTCTACCCCACCTAGACAAGTAGAACCCCATATCAACTTATGTTCCTAGAGCCACCCTAATTTTTCCATACGACCGTGATGTAAGGATTTGTCTAACTTGTAGCTACCAGACAAATAATTCATTAGGTAGAACCTATCCTTGTGCGAGGCCTCTAATCGGTTGCAGATAGACCTTTTCGGAAATATTTTGATTGTCATAAGTGGAACAAAATAATGGTGAAGAACTATTGTCCACTCCTTAGATTCACAATCGACTCGACCACTTGCAAAAGCCAAGTTTATACTCATAGGACTAATGAGAATCATGCTACCACCAGATTAGATGTTGTGAAGAAGACATTGCCAAAGAAACACTTAGGACTTGTTATAGTCGCCACTAGTTTCTAGTTATGCCTTCCGATTAGACGAACGTACCTACCATGTCCATAGACTAGTAAACCTCGAGTGCAACCCCTTATAGGAATAGAATAGAATCGTTATCATCAAAGATATTCTAACCAACTCCTATAGTAAGGATGAACATAAGAAACATTTAAGGCTTTCCCCATAGCTGCTTGGAAATAGAAATCGGACGCGAAATTCTCCAAATGTGGCATTTTGGATTCACGAGATAAATTTCTTAGGAGATGTGATCGACGATCGAGTTATTTAAGTCGATCCGTATCTGAGTCAAAGCCATAAGGAATCAAAGAACTCCCTCTACACCGTCAAAAATCCGAACCGCTTAGGTCTCGGTAGCCAGGATCGTAGATCCATGAAGAATCCCTTCAAAATGGCCCAAAACCATTTTGACTTAGAAAAAAAAATTCATTTCCTGCGCCCCTCGACAACTGGAGATTCATGAGAAGAATCATACGACTCACGACTTAGAGCATGGAGTCGTAGTGCTTACCCTAAGAGCTAAAAGACACTACCTTAGGTAACGAAGTGTACCGTATACACTGACCATAGGAACGCTCAGTACGACCATTCATAATGACCTCGTCTACTAGAGTTGTGTTAGACTCACCCTAGTTACACTACACTTAATACAAAGCTCCTAAGGACAGGAATCCGAGGAAGAGTGATTGCACGGCAGAGAGAATCAAACTATAGAAAAATTCATTGGAGTTTATTACTTCACGAATGAATTTTGGGGTGCCTAGCAATAAAAGCGTGAAGAGCTTAGTTTTAGATAAGGCACCCAAATCTAGATACTTTCTCCATCTCGCATCTGAAAATACGTACCATGGTTTACGAGAAAGTCATTAGTGATCTAACGTGAGGACTGAAATCTCTATCCATGTCAACAAGCACTGACGTATTCAATACCGGAGAATTTTCGATGTACTAATATAACCATAGATATCCAATGGAAATGGGAACTCAACTCTAAGGAATTTGCCGTAAAGCCTCCAAAGGACTCATTCCAGTTGAGATACTATTTGGATAATAGTTGATCAACTAATAAGGTCCGCTCATCCCTGTGGATAATGGTATGACTTACCAAGAGCCCACCCGAAACAGGTTAAGCGATGCGACGTCCCATTTCCCAATCATCTCCGAGCAAGATAATAATTTAACTTCAAGATTCTGACAGCCATCGTAGAAAGCTTTAAGAACTCACTTGATATGAATATTGCCCACCATCCCTAGGATGATGGCCAAAGCAATAAGACTAACTCAACAATGGAAGATATGTTGTTTTTCGGATGTTGATTTTGGAAATGGTTAGGAAAATCATTTGTCACCAGCTAAAACTTTTACATCAGTAGTTATCGCATAAGGCATCGAACTACACCCTTTTGATGTCACGTCATGAAAGGAAGTATCATTCACCTACTTTCTGGACTAAGGTTGGAAGGAACCAACCTACTAGTCTCAAGTACACTCCTATGTATTGCGAGCAAGTTACCCTAGATCTGCAATAGATTTATGAATGCACGCGATCATTAGAAAGACTATAATGACGCATGCCGTGAACCCTTAGAAATTTAAGGGGGTTCAAAACCTTTATAACATATATTGCCTTGGATAGGCGATAATTAGGGATGAAAGACCCTTGTTTGCATTCGAACTTTCGGGATTCAATGAAGGATCTGCTCGAAAGATAATCGACCCAAACTACTTTGTATGACCAATGGAGTCCCCGACACATTTTATTTCCCGACAAACCGAAAACTCAAGTATGAGCAAAGCTTAGGCTGATCATGTAAGCCAAATCACAATTGTGGGTGCACACATAATTGTAATCTGAATTACATGAAAATCCTGGCAGAGCCCATTCATGAGTAATCATGACTTGTCTAGAAGCCTTCAAGCTCAAAACCTCGCTCATCCGTGTGTCAATCCTCAGTCTTTTATCATACTATTGGAATTTATCTACCGACTCCATGGATAAATCACAACAATCCAGGATCCTATGATCCTAACATCAAATCAGAGTCGCACTCCCGACGTGATAGATCACTGGAAACTGTTATCAGTGATCACAATGTCACATGGCCAAGCGATAACTAGATTTGACAAGATCACCCTTAAATTGTCCGCCGATGCAGTGCCATCAATCGACAATTGTCTGAATTCGGGACGAAATTCTCTTAACAGGGGGAGAATGTGACAACCCGTAAAAATTTCTAGGTCAAACCCGTTACTTTGACTTTTACCGTTACCATTAATACGTGCTTTATCTGTTAATTATTTGATCACTGCCTGTTAACTAGGATATATATATATATATATATAGGGGAAAGATCAAATAAAAACAAGATGTTATTGCGAAAACAAGAAAACAAATATTAAAACCTCTATAACTTCCTCATACGATAATATTTTTTTTAAAAAAATTGCACCAAAAATCTTAAAATTATGTCACCTTTAATTCTGGGAAAAAAATTAAAAATATAAAATTTCATGATTTTTTTTTATTATTGCACATGTGCAATAATACGTATTAATTATATTACACATGTGCATTATTAACAAAAAAACGTTAATTTTTTTTTAATTTTTTCCAGAATTAAAGATAACAGAATTATAAGATCTATGGTACAATTTTTTATCAAAAATATTAACGTATGAAAAAGTTATAGAGGTTTTAATATTATTGCACATGTGCAATAATAAAATTTTATTGCACATGTGCAATAATAAAAAAATAAAAAAACGTTGAATTTTTTTTAATTTTCTCCAGAATTAAAGATAACAGAATTATAAGATTTATGGTGCAATTTTTTATTAAAAATTTTAACATATGAAAAAAGTTATAAAGGTTTTAATATTATTGCATATGTGCAATAATAATAATAATAAAAATTATTGCACCTGTGCAATAATAATTTTTAAAAAAATTTGATTATTTTTTAAATTTTTTCCTATAACTAAAGATAACATAATTTTAAGGATTTTGGTGCAAAATTTTTATAAAAATATTAACGTATGAAAAAGTTATAGAGGTTTTAATATTTGTTTTCGTGTTTTCGCAATAAAGTAAACCCACTAAAGACTTAGTGGAACCTTAACAACAAGAAAAGTATATAAAATATAACTTTTATATATTTTCACCCGGTGTCCGAACTGACTGTTCGACACATCAAAAATTTAAGTCAACTTTTATAAAACAAAAAGTTTTGTCAAGACTTGAACCTTCCAACCCGTTTCACTCAGAAAAATCCGAACATCAACCGAACGCTGAAACCGTAACCCCGTTGGGCCCATTCAGGCCCAATAGTCTCAGAACCTATCTGTTCGACCCGAAAACTTTTACAAATGACCCAGTATAACCCAACGAGCGTTTTGACTCAACCCGCCAACCCGTAGCTCGACCCGAGGCCCGGCCCGATCACCGGTCCGTTCCGGCCCACCTTCCGGCCCAGTTTCGGCCCAAGGCCCATCGCGGACCAAATTTTTTTTTAAAATGTTTTTCGGCCCAACAACTTGAGCACAAGTTTTATAAATTTAAACCCAATCAAATTTATTTAAAAGTCCACCACCCTTGTAGTTTTTATTAAAAAAAACCTAAAATTAGTGTTTATTTTCCAAACTTTTTATAAACACTAATCCACTATTTTATACCTACCCATGGACTTTTATAAAATTATTGAACCTTAGATCACCTCCAACTTTTATAAAAATCACCATATTCTGTAACAAATCACCTACTTCTATTTGTTAGTGATTATTTTTAATCATAATGACAAGTAATTATTAGTTGGCAAGGTTATTACCCAAAGGATAATTAAGTCTCCTCCATGTATAAATAAGAGGTTTGGGTTCACCTCAAATCCTTGCACCAACACCCAACACTTTTAAACTCTCCCTCTCTTCTCTCTATTTCGGTGACCGAAATCCCCACCCCTCCCTTCCGAGCGCCGACCACCACCACTAAACCACCGCTCCACCATCGCCGGCCACCACTCCGCCACCGTGAGCCGCCGCCAACCGCCACTCAACCTCCTTTTTCCTTCCCTTTGTGAGTCTTTTTCCATCTTTTTTCATATACTTAGATTATCACCCAACAACCTACAAGTCTTTATATAACTTAAAAATCTTTCTTTCTCTAATCCTCTAAACTAACCAACACTTGGGTTAATAATACAAGTGACTTGATCTAACACATCTTTGGTGCCTTAGGGCTTACAATAGCCAAGAAGTGGGGTTGTACACTAAAGAAACCAAATTTGGGAGTATTGTGTATCAAAACCTAGATCATTTATATATATCTTGCATTTAAATACTTGTCATTTAATTCCTTGCAATTTACTTACTTGGTATTTATTTATTCCACCGAACTTTGACAATCGGAATCTTACTTTGCTTGAGCTGTTTGGTTTCTCGATCCATTATATCTACTTGCTCCTCTATTAAACGCAGTTGCTCATCAATCTCCAACTTCTCGAGTGGAACTATGAGTGACTCGTCCGATAGACATTTCATCAAATTAGATACATGGAATACGTTATGCACTGAACTCAACTCCTCGGGAAGATTTAATCTATATGCTACTGGACCAATGCGCTCGATGATTTCGAATGGTCTAACGTATCCCGGGTTCAGCTTTCCTCGTTTCCCAAGACGAATAACTCTCTTTCAGGGAAAGAATTTCAAAAGGACACAATCTCCTTCCTGAAATTCCAAAGGCTTTCTACGCTTATTAACGAATCTTTTCTGCCTAACACGAGCGGCTACCATATGATTTTTCATCCGAACCACCCTTCTGCCTGATTCACGAACAAACTTAGGCCCTGTAAGCTGACTATCACCCACCCTTATCCTAGGAGGTTGGTGATCTGCACTTACGACCCAATGAAACCTCAAACGAAGTTGTTCTAACCCTAGAGTAATAGATGTTGCTATAGGAATACTCCACCAACGATAGGCGAGATTCCCATATACTAACAAGATTAACCGCACAAGTCCTAACATGACTTCCAGAATCTGAATGGTCCCTTCCTTTTTGATCATTAATCTGAGGACGGCAAGTTGCAGGCACACCAAATTGTTCCCTTGGATCCTCACCCAAAGTGTTGAATTCCAACTTCGAATTGCTTATTCAGTCACTGGAAGGATTCAAATTCCAAGTCTTCATCCTTTTGCACCTCTGGCTGAGTGTTCCAGATTTGGTCCGACAATCCAAGATGGATCGATAACTGCAAAACCCATACATGCCTCCGCTTTGTTTCTTTTTTGGCTTAGGGCATCAGCTAACACATTATCTTTACCTGGACAGTACCCGATGGTACATTCAAAATTGCTAAAAGATTTGATTCGGCTCCGCTGCTTCATGTTCCATTGTTCTCGGTAAAAGATACACTGAAGAGGCATGTGATCGGTGTGAATCTTTGGTACTATACAAGTAACATCTCCAGATCACTAAAGACAGCTCCGATTCTAAATAGTGAGTTGCATCCCCCTTTGCATTATCTCGGAGCTGTTGAAAGGCCTACACGGTAATTCTACCGCATTGCGTAAGAACATGGCGTAGACCTTGTACAAATGTACCACATCCCACGATGAAGTCCACGGTTTTCTTGGATAAAGAAAGAAGAGGCACACTGTAAAGCCTCTGCTTCAATAGCTGGAATGCAGTGTCCTGCTTCATATCCCATTTACACACCTTTGTGTGTTAAATCTATCAAAGGTTGTGCGATCTTCAAAATCTTTCGATGAATTACCCATATTATCCCGCCAGATCGAGGAATTGGCGTACTTTGATCGGCAGGTACAGGCCAATTCTTGATTGCTTCCATGTTTGACGGATCAACTTGAATTCCTAATTCTTTAATAATGTGACCCAGAAATTGCACTTCTCGAATCCAGAAGTCACGCTTTTGATAATTTAGCTTACAGTTGCTCCCTTCTTAACAGGTCAAGAATTAAACGAATATGCCCCGCATGATCTTCCTTTGTCTTGAAATAAATGAGGATATCATAAATAAACAGGATGACGAACTGATCTAAACACGGCATATAAACTCGATTCATAAGATCCATACATGTTGCGGTTGCATTGGTTAGTCAAACGGCATAACCAAGAGCTCATAGCGTCCACATCG
Source organism: Deinandra increscens subsp. villosa (assembly GCA_039602395.1). NCBI lineage: Eukaryota > Viridiplantae > Streptophyta > Magnoliopsida > Asterales > Asteraceae > Deinandra > Deinandra increscens. The sequence goes on along the minus strand of JBCNJP010000008.1, from coordinate 34,131,193 downwards.
AGTCTTGCAAGCGATCATCGAATTATTATCTTCTCTGACCGTTGACCAGAGGTAACCGGATCTTACATTGGCCTTCGAATAAGGGCTTAATCCTTGATGTTGATTAGCAGACCGTTGGTACGAGGAAAAGCATATTGATTCCGTATGGTCACCCTTTTCAATTCCGATAACCGGTGCACGATCGAAGAATGTCTATCCTTCTTCTTCTCGAATGAACGTTTCCAATTGCGATAACTGACGCTTCCCTGCGTGATGAACTAGGAATACTAAGCCTTTTTCCTCTAGCAGGCCCTTCCAATTATGAATACAACCCTTGGAGTTCATTTGCCACGATTTAATGAGGCGCTTGTGCATTTGGCATTGTCCCAAGTGCCGTATTAACTCGAATATCTATCTGCCAAAACAGAGAAAGACCTAGCAAATCCTTATGGGGTATATCTGGAAAATCTCAAATGATATGAATATCTTCAATACGAGGTTGTTCATTCGGCTGCTCAACCTCACGAATCTGGATAACCACGATCTCTTGTCGTACAATCTCTGCATGGCGCTTGGATAATCAATCCACTCTGGTGGTTACACCGAAACTTCCCAAGTTTGCTCGTAGCAGTCCCACATTCACATGATGACCTAAAAACTTTGACGTGAGACTCCAAAGAACATGATTTGCTCTAATCAGCCTATCATTCGCGAGTTCTATAGGGCACTTAAACTCTATCAGGCTATCTACCACGCTAATGGCTTTGCTAACTTCTCTCGAAATAAAGCTTCTATTAGCGCCAATATCAAACAATACAGAAGCAAAATAAACGTTGATAGAAAACTTACCGTTTACCACGTTAGCATCATTGCCTTCTTTGGTTGCTCCTTTCGCCTTGGCTGGATCCTTGTTGTTCTCACCATTTTTATTTCTGTTACCAGCTCCTTGATTCCCATCCTTGTTGCCTCCCAACTTTGGACAGTCTTTCATGATGTGCCCAGTCTGACCGCACTTGAAACAACCTGACTTACTTCCTTGGCTGCTTTTCCCCTTTTTCCCTTTGCTTCTGCAATTTCCCTCCTTAAGCTCACTTTTACCGCACTTATGACACTTTATATTGTTACAACTTCCTTGGTGATGTAAACCACACTTGCGACACTTTGGTAGCTTTCGTAGATATCCACTAGCAGGACCACTCAAGATCTGGCTGTTCCGCTTGCCCTTGTCGCTATTGACCTTTCTGCCTTGATTTTTACTAGAACCATACTTGTCTTTACCATTACTGCTAGCAGAAGCATCCCATTTCCTCTTGTTGTCAATAAAACCGGATAATTCCTTCCGAGGCGGTAGTATCCCTTGTTGAACAGCTTGATCAGTCCACATGTGAGCAAGGTGGATCGTGTCCCTGATGTTTGTAGGATTGCTAGAAGTCACCGGACTTCGAATTTGGGGTACTAATACATTGATGAACCACTCCATCCTTCTGGATGGATGATCCACCATTGTGGGGGCACAACAGAGCCAGCTCATTCGACCGCATAGTGTATGCTTTAATTTCTGATCCCTTTATTTTCAGATTCTCAAATTCTATCTTGAGTTTCCTGATTTCCATTCGTGGACAACATTCTTCCACCAAAATGCGGGTAAATTCAGCCCAGGGTAGTGTGTTTGCAGCTGTTAGCCCCACAAAACTTGAGACTTCTACCAGGTTAATGCTATTCCTTTAAAAGTTCCCACATCAGATTTCACTTGGTACTCTACCGGAGAGTTACACATCTCAAAAACAGACTCTAACTTTTCCATACATCTCAATAAACCAACCACTCCTTCAGTCCCGCTGAATGAGTGAAGCTTGCAATCCATGAGCATCTTGCATGTGTATCTATGCTAAACATTTAGGTTAGCTTGGGCATGGTGTTAGGACATAAATGTGTGTCCCGTGCGATGTATTGAATAGAACTTTGAGTTTGTGTCTAGGTGAGCAACGAACCAAATGGTTCATTGTTAGTCAGTTCGTTGAGCAGTAGACTAGTATAAATAGTTTTTACTAGCTCATTTGTGTAGAGAGAATCCATTCTAGTTATGACTGGTCTGAGTTGCTTTGTGTGTGTGCTTTAAGAGATCCAGAGAGTTTGTATTAGAGTCTTAACGTTGCTTCAATAATACATCTCTTATTTACATGTTATGTTTACTCGATTTCATCTCGACCTTAAACTGATCCGTCACTCACTGTCATTCCACATTTTTTTCAACTGGTATTAGAGCTTTTTGGTTCATTTTGTTCATTTGTGGTTGTTATTGAGTTTTTCTACACATTAATTTTCATTCAAAATCTTTGGTTTTTGAGTGACTTTGGTCTCTCGTGCTTCCTAATCCTTCCAAATTGATTGTTTATCATTTGTAATTCAAATTCAGTTTTGAAATATTCATTTATGTCAAAATCAGGGATTTTCTGTTGGTATGTTCAAATTTTGTTTGGTACGTTGGATGCATCTACTTGGTTCGTTCTTTAGATCTTCATAGATTGGTTCATTTGTTGATGGTCCATTCATTATATCTTCAAGAGTATTGGTTCGTTTGATAGTGTTTATCTTTGGTCCGTTCGTTGAATATCAAATTTTTGTTTGTGATAGTTATTCTTGGTTCGTGGAAGTTACTGGACCGAACCTTTTGGTTTGTTCAAGACTTGGTTCATTGAAGATATTGGTTCGTTGATCGTTTTGGTTCATAGACTTCTATTGGTTCATTAATCAATTGTCAAGTTTTTGGTTTGTTGACTTTTTACTTGGTTCGTTGGTAAACCTATTTTGGTTCGTTGAACAAAAAGTTTACAAAATTCAAGATGAGTGAATTCCAAGCATCTTCCGCTGTTCAATCCACTATTCAAGCATTGCTTACCTTTGATAATACAATCGGAACAAGTCAGAAAAGTTCCCAAGCTACTCAAATTGGAGATTTATCATAGTTGGGTGAAACGTTTTGAAGCGTATATCGGCACGAATGATGTTGATTTGTGGAATCCAATTGAGGATGGTTATACGTATCCGGTTGATGCAAATGGTGATAAAAAACAAAGAAGAGGTTATACATTGGAAGAAAAGAAAATGTATGAAAAAGAACAAAAAGCGTACGACATGCTTAAAATGGCATTACATAAAGAGTTGATGCATCAGTTTTCTATTTGTACAAAGTCTAAGAAATTGTGGGATGCATTACAACAAAGGTGTGAGGGTAATGAGCAATACAAGAAGAGTAGGAAGAATGTCTTGATAAGAGCGTTTGATAATTTCAAGAGCAATGAAAATGAAAGTATTTCTGATCTTATGGCAAGGTTTGCACATATAGTGAGCGAATTGAAATTTGTTGATGTAGAGAAGAAGGATGATGAGATGAAAGAAAAGATTCTCGATGCTTTACCTTCAAAGTGGGAGAATTATGTAGTACTTCTTACGCATGATGAGAAATTTTCGACTTAGAATTATGATACTTTAACTGGTAAGTTGCAAGCTTGTGAAATGGAAATCATGGATGTCAACAAAACACCAGGTCAAGTTCAAAATCATGAACTATATCATGGTCAGAATGCTGCAAGTTTGAGCTCAAAATCAAAATCAGCATCGAGTTCAACTCCGATAACACCATTTTTAGCTGATCGCATGCCTGGCAATGATAGTTCTTATAAATAAATTATGAGGATTGTAATTTCACTATTTCAAATTGTTCAAGTCAAAGTGGCTTTCAGTTAAATCTATTGATGATTATTAGGCATTGATGTCAGCTTTTATTTCTTCATCATATGGTGTCATTACTGGCAAAGTTACCAGTGCCGAATTGGTAGATGAAGATTTCAATCAACTTGATGTTGATATGTAACATCCCAAGATTCAGGTAAATGCGTATCTGATAGTTAATATAAAAACTATGATTACTTTACGTGTTTAACGACTTAAAATATTAGGATATACATAGTTATATGTTATATGTGTTATATATGAGCTATATGAATATATGCATAATGATATATGTGAATACGTAGTTGCAAAGTTAAGAAATGAATAAATACGTGATTACAATCATCGTTTTTCATATCCCGAGAGTTAGGAATAATTAGGAATATATCCTAATATGTTTAAGGACTTAAAATTATATTACATTAATAGTATGAGGGGTGGAATTACATTAAATCAAAGATTAAGGGCTGAAAAATGAAAATTATGCTACTGGAAGTTGTCGCATATCGCGAAGGTTTCTGAGAAATCCTTCGCGTACCGTGAAGGCCTACAGAAATGACAGATTTGAGTTAATCTAGTTTAGCCGCAATTTTGGACCTTGAAACTTGTCAAAACCGGTCCTTACTTACCATGGGACGTGTCTAGACCATATTTCACACCTTATGCTATAAATAGAAGCCTTAGTTCATCAGATTTCATTGCTAATTCACAAATCAAAGCTTAGAAAAAACCCGAAAATGCTCAAGAATGTTCATAGCTTGAAATCAGTTGATCTAGGAGGTGTTAGAAGCTAATTTTCTGCAGTCAAACTTTATTTAGTATGTATTACAAAAGCTTTCAATCAATTTTGTGATTCATAACACCTAGATATGCTTTTTATAAATGATCTGAAAGTAGGGTTCTTAAGCATGATTCTTCAAAATTGAGAAATTTGTTTGGAAGTAAGGTCTGATTTTTTGTATGTAAGCTTAACATGTTTTATGAAAGCCCTAAGTTAATTTCATGATTGGAAAAGGTTTAGTATGATTTTTATGAACGGATTAAAATTAGGGTTTTCTAGATGTTGTTTTGCTAAAATTGAATAATTGGGATCAAATTAAGGTCACATCTTTTGAAGTATATCATAAAATTATATTATAAATAATCCCTAAGTTTATTTGATAATAAAAAAGAGTTTTGATAATAATTTGAGAATTTCATCAAATTAGGTTTTCGAAAGATGATAAATCAAGGTTAAATGATCCACGAGGAGTCAGGACTTGATTTTCTGGGTTAGAACATGTTTTCATATATAATAAGTATATATAAAGGACATGTACACTGGGATTTCTAGCTTAGCGAGGGTGTCGCATAAATCCCAAATGGGACCTGGCATACCTCACTGGGCGATCTTAGAGTGAGCGTTTGCTTATAGGAATGCGCGTCTTCATATTATCATTAGAAATGATATATTACATATAAAGGGCATTTTGGTCATTTTGACCTCTGAAAATTTATAGTTTTAGTATTATTAGGATTATAGAACATAGAAGATGCTTATAATATAAAGCCTTACATTAATGCACCAATACGCGATTAGGTTTGGACCAAGGCTTTTAGTAAAGATTCTGTCTAAGATTATTCGAGTGAAGATAAAAGTGAGTCACTCTCTCACTAGGAATTATTCTATAAAACGGGATGTGTTGTTCTGTATTAAATTATATATGACTTCCATTAATATCTATAAATGTTGAGGCGTGATGGGTTAAATACGATCTTGGAAGAGGGCTCAAGTGACACGTACAAATAGGTAGTATGCATATAGATAGACCTAGTTGCTTGAACGAACGTTCCTGATAACGATTTTGTGATCCCTGCCATGGATATACATGTTTATATGATGTTGTAGTCAAAATTTAATATGTGATTTCAAATGAAATGTTATGTTTATGAAACTCACCAGCAATATGCTGAGCCCCAAATGTTGTCTTTTTCTTTTTGACGCACAACTTAGGTACCATGTAGTAGCGGATAGCTAGACATGGATGGGACGATGAAGAATCTAGTATAGAAGTCTAAATTTTGGTTGGACGAAGACATAGACTTCTAGTTTCAAATAGAACTTAGATATTGTATTATCTTAGTACTTCGTAGATTCTACAAATTTTGTTATAAATTACACTTCCGTTGTCACTTTGATTAGTGCCATGTGATTTCTGTTATTCAACGCGTAACACTCCCTAGTGCTTATCCTGGGATGCAGGTGTTACAAGTTGGTATCAGAGCACTGGTTTAAGAGAACTAGGTACAGGATAGTATCTGGACTTAAACTAAGATGAATTCTCTGAGATAAGCTACTTGATTAAGATAGGATAACCGGATTTGATATACCATGAAGGAAGATGACTTGAACATTCTAAGTATAACAGATAAGCGATGAGATCTGGCCAATGTGATTTCTGGTCTATCCGTACTATTTGTCCAGATCATAATCTAACATTGGGATATTGATACTTGTTCTCCTTAAATATAGGTACTAATTATGGTTATAGGAATACATGGTAGACCACCAGCTAATAGGATGCAAATCGGTGATAGGGAACCAGAAAATAATGCCAACCCTGGACCGTATGCTGAGCCACAATTCCATAACGCTATAGCTCGAGCTATCTGAGATGCATTGCCAACCATAGTTTCTGAAATAAGGCATAATGAAGGTGGTGGAAATGGTAATGGTGGCGGACAGCCAGAGCTAGGTGATAGAAGTGCAGATGCGGAACCCGAGCCACCTAGAGGTTGTACTTACAAAACCTTCAAGAGTTGTGATTCTTCAAATCTAGAAGGTAAACGTGATGCTACGGCTACATTCCAGTGGATTCGGGAGATGGAAGCGGCAATTGACATCAGCAGGTGTACTGATACACAAGTTGTTCAATACGCTACTTACACGTTTAAGTCTGAAGCATTGTACTGGTGGGACAATGAAAAAATAGCAAAGGGTCATGAAGAAATTTCCACGATGACATGGAACCAACTAAAGTTGTTGGTATTGGAAAAAAAAATTCCTACAATCGAGAAGGACAAACTAGAGAGAGATAAGCAGGGGATATGACTCATTGTCAATTTATAAAGAAATTTGACGAGATGGCACAATTGCTTCCTAAACATGTTGATATAGAAAAAAAGAGGATGAAAAGGCTTATACAAGCATTACCACCTCGTATCTAACAACCAGTCAAGATGGCTGCTCCTCGAACCTATGAAGCGGCAATTGACCTGAGTGCCATTACATATGAGGAAGAGGACCTAGTGACTATTGAAAGGAAGACGAAATGGGAAGAGGAAGAAAAATATGGTACGAGGTTTGGTAGGAAAGTAGCAGGGCGTGAAGGAAATAATAAGAACCGCCAAGAAAAAAAACAACAGGATGAGTTATCAATGCCAGAAATATCCCGGAGCAAATCACCTTTCAATAAATTGTCCAAAGATACAATGTTATATGTAGGGACTTTGGACATATCCGCCCTAACTGTAAGAAGCCTATTCAGCACAAGCAGGTAGATAATCAGAACAAGGCTAAGGGTCGTGTGTTTGCCTTGGATGAAGCTAAATATAACACCATAACTGGTAAGTTTCTTGTCAACAACATATATACTATAGTTTTATTCGATACCGGAGCAAATAGAAGTTTTATGACCAACGCATTAGTGCCTTATATAAAACTTGTGCCCCAAATTCTAAATCCTGCATCTATAGTAGAAACGGCTAGTGGTGAACAACATAGGATTACACAAGAATTTAGGGATTGTACTATAAACCTACTTGATATAGAGTTCCTAATTAACCTGATGCCGACAACCTTAAGTGAATTGAATACGATGTTATTTTGGGGATGGAATGGCTAAACAAGAACTACGCATGTCTTGATTATGAAAATAAGACAATGACAGTACGTAAGCCAGATGGGAAGGAATTGCTAGTCCATGGCGATGATGCCAATTCCAAGATTGGGATCATTTCCGCCATGTAAGAAATGAAGCATCATCAAAAGGGATATCTTTTGATTCTGGCAAGTGCAGTAGAGGTGAAAAAGGAGAAAACGGTCGATGAAATTCCGGTGGTTATAACTTCTTGGATGTTGTTCCAGAAGATTTACCCGGACTTCCAACTGATCTCAGATTGAGTTTCATATCGAATTAATACCTGGTGCTAAGCCTGTAGCTAAAGCCCCTTACCGATTAGCTCCTTCAGAAATGCAAGAACTCGTGAAACAATCAATGAATTGATGCAGAAAGGATTTATCAGGCCAAGTACATCACCATGGGGAGCGCCAGTATTATTTGTTAAAAAGAAGGACAGTTCAATGCGTATGTGCATTGACTACCGGGAATTAAACAAGTTAACCGTCAAGAATAAATATCCTTTCCCAAGGATAGAAGACTTGTTTGATCAATTGCAAGGTGCTAATTATTTTTCCAAAATTGATCTTCGATCAGGGTACCATCAATTGAAAGTGCAGGAAGAAGATATTTCAAAGACTTTGTGACGACCCTAAAAACTTTTGCTTTCTTTCCCCAGCAAATATAGCAACGACGACAGCTGATGCTGCGAACGCTACGACGCAAGAATAATTTTCGGGACGAAAATTCCAATTACAAGGGGATGATGTGACATCCGAGAATTTCAAGGTTCACTTCCGTTAGACAATTCCGTTAGTTACGTTATAAGTGTTAACTTAGTAACTAATGCTTAACTAGGCCGAATACGTCCACGACCTTTGGTTGATCACCGAAACCGCCCATATGTGCTATGTGTTCATTTATTGTTGTCATTATGTGCAATGTGATTTAAACGCATGATTTAATATTATGAATAGCATGACAAATTGTAATTCCTTGATTATGTGAAATTTGCCTAAGTTGTGCAGCCAGCGAAGCTACCGGGCGAAATTCCCTGAACGAAAGTTCAAACCAGTTTCGGGCGAAACTAGGCTAGCGAAACTGTGCCAAGAGTTTCGAGCGAAACTAGCCTAGCGAAACTGTGTCATCGGGTACTGCCTAGCGAAAGAGCTGCCCGTGCACACAGCGAAACTGCCTAGCGAAACTGCTAGCGAAACTGAGACCAGAATCCAAACTTGTACAATTTGCTTGTATGTTATGCCATGACTTGCATGATTATGCTATGATGATACATGCTTTGATTTCTGATGTATATGAACCCTTGTTTATGATCAACCATCGGTGTCGTGTCTCTGTATGTCGAGTCATAGTTCCAACGTGCTATGTTATGGGCCATAGTGACGTTAAGTAAAGGTTAGACACGAAACTAATACTTAAGACCTAAACGTGTTCATAGGTCTTCGTTAAGCAAAACTTGGATTATATAGCAAGTGTAGCAGTGCAACCCAAGGTGAGTGTCACTAACCCGTTTACTGTGAGCCCGTTTGGGACACACTGAATAACTTAATGGAAAACGATGCTGACAACTTTACGAGTGCTATGCACCACTTGATGAAACTGAAAACTTAGAATGCTATGCATCTACTCGATGAACTTGAAGTGTTTTATGGGAAACACTTGTGAAACTTAACAAACTATTTTCTGAAACGAAAACCGTTTTAATATGGCTAGTGTAGGTTAAAGTCTAAACCACATGATATCACATGATTTCTAAGGATTGCCTTTTTAACTGAAAAAGTCCTCAACTTAATTGTGCCATTAATTGTAAAGCGAGGGGATGTTGGGTAGATCTACTGGAGTTTGACAAACTCCGCCTCGTGACACTAGAGGTGCACGGAGGTACAATATCAGCCTATCTGACCGTGATCCCGAGAGGACACGGGGGAGGCAAAGCCGCGATGACGAATGTCCGCAAAACAAAATGGCTGAAGGCTCTGCCTCTACTATACTTAATCGTCAGCTTTGGTACAAACTTCCTTAGTGCATGGAACAACGGATTAGCTACCCGCGATATCGGTTGACCGCTTTAACTTTACTTAACTAGTGCATATTAGGTAATACATCACTTGGCAATGTTTATAAAACTAATACTTATTACATGTTGATGAATACTATTATGAGACCGGGCCAATGCATGTCATGCCCACCATGAACTCACCAACCGTTAGGTTGACACTTGCGTGGTTTAAACTTTTACAGATTGCTAAGGAGTATCCGCTGGAGGTTGGCATGGCACTTGAAGATTTCTTATTTTAAACTCAAACTTGGAATTTTATAACAATTCACGTTTTGTAATTTAAGCACGTGGTTAGTGCTAAGATACTTATGTTTATTTTCCGCTGCGTACTTTTAAAAACTGTTTTGATTATGAACATGTGGACTTTACTCTGATTCGTTTGGTATTTGTAACTAATGGTTGTGGTCCTGGTTTGCTCGCACCCCTTAACGGTATAAAGTCCGTTAGTGGTTGATTTGGGGGTGTGACAGATTGGTATCAGAGCCATAAGTTGCAGAGAACTGGAATCAATTTTGAAAACGATTTGGAAACTGTAACTTGAAAACCTTAGTTACAAACGAACAAACAAAATTCCCAAAACCGAAATAATAACGTGCCAACCTGGGATACTCGCTCTGCTATGTAAGTAAAAGCTTAGTACGTATGTATATATATATATAGATATAAATATATATATAGACCGTGTCTAGGAAGTCTAACGGAAAACCTTAGGAAAAATTTTCACACACGAATACGAAACGCGAACAAGCACACTATACGGGGGAAAGCGACAACGAACGATGCTGCACGCTACGTCCTGATTTCTACTACGATGACTACGCCGACGGTGACTTTTATGGGAAAGCCGACTTTCGACGATAGCTATTTGCGACTTACGACGATCCCCGACGACGCCTCGATTTTGCACGAAAATTTTTCTGGACTAATAGAGGGATAACGGGAAATTGCTAATATACATATTATGGGATGTGTATAGAATATAACTATGATTGAACACTGGCTACTTTAACTGTCCAGAAAATGTCGGGAGGAGATGGAAGGAACAACATTACCCTAACACCTGCAGAACTACAAGCAATGATAAACGCACACGTACAAGCCGCAGTGGCAGCCGTCCATGCTACAATCGCCGAGCAGCAAGCCATCCATTTGGCTCATCAGCTTACTAAACAGGTGAATGAGGGAGGTACACTTCCTGCAAGAGCCTCTAAGAAGATTGCCTTAAGTAACAAGAGAAAGGCTGATGAAGAAACTCCTGGAAACTCAATGAACAATCGGAGTGTTGGAAACAAAAGGCCTGGGAACAGCGGTGGTAACAACCGCCAAGGTGGGAATGGAAACTACAAGGGCAAACTGCCCAGGTGCAACAAGTGTGGGAAGCATCACACCGGTATCTGCAGAATGAGTTTGAACTGCGAGAGATGTGGCAAGAAAGGCCATGAGGCAAAAGACTGTTGGACGATGTTACCTAAGCCACAAAACCTCCCAAGGCGAAACAACAGCAACAACCGTAACAACAACAATGAAGCTCCCAGAGGAAATGGTAATGGGAACTGCTATGAATGTGGTGTTCCAGGCCACATGAAGAGGGACCGCCCACAGTTGAGAGAACAGGGAGACGATGACAGGAACGGTAATCGGAGAAATGGCAACGGAAATGGAAACGACAGAGGAAGAGCTTTCGTCATGGGTCAAGAAGAAGCTCGCAACGACGCTGACGTGATTAACGGTAAATTCATCCTTAATGGTTTCTTTGCTACTGTATTGTTTGATTCTGGTGCTGAAAGAAGCTTTATTTCCACTAAATTTGCTAAGTTAATTAATGCTAAACCTATTGCCCTAGACGCTAAGTATGTGGTAGAGCTAGCTAATGGTAAACTTCATGATACAACTCAGATAGTTAAGGACTGTAAGTTACAACTAGCTGGCCATACATTAGGAATCAACCTTATGCCTTTCCCGATTGGTAGTTTTGACGTTATAGTAGGAATGGATTGGTTATCTGAAAACCGAGCTGAAATCTTATGTAAGGAAAAAGTGGTCCGTATCCCACTCAAAGATGGTGAAGTGTTAACGGTCCAAGGTGAAAAAGGTGGAACAGTAACTGGTATTATTTCGTTTCTCAAAGCTCAAAAGTGCCTTCGCAAAGGTCACTTCGCGATTCTTGCAAACGTCACCGATTCGACACTTCCCGAGCGCAGAATCGACGACTACCCGATAGTCCGCGACTTCCAAGATGTATTTCCTGAAGATCTACCTGGTTTGCCTCCATTTCGACAAGTAGAGTTTGGAATCGATCTAGTTCCTGGAGCGTCTCCGATCGCACGCGCACCTTACCGTTTGGCAGTAAGCGAACTCAACGAACTCTCCTCACAACTTCAAGAGCTACTCGACAAAGGATTTATCCGTCCCAGTTCGTCTCCGTGGGGAGCTCCGGTATTGTTTGTTAAGAAGAAGGATGGAACGTTCCGAATGTGTGTTGACTACCGAGAGCTTAACAAAGTTACGATCAAGAATCGGTATCCACTTCCTCGAATCGACGATCTCTTCGACCAGCTACAAGGTTCAAGCTACTTCTCAAAGATTAACCTACGGTCTGGATATCACCAACTTCGTGTTCGAGATGAGGATGTACCCAAGACTGCTTTCAGAACTCGCTATGGTCATTACGAGTTTTTGGTTATGCCGTTTGGGCTAACTAATGCGCCTGCGGTATTCATGGATCTGATGAATCGAGTGTGCAAGCCGTACCTCGATAAGTTTGTGATAGTTTTCATCGATGACATTTTGATCTACTCCAAGATGAAGGAAGAACACGAGGAGCATCTGCGACTAATTTTGGAATTACTCCGTATGGAACAGCTTTATGCTAAGTTTTCGAAGTGCGATTTTTGGATTCGCGAAGTCCAGTTTCTTGGACACATTGTTGATCAGAATGGAATTCATGTTGACCCGGCTAAAGTGGAAGCTATCAAGAATTGGCCTACCCCAAGAGCGCCGACTGAAATCCGACAATTTTTGGGACTTGCCGGATACTATCGAAGATTCATCAAGGGTTTCTCGCAGTTGGCTCAACCCTTAACGGCTTTGACGCACAAAGGAGTGCAATACAGATGGGGTGAAAAAGAAGAACGTGCGTTTCAAACCCTTAAAGATATGTTATGTTCAGCTCCAATTCTCGCGTTACCCGATGGGATTGATGACTTTGTGGTCTATTGCGATGCATCTATTCAAGGACTCGGTTGCGTGTTGATGCAACGGGATAAAGTGATTGCCTATGGGTCCAGGCAACTGAAGGACACTGAGAAGAATTATACGACGCATGATTTGGAAATGGGAGCCGTTATTCATGCACTCAAGATTTGGAGACATTATCTCTACGGAACAAAGTGCACAATATTTACCGACCACAAGAGCTTACAGCACATCTTTAATCAGAAGGATCTCAACATGCGACAACGACGATGGGTCGAGCTATTGAATGACTATGACTTAGCAATTAAGTATCATCCGGGAAAAGCCAATGTTGTGGCTGATGCCTTAAGTCGGAAAGAATACGAAAAGCCTCGACGAGTACGAGCGCTGCAACTTACCATCCACACGGGATTGCCGGATCGGATCCGCGATGCCCAACAAGAAGCTTTAAAGGAAGAAAACTTCGTAGCCGAAGCACTGCGTGGTGTAGATGGTAACTCTGGAGTTAAGACCGACGGACTCAGATACTACAATGACAGAATTTGGGTTCCTTTACTCGGAAATCTTCGTGAGCTCGTAATGGACGAGGCTCACAAATCTAGGTATTCGGTGCACCCTGGATCGGATAAAATGTACCAAGATTTGAAGGGTTTGTATTGGTGGCCGAATATGAAAGCCGACATTGCGTGATATGTGGCTAAGTGTTTAACGTGCTCAAGAGTCAAGATTGAATACCAAAAGCCTTCTGGGCTATTACAGCAACCAAAGATCCCAGAATGGAAATGGGAGGATATCTCGATGGATTTTGTGACAGGGTTACCTCATCGATCGAATCGACCGGATGCGATTTGGGTCATCATTGACCGGTTAACCAAATCTGCACACTTCATTCCAATGAAGGAAACTGATAATATGGATAAGTTAACTAAGTTGTATATTGACCGAATTGTGGCACGGCATGGAGTGCCTAAGACTATTATCTCTGATCGAGATCCCCGATTTACTTCCCGGTTATGGCAATCTATGCAAGAAGCATTGGGAACCAGACTGGATATGAGTACAGCCTATCACCCGCAGACCGACGGTCAGACGGAACGAACTATTCAGACCCTAGAAGACATGCTCCGAGCTTGCGTTCTCGACTTTGGTAAAGACTGGGAGGCTCACCTTCCGTTGGTGGAGTTCTCCTACAACAACAGTTATCATTCAAGCATCGGTGCTGCACCTTTTGAAGCTCTTTATGGCAGAAAATGTAGATCGCCCGTGTGTTGGGCCGAGACAGGTGAGAAAGGACTCACTGGACCAGAACTCATTCATGATACCACCGAACGAATTATACAAATCAGAAAACGGATAGCCGCAGCACGTGACAGACAAAAGAGCTATGCCGACAAACGCCGTAAACCTTTGAAGTTCGAGGTAGGCGACAAGGTACTATTGAAGGTATCTCCCTGGAAAGGTGTGATACGCTTCGGAAAGCGTGGAAAGTTAAATCCTCGCTACATCGGTCCTTTCGAAATCATTGGGGAAGTAGGCCCGGTGGCCTACCGATTACAACTCCCTGCTGAACTCGATGGAGTTCACAACGTGTTTCACGTTTCGAACCTAAAGAAATGTCTGGCTGAAGACATCGAAATAATTCCTTTGGAGGAATTAGAAATTGATGAACATCTGAGATTTATCGAGCAACCAGTAGAAATCATGGGACGCGAGGAGAAAGCCCTCAAACGTAGCAAGATTCCGATCGTCAAGGTGCGATGGAACTCAAAACGTGGACCAGAATATACTTGGGAACGAGAGGATCAGATGAAGAAGAAGTATCCTCACTTGTTCGAGCACACGTCCACTGAAACTCAAGGTATGATTTAATTTTGGGGACCAAAATTCCTTAACGGGAGGAGGATGTGACGACCCTAAAAACTTTTGCTTTCTTTCCCCAGCAAATATAGCAACGACGACAGCTGATGCTGCGAACGCTACGACGCAAGAATAATTTTCGGGACGAAAATTCCAATTACAAGGGGATGATGTGACATCCGAGAATTTCAAGGTTCACTTCCGTTAGACAATTCCGTTAGTTACGTTATAAGTGTTAACTTAGTAACTAATGCTTAACTAGGCCGAATACGTCCACGACCTTTGGTTGATCACCGAAACCGCCCATATGTGCTATGTGTTCATTTATTGTTGTCATTATGTGCAATGTGATTTAAACGCATGATTTAATATTATGAATAGCATGACAAATTGTAATTCCTTGATTATGTGAAATTTGCCTAAGTTGTGCAGCCAGCGAAACTACCGAGCGAAACTGTAGTGTCGCCCGGTAGCCAGCTAAGCTAATCAGTTAAAAACGTGACCAGAGCTAGTTTCGCCTGGCCAGCAAAACTGCCAGCGAAACTAGCCTCTGATATAAATAATCTTAATAAACCCTAGTTCTCCCATTTTGCCTCATTTCATACAAAACACACACACACTCCATCTTTCTCCTGGAAATCTGGTCAGCCGAGATTCACACCGAGCCGTCGAGATCTCAGCCCCGAACCATCATCCATCAAGCTTGGAGATCGAACCGTGAGTCCCAAAACCACCATTTTTATGTTTTCTATGTGTTTTATTTAAAAAGCATGACCAAACCTCCATGAAATCACTTGATCTTCTGACATGTTGCTTAGGATTGCTAGATCTATTATAAAGTCAGTAACTTTACGTGTGAAATCCATCCATGTTGAAGATCTATGCTAGATTGGGTCATTTTAGGTTAAAATGTGTTTTTGGTGATTTGATGATGAAAATGCATGTTTAAGGTGTTAAAGCTCACTAATTTATGTTGGTAAATGGTTATGAATGCTAGATAACGAATTGCATGAAATATGGAAGCTGTTAGATTGATTTTTAGGCTGATTTAGGTGTTTTTCGCGACTAGCGAAACTGTACTGTTCTCTGGGCGAAACTATGTAGCGAAACTATGCATATCTTCAACCAGCGACACTATGCAGCGAAACTGCAGTGTCGCCGGGTAAACCAACCAGACCAGCTCGAGCGAATCTACCGAGCGAAATTCCCTGAACGAAAGTTCAAACCAGTTTCGGGCGAAACTAGGCTAGCGAAACTGTGCCAACAGTTTCGAGCAAAACTAGCCTAGCGAAACTGTGTCATCGGGTACTGCCTAGCGAAAGAGCTGCCCGTGCACACAGCGAAACTGCCTAGCGAAACTGCTAGCGAAACTGAGACCAGAATCCAAACTTGTACAATTTGCTTGTATGTTATGCCATGACTTGCATGATTATGCTATGATGATACATGCTTTGATTTCTGATGTATATGAACCCTTGTTTATGATCAACCATCGGTGTCGTGTCTCTGTATGTCGAGTCATAGTTCCAACGTGCTATGTTATGGGCCATAGTGACGTTAAGTAAAGGTTAGACACGAAACTAATACTTAAGACCTAAACGTGTTCATAGGTCTTCGTTAAGCAAAACTTGGATTATATAGCAAGTGTAGCAGTGCAACCCAAGGTGAGTGTCACTAACTCGTTTACTGTGAGCCCGTTTGGGACACACTGAATAACTTAATGGAAAACGATGCTGACAACTTTACGAGTGCTATGCACCACTTGATGAAACTGAAAACTTAGAATGCTATGCATCTACTCGATGAACTTGAAGTGTTTTATGGGAAACACTTGTGAAACTTAACAAACTATTTTCTGAAACGAAAACCGTTTTAATATGGCTAGTGTAGGTTAAAGTCTAAACCACATGATATCACATGATTTCTAAGGATTGCCTTTTTAACTGAAAAAGTCCTCAACTTAATTGTGCCATTAATTGTAAAGCGAGGGGATGTTGGGTAGATCTACTGGAGTTTGACAAACTCCGCCTCGTGACACTGGAGGTGCACGGAGGTACAATATCAGCCTATCTGACCGTGATCCCGAGAGGACACGGGGGAGGCAAAGTCGCGATGACGAATGTCCGCAAAACAAAATGGCTGAAGGCTTTGCCTCTACTATACTTAATCGTCAGCTTTGGTACAAACTTCCTTAGTGCATGGAACAACGGATTAGCTACCCGCGATATCGGTTGACCGCTTTAACTTTACTTAACTAGTGCATATTAGGTAATACATCACTTGGCAATGTTTATAAAACTAATACTTATTACATGTTGATGAATACTATTATGAGACCGGGCCAATGCATGTCATGCCCACCGTGAACTCACCAACCGTTAGGTTGACACTTGCGTGGTTTAAACTTTTACAGATTGCTAAGGAGTATCCGCTGGAGGTTGGCATGGCACTTGAAGATTTCTTATTTTAAACTCAAACTTGGAATTTTATAACAATTCACGTTTTGTAATTTAAGCACGTGGTTAGTGCTAAGATACTTATGTTTATTTTCCGCTGCGTACTTTTAAAAACTGTTTTGATTATGAACATGTGGACTTTACTCTGATTCGTTTGGTATTTGTAACTAATGGTTGTGGTCCTGGTTTGCTCGCACCCCTTAACGGTATAAACTCCGTTAGTGGTTGATTTGGGGGTGTGACAGACTTCCTTTAGAATGCGTTGCGGTCACTATGAATTTTTAGTTATGTCTTTTGGACTAACTAATGCCCCGGCAACATTCATCGACCTAATGAACAGGGTATGTAAACCATACTTAGGCAAATTTGTTATTGTTTTCATCGATGCTATACTTATTTATTATAAGAATTCAGATGATCACGCCAAACATCTGAATATTGTTTTAGAACTCTACGACAAGAGAAACTATATGCCAAATTTTCTAAATGTGACTTCTGGAAAAGGGAAGTCCAATTCCTAGGTCATGTTATTAACGAGAAAGGTATACAAGTGGATCCTGCAAAATTAGAAGCAATGATGAAATGGGAAGCACCAAATAATCCTAGCGAAATCAGAAGTTTCCTGAGATTAGCTGGATATTACAGAAGATTCGTCAAAAACTTTGCAACGGTTGCTTCACCTTTAAGTTCCATAACACAGAAGTCGGTTAAATTTAATTGGGGAACTAAGCAAGAAGAGGCACTTAATTATCTGAAGCAAAAACTTAGCAGTGCTCCAAATTTAGCTCTTCCAGAAGGGAGCGACGGTTTTGTGATTTATTGTGACGTTTTTCTAAATGGGCTAGGGTGTGTGTTGATACAAAGGGATAAATTTATCGCCTACGCTTCACGAAAACTACAAATTCATGAGAAGAATTATACCACGCATGATCTCGAACGTGGTGCCAAAGTGTTTGCTTTAAAGATTTGGAGGCACTATCTATATGGTACTAAGTGCGTGATATATACAGATCACAAAAGTCTTTAACATGTTTTTAGTCAGAAAGAGTTAAACATGAGACAAAGAAGGTGGATGGAATTAATCAATGATTATGATTGTGAAATCAAATACCTTCCAGGTAAGGAAAATGTAGTAGCAGATGCCTTGAGTCGAAAGAACAGGATCAAACCAATTAGGGTACAAACATTAAGGATTAATGTTATGATTGATTGGAAGGAACAAATTAAAGAAGCACAGATAGATGCATTAAAAGAAGAAAACATTAACGCTGAAAGAATGATAGGAAAACAAGGCCTGCTAACCAAAGGAACTGATGAAATCCTTAGGATTGGTCAGAGGATTTGGATTCCTAAGTTAGGGGATATTAAAGGAAAGGTTTTGGATAAAGCCCATAAATCCAAGTATACAATGCACCCGAGAGCAAACAAGATGTACCAAAATATTAGGAACCAGATTTGGTAGCCTAATATGAAGAGGTCAATTACTCAGTACATTAAGAAATGTTTAACTTGTCCTTAAGTTAAAACTGAGCATCAAAAGCCAGGTGGTCTATTACAAAAAATATAATTATCCATTTGGAAGTGGGATTAAGTTACAATGGATTTTGTTACAAAGTTGCCTAAGACTCGTAAAGGGTATAATGCTATTTGGGTTATAGTTGACAGACTAACCAAGACAGCACACTTTATTCCGATTAATGAAAGCTACCCAATTGAAACACTGGCAAAATTATATATCGAAAAGATTGTAAGTAAATATGGAATACCCATATCTATCATTTCTGATAGGGATAACCAATTTACTTCAAGATTCTAGACGAGCTTTCAAAAATCTCTTGGGACAATGATCAATTAAAGTACCTCATATCATCCTCAGACTGATGGTCAGAGTGAATGTACAATTTAAACTTCAGAAGATATGATACGAGCTTGTATAATTGATTTTGGTGGTAGCTGGGACTGTCATTTACCTTTGATAGAATTTTCCTATAACAATAGTTACCATTCTAGTAATAAGGTAGCACCTTTTGAAGCCTTATATGGAAGGAGATGCAGAACTCCTATTTGTTGGACAGGAGTATGAGAGAATCAATTGACTAACACAGAAATTATTCTGGAAATGACTGACAGAATCCAACAGATACGACAAAAATTAAAAGCTACCGAAGATCGACAAAAGAGTTATGCTGATTGAAGAAGGAGGCTTTTGGAGTTCCAGATTGGAGACTTCGTGATGTTAAAATGTTCACCATTGAGAGGTGTTATTCCATTTATCAAATGTGGAAAGCTAAGTCCAAGATATATCAGGCAGTATAAAATGATCGCGAAGGTTGGATATGTTGCTTATACGTTGGAATTACCAGAGAAGTTGGGAAACATTCACAATACATTTCATGTATCACATCTCAGCAAAAATGTTTAGCCGACCCAACTCAAGCAGTGCCATTGAATGATATAAAGTCAATGATAAGCTAAAATTTTCTGAACAGCCAATAAAGATTCTCCAAACCCATGAAAAGAAATTAAGAAAGAAGATTATCCCACTAGTGTTGGTACAATGGAAAGGTCAGAAAGGACCAAAGCAAACGTGGGAATTAGCCGACGAAATGAAAACAAAATACCCTCACCTATTTAAATGATATCCAAGTTTCGAGGGCGAAACCTATTTAAGGGGGAGAGAATTGTAACATCCCAAGATTTAGGTAAATGCGTAATTCATAGTTAATATAAAAACTATGCTTATTTTACGTGTTTAATGAGTTAAAATATTAGGGAATACTTATATATATGTTATATGTGTTATATATGAGTTATATGAATATATGCATAATGATATACGTGAATACGTAGTTGCAATGTTAAGAAATGAATAAATAAGTGATTACAATCATCGTTTTTTGTATCCCGAGAGTTTGAAATAATTAGGAATATATCCTAATATGTTTAAAGACGTAAAATTATATTACATTAATAGTATGAGGGGTGGAATTACATTGAACCAAAGATTAAGGGCTGAAAAATGAAAATTCTGCTACTGGAAGCTGTCGCGTATCGCGAAGATTTCTGAGAAATCCTTCGTGTACCGCGAAGGTCTGCAGAAACGACAGATTTTAGTTTATCTAGTTCAGCCATGATTTTGGACATTGAAACGTGTCAAAACCGGTCCTTACTCACCATAGGACGTGTCTAGACCATATTTCACACCTCATACTATAAATAGTATCCTTAGTTCATCAGATTTCATTGCTAGTTCACAAATCAAAGCTTGGAAAAAACGCGAAAATGCTAAAGAACGTTCTTTGCTCAAAATCAGTTGATCCAGGAGGTGTTAGAAGCTACTTTTATGCAGTCAAGCTTTATTTGGTATGTTTTACAAAAGCCCTCAATCAATTTTGTGATTCATAACACCTAGATATGCTTTTTAGAAATGATCTGAAATTAGGGTTCTTAAGCATGATTCTTCAAAGTTGAGAAATTTGTTTGGAAGTAAGGTCTGATTTTTGGTATGTAAGCTTAAAATAACATGTTTTAAGAAAGCCCTAAGTTAATTTCATGATTGGAAAAGGTTTGGTATGATTTTGAGGAACGGCTCAAAATTAGGGTATCTAGACGCTGTTTTGCTAAAATTGAATAATCAGGGTCGAATTAAGGTCACATCTTTTGAAGTATATCATAAAATGATATTAGAAATAAAAGATATAAGTTTATTTGATAATAAAAAGAGTTTCGATAATAATTTGAGAATTTCATCAAATTAGGGTTTCGAAAGATAATAAATCAAGGTTAAATGAGTCAAGAGGAGTTAGGATTTGATCTTCTGGGTTAGAACATGTTTTCATATATAATAAGTATATATAAGTTCAAATTTCATAATTAATAAAATATACCAAACTATTCGGGTACTAAGAAGTTCGTGCAGATCGGAAGGGTAAGCGTCTGTACACTGGGGTTTCTGGCATAAATCCCAAATGGGACCTGGCATACCTCACCGGGCGATCTCAGCGTGAGCATTTACTTATAAGATTACGCGTCTTCATATTATCATTAGAAATAATATATTGCCTATAAAGGGCATTTTAGTCATTTTGACCCTCTGAAAATATATAGTTTTTTAGTATTATTAGGATTATAGAACATAGAAGATGTTTATAATATAAAGCCTTACATTAATGCAACCCGATACACGATCAGGTTTGGACCAAGGCTTTTAGTGAAGATTATGTCTGAGATTATTCGAGTGAAGATAAAGGTGAGTCACTCTCTCACTGGGCAATTACTTTTATAAAACGGGATGTGTTGTTCTGTAATATCTATAAATGTTGAGGCATGAAGGGGTAAATACGATCTTGGAAGAGGGCTCAAGTGACACGTACAAATAGGTAGTATGCATACAGATAGACCTAATTTCTTGAACGAACATTCCTGATATTATATTATGTGATCCCTGCCATGGATATACATGTTTATATGATGCTGTAGTCAAAATTTAATATGTGATTTTAAATGAACTGTTATGTTTATGAAACTCACCAGAAATATGTTGAGCCCTAAATGTTGTCTTTTTCTTTTTGACGCACATCTTAGGTACCATGTAGTAGCGGATAGCTAGACATGGATGGGACGATGAAGAAGCTAGTATAGAAGTCTAAATTTTGGTTGGACGAAGACATAGACTTCTAGTTTCAAATAGAACTTAGATATTGTATTATCTTAGTACTTTGTATATTCTACAACTTTTGTTATCAATAAAGTTAAAGACTTCCGCTGTAACTTTGATTAGTGCCATGTGATTTCTGTTATTCGATGCGTAACACTCCCTAGTGCTTATCCTGGGATGCGGATGTTACATGATCATCTGGAGGAAATGGATTTAAAATGGCAGGTAGTAATGTTAACTCGAAGGATTAAGAGGTTTTTGAAGAAAACTGGGAAACGAAGTCTTAATTATAAGGAAAGTTGGGGTTAGATAAATCGAAAGTTAAATGCTACAAATGTTCTAATCTGGATCATTTGGCAAGGGGATGCTCAGAACTGAGGCAACAAAATCAGAGTGTTATTACTCACGAAAGCAAAGTTCAAAAAGCCGTGATTACACAATGTGATGAAGGTTATGATGTGAGTAAGCACTTTGGAGATTATTCTGCATTAATGGCTTCCATTGAGCAAAGTGAGAGTTGTTTAACTGATACCGATTCCGAATCTAGTGGAGCTTATGAGTCAGTTTGTGAATTATATTCACAAAAGGACAAAAGGATTCATGATTTGGTGAAGGCAAATGAATTGATAATTGTAGAAAAATCGCAAGAGTCTACAACATATTATAATCAACTTTTGGATATGCATGATGCACTTCTAGATAACAAATATTATTCTGCTGCTCAGATTGAATCTTCGCAAAACAAACTATAAGAAAATGAACAGATATTTCTAGATTAAAAAAGTCAACAATTAGCGGGAAAACAAAGTGTTACATGAAATGTTGTTTTTGAGTTAGTGGAAGAAAAATGCAAACTTACACAAAAATTTTGGAAATCTGAGGCTTTTGAGAAAATTATAATAATCCCAAATAGGAGATGGTGATAGTTAAAAATGAAAATAATCAGGTGGTTGAGAAATATTCAAAGTTAATGACAGAAATTGAAGTTTTCAAAAAGAAAGTTGATTATGTTGATAATCTTGAAGAAGAGTATGAGCATTTCAATAAAGTGAGTAATGAAGATGCAGAAGAGAGTGTGAAAGTTCAAAATGAAAATATAGAGTTGGTTGAGAAAGTTTCCAAATTGATGTAAGGAATTGAAGTGTTGAAAACACAAGTTGATCAATCTAAAAGTTGTAGGATCGATATAAGTCACAGTTAAACTTAAACAATTTCCTTTACTTGCAAATATAACCTTGCGGAATTAAGTTATATTTTACTTTTCTTAAGCAAATTAGAGTTCTTGTATAATGTAAATGCTTGATTTGCAGAATAGTAGAGACAACGAAATATCGAATATTCGGCACTATTTGCATTAACTCAAAGCTACACTATTACAAGTGATAACCACACTGCTGTGTAAACTGAGAGAAAACAAGCTATATA
>JBCNJP010000008.1:34085633-34107437 GCA_039602395.1 Deinandra increscens subsp. villosa | reverse complement strand
TTTGGGGGTGTGACATAGGGAGTTCATGTTTTGAGTTAGGCTTAGACACAACTTGGATAAGTTTATAAACCTATTTGTGTTTACTGGACAAAAACACAAACACTCAACAAAATTACTTTTAACAACTCAAGAATATATGAATAAATAGGTTTGACTAATCTAAGAAAGAAAACTTCAAAAACCTTTTTCATAAACTTTGAAAGACATGGAGGGGAGTTCAAAATCTTTCTAAAAAGTTTAACATCTCCATTTGTTTACAAAAACAAGCATATGAACACAAAGTTGAGATATCAACCGTAAGGTTGCATAATCTCGACCATGGCTCTGATGCCAATTGAAAAACCGAGGTGGTGGGCAAAATACCTTGGTTGCGGAAGCGGATCGAGTCTTTGTGTAACTCGTTTTTGTAGAAACAAATGAACACCCGGATATGAACACGATGGTGTTTGAGATGTGATGATGATGATGAGCAAAGCTAGTATAAACATGAAAGATGAAGAACAAGATAGATAGATAAACGAGGTGGAATGATAGATAAATAAAGATAATCGAATGATTACATTTTACCTACCCCACACATTCCCGGGTATCATGAACTTACTAGGTGAGTTCATGAACCCTCGACAAGCTTCAAAGAACCATGACTAACTCTCTCTCAAACATACACTCAAGTCTTTCACATGAGAAAGACTTACTATATATACTACAAAACTCACTAAGGGCATAATAGTAAAACTACCAACTAGTGACAATATTTAAACAATAAATAATATTCACTAGAGCCATCTTCTTTAGTTGAGTCTTGTGTCTTGAGTTGTCATGTTCTTCACCATGTTGTCGGGACGGTAAATGTTAAGTGGCCGTTGAGTATTAATCACATCTATCCAAATCTTGTTGGCTCGGTATCTCGATTCCCAACAACAATATTATCCTAGAACTATCGAGATCGGGAAAGAGACGGGAAGGCAAATCGCACAGGCTAGAACCTGTGACGCATAGTTAGCTTCGGTTGCGAACATTCGGGTGAACATAAGCATAGTCTAGCAATCTAACGATATGGATATTACTTGTAATTTACAAATTGGTCTTTTGTTATTCGTATGTATTTTTGGTCTACACGGTAAAGTGTTGACTGCTTTTGTGAACTCACCATCTTTTGCTGACACTTGGTTTTTGAATACTTTTCAGGACGCTAGAAAGGATCTTGGAGGCACGGGCGTTGGCAATACTCAGTTACATGAAAGATTTGGGAAATTCATTTCAAACACTTTCATTACTTACTTTTGCAAAACAACAACTCCGTAGACTTTTGAATACTTCCAATGTATTACAATGTAAACTCGATTTTGTGAAATGCAATATAAGACTGTTTTATTTTTTTATTATGGTTTGGTTGTAACTAAAGACTTGGATCCTCGTCTGGATCACACTCCACACGGTTATACTTTTTTGGGTAAAGGGATACCCCGGTGATTCTATTATATACCGCAAAGAGAAACAAGTAGTAAGGAGAGTCCAAGCTAGTTCATACTTGGGACATGCCCCAAAGTATGTAAAACAAAGAAACAAGAAACACCACAAGAAAAAAATCACCTAGCATAAACAAACTAGGAAAAAATAAAACCATAAAGGACTACGTCATGTCGTCTTCATCATGCAAACCGTCCTCAATACCCCATTCTCTAAGAATGTATTGAACTCTAAGCATCTTCTTAAATTTAATGCCCATTAGTCTGCTGCGAACTGTGTCCTAAATAAGCTCAATAATGGAATTGGGAGGCCGAGATTGATTTCTAAAAAGACGAGAGTTCCTTTCCTGCCAAATGTAGTAGGCCGAAGCATGCATGACTAGCTTGACAACAATAACCTCGATGGAGGAAAACGATCCACCAATAATGTGGTTGGAAATCTGCACCCACGTCGAGGCAGCCCCTCTAATACATGTCTTCGAGCGAGCACGATGCCAAACCTGCGATGAATAAACACAATCGAAAAACAGGTGATGGTGCGAATCAAAGTTCCTAAAGCAGAGGATGCAGCACATCATATTCATGTTCTTTCTTCTACTGAAGTCCTAACTCGGAATCTTATCCTGAGTAAGAAGCCGCTCACGCATTATTAGCCAGGCCAGAAAGGCATGACGGGGAATGCAATGGGCGAACCATAAAAACTTGGCCCAAGAAACCCCATGAGCACGATGGCGAACTGATTCCCAAGCCAAAGATGACGAGAAATCATCCTCCTTATCATCAATCTTCCATTTCAAGGAGTCCTCGCAACCAACCTTTAAAACCATGTCCGAAACCTCATTAAAAACAGGGAAAAGGTCATTCCAAGAAGCCGGCCATGTGCCACTATCATGATTGTAAAAAACATCACTTTAGAATTAGTGGTGAACCCTGCGCGATAGAAGTCACGATGGGAGATGAACTGACAAAGTGGCCCCGAGTTTGACCATTTATCAAACCAGATAGAAGTGTTACTCCCATCACCAATAATCGACCAGATAAAAGGACGATAATATGACGAATAGAACAAAGCTTCATCCAACTCTAGCAACAAAATTTAAGACAAGGACACTCCCAAAAAGATCTGTTTTTGAGTCTGTAGGAATGTACCCAAGCAACCCAAAGAGACTCTCGTTTAGTAATGATGCTCCAAATATGGGATGCCATAGGAGCCTTGTTCATATCAGTGATACGTCTAATACCAAGGTCCCCTTTAGATTTAGGAGTACATACATCTCTCTAAGCCACCTTAGCCATACCCTTCTTAAAGACACCATGGCACCACGAGAAGTCTTTCATTTTCTTCTCCAAAGAGGAGATGATGCTTGAAGGAAGAATGAAGACTGACGACCAATACACATGGAGGGAGGATAAAACAGAAGAGATAAGTAGCACTCTTCTAGCATACGGTAGAAGCTTATTCCTCCAACTTGCAATCCGGCCCTCAAGCCACTCAATGAGAGGGGCACAATCCCTAGCCAGCAACCTGGTTGAAGTTAAGGGAACACCCAAATAGCGAACAGGGAGAAGACCCTCCACCATATTCATAACAACAAGAATACCATCTTTAGTAAGATCAAAGACATTGCAGAAATAAGTGGTGCTTTTCTACGGACTAGGAACCATACCAGACATCCTGGAAAACTTGCTAAGAGACTGAATAATACAAGAAGTAGAAGCAATGTCAGATTGGTATCAGAGCCCTTGGTTACAGCGATCCAGAACATTTTGAAAAGTGTTTTCTGAACTGTAGCTGTTTTTGAAAGCTTTAATTACAAGTTTCTCCCAAAAAGTATTGCTACGCGTGCCGCAGAAGATCCTCACTTAATTTATTTTGTTTATGTCTGTGTAGGAATTTCATTCTTGGTGTAAACAATAGACTAACTGTGATACGAATGTCTGAAATCTATAATTGGGTTTATTTCATGACTTCATACCTGGTTATTGGAAATCACCCTTAGCGATTTCATCCTTGTGCTTTATGTTATCATGATTTTTCTCTTAGCGATTTGGACTAGTTCTTAGCGATCTCGAACCACACTTGGCGACTTGGCTAGTGTACCTAGTGGTTTCAGATTTAATTTGGCAATCTCATCCCTTTTCTTTTAGTGACTTCGCCTAAACTTAGAGACTTCAGTTTGCCTTTAGCGATCTCGCCACCCCCTTCCTTGGCGACTTTGCCAACCCTTGGGTCTGGAAATTTACTTTGTGCGATCTCGATTACCTTTAGCGACTTCGCTACTACGCTTATCGATCTGGTGGGTCTGATAAAAGTGTCATTAACTAAATTATTATTCTCTTGAATATTTTGTTCACGCAAATGAATGTTTTCATGTAAATTGTGCCTGTATGAGACATTTCATAAGGATATCTTAGATGTTCCGACACTTAATCTACTTGTAATGTGTCTTAGTGCACTTTAGTTATACTTATCAGACATCAGCTAGCACCTGGAGGAACTTCTTAATTTTGATGTAACGATTGTTTGATTGATTGTACCATGTGTTAAATGCATATGCTCCATGTATGGTGTATATAGGGCCTTTGAAAACTCTATTTGGGGCATGTCTTACCCAAAACACAATCAGAAAGAGGTTTTTCTCTTTCTACTGAATTTCTCCAACAAAACTCGAAAGATTGATCATAAGTGCTCGTAGTTTAGCACTAGCTCCATGAATTTGGTAAGACCCATTCTTTAGGATCTTGACATCTTCACGGACTTGTTCCACCCTTAACGAAATTGGTTGTTTTAACGGTCTCGTTTATATCGAATGGTCATGCCTAACGGCCTTGTAGTGAAATGTGCTTTACGGCCTTGTTTAACAGCCTTGGTAAGTTTATTCCTTACGGTCTAGTTCATGATAGTCTAGAACCTAAGACAAAGATCCAACGAATCATGAGTTTAACTGCTCATACTCTCCTATAGCATAAATAGGAGCTGTTGTACTTCTTACATGAATAAGTCACCCATTAACACAATCCGGGAGTAACTTTATGGAAATACATTATTAAGAATGCTGATTAGCCTCATTTAGGGCAGCCCTGTATGGAACCAGATGGTTACTCATGGGATGCTTGTAACTGCCCTCTTTACCCCAAATTGTTGACACCATTTTTGCTTGGTCATTTTTGACCTTGCATTTTAAGCACGTAGTTGTTGTGTGATAACTCAACGTGGATGCGACTTTTACAACCTAAATGGAATTGAGCATGTGATAACTAAAATTACTATGTTAATCTATCTCTCTCTCTATATATAACAGATTTGTGATCGAGTCGAAGTGGGCAATAACCATTCTATACCTCGGAACTAAGCTGGTTGCATTATGACATGCCCTACTCAAACTCCTGCAAAGCCACTTGCTTACCAAATAGTACTAAGTGGTAAATTCTACATTGAATGAGTATTTTATTCTCAACATGTCTGCCTCTGATGAATTCCGGTCAATTAACTTTGATGTTATGACCATAGTCTTGATACTCACCCCATGGAAATCATATACTACCCCACCGAAGCCGGTAGCTAAAGTAAGAGGACCCAACATGACCATACAAGGTAAATTAACATTATGGGTGCACACGTAAATGTAATTTGCAGTGTATGGAAACCCTGGGAAATCCTACTCAGCAAACTGCTGGTTGTAAGACATACAACCTTCCATTTCAAAATCCTCACGACATCGATTGTCATATGTGGGACTCAGTCGTATGATTTAGGTCATCAGCCAATGTTCGTTACGCTATCACACCTGATATCATCTCTTCTGGATATGGCTTCCAACCTATCAGAGCTCCTTTAAAATGCTTGTACAAATGGTAAACCCGATCCATTTTCGAGCTCTCACAACCGTGCAGTAACTCAATAAACGCTAACCTGATGAAAACCCAGACATCTTGAATGGATGATTACACCTCAATCACTGGAACTAACCTCTCGGCAGGAAAATCTTGTGAAGTTTTCCTCTTTTAGTTTGTAATCCCTGGTATGTCTATACGAGTCAGAATTTGTTGCCCACAACAGACTTGGCATGATTTCTCCAACTTTGTGCCTCACTGCAATTGCATATTTACCTAACCGAGTGATGTAGGTGAAATGACTTTCTAACCCATACGGTCTATTTTGTCTTCGATACTCGATTTATCTGTGAAATTAACTACCAGTAAACCCATTCTTTTATTAAATTTCGTAACTTGGATGGTCTTCGAGCCTTGAGCCCTTGCGGCTAGTTAACCTCACCATGCGCTCCTGCATGAAAAGCATCGACAACAAAAATAGGCATTGGTATGCCTGGAAAGGTTTTCACCATATCAACTGCAGTACGACAGATAGACTACAAAAACATGGATACCCCTTTGTTCTCATTCCTCCTTCTCTAAGACAACTTTCTTTGGTAACCCCTACTTCATAACCAATGGAGACTGATCGAATGATCGACTCATACTTTCGAAAAACATGCGTAAGGAAGAGGTGTGACTTCCGATGAAATGAGGACACATTTGAATCAATAGCAAATACGACAAGCTTCCCGATGATCACTGAAAGTGACCCAAGTAACCGATGTTTTTATGTCTTATATACAATGCGACCCTTCGATCCACAGTAGGCCACACGAAACCTTAGCTACAGTTCATATTTACACTGATGTAAAGCCAAGTATTATTTTGAGTCTGGCGGCGCTCGGTGTTTCGAAAACCCATCTTTAGCTTTTGTTTGCATCCTTACGTACTTTTAAGGACCGATATGAACTGATGCTCTTACATGATATTTACACTACTAGACGGTACAACTGTTGAAACCTTCTTTTCTCTAATCCGCGTCAATCTTGCCAGATGATTATTGGAAAGGCGCAGTTGCAACTACCATACGCTAGCTACCTCGCTCTTCACGTGGAATTTGTTGTTCCCATACCTAATGTTATTCATGCTCCTATATGGAACGTTTCGGGGGAACATCACCATTAATATCAATCTTCACCGATGGTTATTATGCACGATGATATACCCTAGGATGGTGAACCCCAGCTTAGCCTTGAACATCATAGACGACTTTATCTCTTGAATCTACTCCGGAAACTCAAATCCTATGAATCTGCTGAAAACATGGAAAGTTTGTTGAAAGAAAATGCTTCGTTATTGAATAAAATTCAAAAGCTTTATGAGGAATTCAAGTTGTTTAGTTCAGATTTGGAGGTTTCTAAGGAACATGAGAAGAAATTAATTTTGAAAAATATATGCTTGTTTACAGAGATCATATTGTTGAATGAAGCTTTAGAAATATCAAAACAAGATAGAAAGAATGTTGAAGTTGCAAATGCAAAGATCTGTGAAGAGAGGGATGAATTGGTTAACGAAGTCAAAAAAGGAAGGATGAAGCAGAAGACGCTGCTAATGATTTTCAGAATCTTTTTGACAAATCAAAAATCAAGCTTGATCTGCTTACAAAGGATGCTGAAGAATCTGCTGTTAAGATTGCAAGTTATCAAGCTGTTATGAACAAGTACTTGGATGAGAAGCGTGAGTTGGTAAGTGTGAATAAAGTTCAAACAGCAAATTTGGAAATTTAAAAACGCAATGAAGATAAATTGAAGAAGGAGTTATTTGAAGGGCTAGAAAATCTTCGAATGCAAAAGTTTGAAAAACATAAGGTTGTAAAAAGATTGATAGCTACTGAGAAGGAGTTATCTGAAGCTCAACAACAAATTTCCGATTTAAGGATTCAAGTAATTGATGCCAATCGATTGCTAAATAATATATCCAATTCTCAATTGTTTACAAGCTTTTTAGCTAATGATGAAAATTTGGAAAATATGTTTGATATGACAGGTTCACCCCCTGCTACTATCAAAGAAGCTTTCAAAGAGGTGCAAGAAAAGGTGGAAGATTATGATTATTCAAAGGTTTCATCATCATTTTCAGAAGAAGAGAAGATTGTGCAGAAAAAAGAAAAACAAGAAGGCTAAGAAGAAGAAAGGAAAGAAATCTGAGATTCCTCCACCTCCAAAGTTTGTTTCTGGTTCATCTTCGACAGATAATAAAAAATCAGCTACTTCAAGTGAAAAGATTCGTTCTCAACATGAACTTGATGAGACGATCTTTCTTGAGCAGAAAAATATTTAAAGAAATAAAAGCTGAATTTTCAAAGTTAGCAAAGGATGGACACCAGAATTCAAATTCTGAGGAAAAAGTTTCTGGGAAAACTGTTGGTATAGGTTTTAGACCACAGAATATAAAAGTTGAGGAGGTTCCAGTATCCATATCACAAGATTTGAAGAAACTTAAAATGAAGCAAGTGACGAAGGAAGTTTTCAAGGCTGAGAAGGTTCAACCTGAGTGGTTTTACGAACTCAAGGGTTCGGAACATATATTCTCTGACAAAGAGTTTTCTCTTCATTGCGTGGATGCTAGGAAAATTTCTGAAGTTTTTGAAAAGAGGGATGCATCAAGAACTTTTAAGAATCAAACAGCTAAATTTTCTTATGATGGTTCTCATTCTCGAAGCCCAACATCTAAATGGGTTCATGATCACCGCCGACAGGTATATAATTATTTTTCTGATCGTGTTCGAGATATTCATGTTTGTGATTCTGTGTAGGCACCTAAAAGGTGGGACAAATCTGAACGTATATGCTATGTTTGCCGCCAAAAAGGGCATAAGGCAAAAGATTGTCCACCTTTGCTGAATCAACCCAAAGGTTTCAACAGATACCAGTTTTTGGTAAACCTGCCAAACCAAAGTTTTTTTATGAACATGGCAGAGTTTTTGATGAATGTGAACCTACATTTTTTTCTAAAACAAAAACGTTTTGTTCCTATGAACATGACTGATTTAATCTATACGGATACTTCTTAAGGGAGAGGTTGGAGTACCCTGTTGTGGAATATTATGTTAGGGAAAAATGGAAAAAATATGGAATTCAAAAGAGTATGATGAACGGTAA
The DNA here is from genome assembly GCA_039602395.1 of Deinandra increscens subsp. villosa. NCBI lineage: Eukaryota > Viridiplantae > Streptophyta > Magnoliopsida > Asterales > Asteraceae > Deinandra > Deinandra increscens. The sequence goes on along the minus strand of JBCNJP010000008.1, from coordinate 34,098,991 downwards.
TGGGTTTTTCTTTTTTCAATTTGCGGATAAAAAGGTATGATGAGTGCCCTTGATAAGGAATAAACCTTTGTTCCTAAATATTTGGGCTCCAAATGCTAATCTAAAGAAAGAAGATAACGAAGTTGTGTCTGTTTGGGTAAAGCTTCATAATGTTCCTCTAGCAGCATACACAAATAACGGCTTGAGCATGCTGTTTTGAAAAATTGGTAACCCAAAACACTTGTATTCCTACACGTCCTCTATGTGTTCGGATGTTTGGGGCAGGAGTAGTTTTGCTCAGGATTTTGTGGAAATTTCAACGAATGCAGATTTTAAAGACAGAATTTATGTGGCGGTTCTGGATGAGAATGGTAGGAATTACATAAAAGTTGTGGTGGATGTGGAATATGAGTGGAAACCGCCAATATGTGGTAACCGTTGTGTCTTTGGACATAATTCTAAAGAGTGTGTTAGACATATCCGGGCAACTCAGAAGGGTAAAGACGTTCAAGTGGAAGATGATTAGGGCTTAGTTGTGGTGAAAAAGAAAAAAAATGGTATGAGAAGTGGTTTCAAAGTGACACAACCGAAGCAGACTTTCGTCTACAGACAAGTAAATGGGGCGAAAACTAGGAAGGAGGCTAACGGTGGGGCTAAGTAAACTACCAAAATTAGGAATGGGGCTGGTGCGTCTTTGAGTAACCAACCCAAAGGGGACTCTATAACTCTTATGATGCATTAAACCTGGAAAGTTATTACGAGACGGAGTATGAGAAGACGGATGGTGATGAAGTGTTGGATACTATTGATGAAACGGGTCGATTTATGGCTATCAAACCTCAAGGGGCAAGCACTCCCTCTGCTGTGGTTTCCGATGATTAGTTTGGCTTCTTGGAATATTAGGGGGTTAAACCGCCCTTTGAAACAAAAAGAGGGTCAACATATGGTACGTGAAAATAAACTTAGTTTGTGTGCTATATTGGAGTACCATGTGCATATTGATAAATTTTCTTTGTGTGCAATGGGGTTTTTCAGAGCTGGATTGGATTTCGAATTCTGGGAACTGTAGAAAAGGAACGAAAATTATTGTTGGTTGGGAAAAAGCGATGCTCGCTGTCATGGTTATTTCGATGTCTGATCAGATTATTCATTTGTAGATTCGGGTGAAGAACACGGCCAAGGTGATGTTTTGTTTGATAGTTAATAATGGTCCTTGGGTTATCATGGGAGATTTTAACACAGCTTTGCGGTTGGAGGATCGTCAGTGGGCTTGTTGATACCTGATCTGTGCGTCGTGTGATGTGTCGAGGTGTATCAAGTAAAGAACAAGTTCAAGCCAAAGTGTGACTTTGCCGAACCTAGTCCGAACCTGGAGTTCGGATCAGGACGAACCTCAGGTTCGGCGGATCAGTATATATACATGTTTGTTCTTTGTGTTAGACAGTCTTGAGCCTAAGATATATTCATAAATGTGTGTTTATGTGGTGTATTCTCTGTGTCTGTTCTCTGTGATTCTGATTGTAATTGTTCTTATCTAGATCAATAAAACAATCATTATAATTACTCGTTTCGTATCCGAATAGCTAGATTGAGTAGACGATACGATGCTCACGACTTTTCAAGTGGTATCAGAGCTTTCTGGTTCATTCTACTGATCTGTGGTTGCTATTTTTGGATTTTTGAAACATTTTGGTGTTTTTTGAGTGTGTTTACGCGAGTTCAATCAAATCTGTTCTGTGTCAAATTTGTTCCTAAGTCGTTCTTCATCACTTTTCCTGATCAACTACTGCGAGTTTCGTTAAAATTCATCCAAATTCTAACTTTTTGAGAAAACTATGTTGATGTTTGGACTAACCGTCGTCCGAACTTGAGGTTCGGCAGAATAACTGCTTTGGACTTAGAGTTCGTCTAGGGTTCGTTGAGACTTTGGAGTATCTTCAGGTTCGGTTAAGGTTCGTTCGAAGTTCGGTGTGTTTTCTATTCGGAAGAGGTTCGGGTCTTATTCGGTGAGAGTTCGTTGAGGTTTCGGTGGTATTACATTCGGAAAGGGTTCATTCGAGGTTCGGTTAAGGTTCAATACTTTGTTAAAGTTCGGGAAGAGTTCGGCCAATAAGTTTTTTGAAATATTCTACGATGTCGGAATTTCAAGCTTTTGCCGCGATGCAGAGTGCAATGCAGACCATGATGAATTTTGATAACGAAATTGGAACAAGTCAGAAAGTTCCCAAGTTGTTGAAGTTGGAAGATTATCAGAATTGGAAGCAATGATTTTCTGCTTACATAAGCACGAATGATATCGATTTGTGGATTCCAATCAAGAAGCTCTATCAACATCCGACCGATAAAGGAGATTTCAAGGAAGTTCATACCTTCAACATTGCTAAAATTAAATCATACGAGCTTGAACAAAAAGTTTCAATTATCTTACGATGGCATTACCCACTGAGTTGTTACATCAATTTAGTATGTGTAAGAAATCAAAACAATTGTGGGATGCTTTATCTGCTAGATGTGAAGGTAATGATGACTACAAGAAGAGTCGAAAAAAGGTGTTGAATAAAGAATTTGATAATTTTCAACATTATGACAATGAAAACATTACTGCTCTTGTTTCACCGTTCTCACTTCTGATTAGTGAATTAAAGGTAGTTGGAATTGAAAGACCCGATGCAGATTTGAAAGAAAAGATTATGGAAGCTTTGCCGGAAAAGTGGGAAACTATGTTTTGTTACTCACTCATGATAAAGAATACTCTACATTGACATTTCATGAGCTTACTGGAATACTTCATGCTCGGGTAATGGAAATGCTAAATTCAAAGAAGTCAACTGCAACGTTACAAAATCCTGAGTTGTATCATGGAGAGAATACTGCTAGTATGAATGCTAAAACTAAACTAAATCTGAGTTCTGCACCAAGTGTTGCTTTTATGGCTGGAGTTTCTGGAAATTATGATTCTTCAAAAGGTTGTAGTTTTACAATTCCAGATTCATCAAGTCAAAGTGCTTTTTCTATTCAATCGGTGGATGACTGTGCCAAATTGATTGCTGCTCTCAGTTTTTCATCTTTTGGAATGATTATAAATGATGTTGGGAAAGCACAATTGATTAAAAATATTTGAATGAGCTTGATGATGATCAATTAAATGAGTTAGATATCGCCTGGCAACTTGCTATGTTAACTCAAAGGTCCCAGCGATATTATAAGAAGACTAGAAAACAAACTTTTAGTGGCAAATTGGGTTTTGACAAATCAACAATCAAGTGTTACAAGTGTTCGAAGCTTGGACATTTTGCTAGAGAATGTCAACAAGCACATGTTAGCAAACCCGGGTTTACACAACCATCATCAAGTAATGCAAATAAGACAACTTTAATGAGTCAAAATGATGGTGTTTATGATTGGGGTAATCATTTTGATTCATCTACTTTGATTGTCACTCATGATCAACAAGCAGATTATGGTTCAGATACAAGTTCAGATACAAGTTCAGCACCGAGTTCCTATGAATCTACTGAAAACATGGAAAGTTTGTTTAAAGAAAATGCTTCGTTATTGAATAAAATTCAAAAGCTTTCTGAGGAATTTAAGTTGCTTAGTTCAGATTTGGAGGTTTCTAAGGAACATGAGAAGAAATTAATTTTGAAAAATGAATGCTTGTTTACAGAGATCATATTGTTGAATGAAGCTTCAGAAATATCAAAACAAGATAGAAAGAATGTTGAAGCTGCAAATGCAAAGATCTGTGAAGAGAGGGATGAATTGGTTAATGAAGTCAAGAAATGGAAGGATGAAGCAGAAGACGCTGCTAATGATTTTCAGAATCTTTTTGACAAATCAAAAATCAAGCTTGATCTGCTTACAAAGGATGCTAAAGAATCTGCTGCTAAGATTGCAAGTTATCAAGCTGTTATGAACAAGTACTTGGATGAGAAGTGTGAGTTGGTAAGGGTGAATAAAGTTCAAACAGCAAATTTGGAAATTCAAAAACGCAATGACGATAAATTGAAGAAGGAGTTATTTGAAGGGCTAGAAAATCTTCGAATGCAAAAAGATTGATAACTACTGAGAAGGAGTTATCTGAAGCTCAACAACAAATTTCCGATTTAAGGATTTAAGTAATTGATGCCAATCGATTGCTGAATAATATATCCAATCTTCGAATGCAAAAAGATTGATAACTACTGAGAAGGAGTTATCTGAAGCTCAACAACAAATTTCCGATTTAAGGATTCAAGTAATTGATGCCAATCGATTGCTGAATAATATATCCAATTCTCAATTGTTTACAAGCTTTTTATCTAAAGATGAAAATTTGGAAAATATGTTTGATAAGACAGCTTCACCCCCTGCTACTATCAAAGAAGCTTTCAAAGAGGTGCAAGAAAAGGTGGAAGATTATGATTATTCAAAGGTTTCATCATCAATTTCAGAAGAAGAGAAGATTGTGCAGAAAAAGAAAAATAAGAATGCTAAGAAGAAGAAAGGAAAGAAATCTGAGATTCCTCCACCTCCAAAGTTTGTTTCTGGTTCATCTTCCACAGATAATGAAAAATCAGCTACTTCAAGTGAAAAGATCCGTTCTCAACCTGAATTTGATGAGACGATCTTTCTTGAGCAGAAAAATATTAAAGAAATAAAAGCTGAATTTTCAAAGTTAGCAAAGGATGGACACCAATTTCAAATTCTGAGGAAAAAGTTTGGGAAAACTGTTGGTATAGGTTTTAGACCACAGAATATAAAAGTTGAGGAGGTTCCAGTATCCATATTACAAGATTTGAAGAAACTTAAAATGAAGCAAGTGACGAATGAAGTTTTCAAGGCTGAGAAGGTTCAACCTGAGCGGTTTTACAAACTCAAGGGTTCGGAACAGATATTCTCTGACAAAGAGTTTTCTCTTCATTGCGTGGACGCTAGGAAATTTTTTGAAGTTTTTGAAAAGAAGGATGCAACAAGAACTTTTAAGAATCAAATAGCAAAATTTTCTTCTGATGGTTCTCATTCTCGAATCCCAACATCTAAATGGGTTCATGATCACCGCCGATAGGTATATAATCCTTTTTCTGATCGTGTTCGAGATATTCATGTTTGTGATTCTGTGTAGGCACCTAAAAGGTGGGACAAATCTGAACGTATATGCTATGTTTGCCGCCAAAAAGGGCATATGGCAAAAGATTGTCCACTTTCTGCTGAATCAACCCAAAGGTTTCAACAGATACCAGTTATTGGTAAACCTGCCAAACCAAAGTTTTTTGATGAACATGGCAGAGTTTTTGATGAATGTGAACCTACATTTTTTTCTAAAACAAAAACGTTTTGTTCCTATGTTTCAAAAGGTTCAAAATGTAGGTTCTTCATCACAGTCACCTGTGATTGATTCATCAAAAACTGAGGTTACCAAAATAGTCACAATACTGGAAACCAAAAGTGGTTCAAAGCAAAACCAGGATACTGGTCGACCAGAAGCAGTCGCTTCGGGTCAAGTTAAAAACTAATGAGTTTGACTAGTGTGCAGTTACTTCTAGAAGACCTATCGACGATTGCAAAGTTGTTGATGGAGGAGTATTTTGCTTAACTTAAATTGCTTGCAATATATTTTTCTAACCTGCAAATTTTCTGAAATTCTTAAACTGCAAGGTCTCAGTGTTGATTGATCAATTTTTTTTCTTTATGCATTTTAAATTGCTTAAAAAAATCCAAAAATAGAGTTTTGTTTTTGTAAAATTAAAATCCAAAAATAGAGTTTTCATTTTAAGGGGGGAGAAATGCATGTAAGGGAGACAAATTGTGAAAATGCATGTTATATGCATGTTATGGGTAGAAGGTGAATACATGCAAAATATATAAGGAAGATGAATACATGCATAATATTTAGGGAAGGCGAATACATGCACAATATATAAAGTTTTGAGAAATTGATCATTGGGAAATGATGGTACATTGGCTTACGTATCTGACTCAAGGATAGAGTAGATGAAAGGGCCATAAGATCATTGTTTGATATGTTTGGTAGGGTCAGCAAATCAGAAAGTATTCGGGTGTGATATACACTAAATACTAATGCTTGACCATGTGGATAACATCTTGATGCATATTTCATGACAAAAAGAAAAATAAGTGTGAAAATCAAAATGAGAAGTCACTGCGTATACATGTGTTCGTTTTGCAAAGATTTAAACTTATTTGATTTTCTTTATTTTGTCAAACGATCGGACTTTCTCTGCATGCTCACAAGGCCGACCTGATTGTTGTTCGTTTGACGTTCTGCGTTATTTTCTTTGGTGTTTCGTATAACTCATCGAACTTTCTCTGTGTGTACGGGAGTACCGACCTGATTGTTGTTGAGTTATACAATTTCAACTTATTTTATTTTTTCTTATTCTTTTAAATCCGAGGCCTTATCTACGTATCGAAAGATCGACCTTAAGGTAGACGATTTAACGTTCTTATTTCTTTTTGCAAGGAACACAGTTGACGATATCATGAAAATATTATACTTTGTGAAAATTCACAAGTGTAATCACACAAAAAGAAAAAGAAAAAGCAAAAGAAAATGTCTGAATATGTCTGATAGTGTGGGATACACTAGTCAAAGCAAAATCTAATCAATACCTTAACATATCCAGATGTTATGAGTATGATTCTGCCTGAGTTTAAGATGGACAAATTATACCGACAATCAGCATGACTTATCTGCTTCAATTAGTTAGAATTGATGTGTAGTTCAGTGCGTCTTGATCAATATGATCCCATATAGTGATCTTTCTCATACCAAAAATATAGTTTGTTTTGTATTGCAATTTCATTTCATTTTGGAAAAGTACAAAAAGATTTTTGGTGTTTTAGCATAAGTTTGAAAACTCAAAAAAAAAAATTAGGTTTATTTTGATTTAAACTTAAAGGATTTTATTCTGCTTTGTTTTCGATCTGATCAACGCGTGATACAAAATCAATTTTTCAAAATCATATCTTGGAGTCTCGAAGAGACGCTTTGCACCAAGATTATTTAAATTTTGAGCAGGTTGCTTAAGTGAAAGAAATCACAACTTCAAGTCTTCTGAAGCTATTGATAACGACCAGAGATACACCAGACATTGTCAAGTATTCAAGATCGAGCTACGATCAAGTTGAGGAGGAGTTTGTTCGAAGATTCATTTCATTGGTCGAACGAATTCTACACTTGAGAGGAAGTTTGATTGAAGATACTGTTATGATGATGTTAAAGAGAAACTGCACATGACGAGGGGGAGTTTGTTGATACCTGTTCTGTGTGTCATGTGAAATATCGAGGTGTATCAAGTAAAGAACAAGTTCAAGCCAAAGTGTGACTGGCCGAACCTGGTCCGAACCTGGAGTTCGGATTAGGGCGAACCTCAGGTTCGGCTGGGGTTCGGCAGATCAGTAAATATACATGTTTTTTCTTTGTGTTAGATAGTTTTGAGCGTAAGAGATATTCATAAGTGTGTGTTTCTATGGTGTATTCTCTATGTGTGTTCTCTGTGATTCTGATTGTAATTGTTTTTCTCTAGATCAATAAAACAATCATTATAATTACTCGTTTCATATTCGAATAGCTAGATTGAGTAGACAATCTGATGCTCACGAATTTTCACACATAATTAACTAACACCTAATCATTAAACATGGATAACTGTCTAGCACACATGTTTTAGTTAAGCCACCGAAATCTTTCTATGGTCTCTCTCAAATCACGAACTCCATCTCTCTCTCTTGTGTCTATTTCGGCAAACCTAGCTAGTGGGATGTGAGTTTCTTAAAATACAAACTCAAATATTTATTACATGGGCCAAAACCCTTTGTCCATCTACCCAAACCGTATTATACAAGCCCAAACACATAAATAACTAACACCCAATCACTAAACATGGATAACCTAAGCCCAAATACATTTAATACACAAGCCTCATCATTTATCGATTATAGTCGAAACACGATATCAATGATCAATCATGAGTGCGAAATCCAAATGATTGATTGAATTAAGAATAAGAAGAAATAATAAACGATGAATCAACAAAGTTAATAAACACTTAGGATTAGATGATCAAATTGTTGATTACTATTACAACTCGATTTCTGTCTAGCACACAGGTTTCGGGTAAGCCACCAAAGTCTTTCTTTGGTCTCACTCAAGTCGCGATTTCCCTATCTCTCTCTCTCTCTCTCTCTCTCTCTCTCTCTCTCTCTTGTGTCTATTTCGGCGAACCTTAGATAGTAGGATGTGAGTTTGTTTAAATAAAAACTCACACATAAATTACATGGGCCAAAGCCCTTTCTTCCTCTAGTCCAAACCGTATTTTACAAGCCCAACACACATAATTAACTAACACCTAATCATTAAACATGGAAGACCGTCTAGCACACAAGTTTCGGTTAAGCCACCGGAATCTTTCTATTTCTCTCTCAAATCACGAATTCCCTCTCTCTCTCTGTCTTGTGTCTTTTTCGGCAAACCTAGCTAGTAGGATGTGAGTTTGTTTAAACACAAACTCACACATTGATTACAAGGTCCAAAGGCCTTTTCCCCTCTACCCTAAACCGTATTTTACCAGCCCAAACACATAATTAACTAACCCCGAATCACTAAACATGTATAACCCAAGACAAACCCATTTAATACACAAGCCTCATCATTTTTCGATTATAGTCCAAACACGATATCAATGATCAATCACGAATGCGTAATCCAAGTGATTGATTGATTCAACTAGGAGAAAGAATAATAAACGATGAATCAACAAAGTTAATAAACACTTACGATTAGATGATCAAATTGCTGATTACTATTACAACTCGATTTCTGTTTAGCACACAGGTTTCGGTTAAGCCACCAAAATCTTTCTCTGGTCACTCTCAAGTCGCGAATTCCCCCCCCCCCCCCTCTCTCTCTCTCTTGTGTATATTTCGGCGAACCTTAGCTAGTAGGATGTGAGTTTGTTTAAATACAAACCCACACATTGATTAAATGGGCCAAACCCCTTTTCCCCTCCACTGCAAACCATATTTTACAAGCCCAAACACATAATTAACTAACACCTAATCATTAAACATGGATAAATTGTCTAGCACACAAGTTTCGGTTAAGCCATCGAAATCTTTCAATGGTCTCTCTCAAATCACGAACTCCCCCTCTCTCTCTTGGGTGTATTTCGGCAAACCTAGCTAGTGCGATGTGAGTTTCTTTAAATACAAACTCACACATTTTTTACATGGGCCAAAGCCCTTTGTCCCTCTACCCGAAACCTTATTTTACAAGCCCAAACACATAATTAACTAACACCCAATCACTAAATATGGATAACCCAAGCCCAAACACATTTAATACACAAGCATCATCATTTATCGATTATAGTCGAAACACGATATCAATGATCAATCATGAGTGCCGAATACAAATGATTGATTTAATCAAGAATGAGAAAAAATAATAAACGATGAATTAAAAAAGTTAATAAACACTTACGATTAGATGATAAAATAGTTGATTACTATTACAAATCGATAGTAGTCTTGCCCAAAGGTTTCGGTTAAGCCACCAAAATCTTTCTATGGTCTCTTTCAAATCACGAGTTCCCTCTCTCTCTCTCTCTTGTGTCTATTTCAGCGAACCATAGCTAGTAGGATGTGAGTTTTGTTTAAATACAAACTCACACATTAATTACATAGGGCTAAGCCCTTTCTCCCTCTAGTCCAAACCGTATTTTACAAGAACAAACACATAATTAACTAAAACCCAATCACTAAACCTGGATAACCCAAGCCCAAACCCATTTAATATACAAGCCTCATTATTTTTCAATTGTAGTCCAAATATGATATCAATGATGAATCATGAAATTGTAATCCAATTGATTGAATGATTCAAGTAGGAGAAGGAATAATAAACGATGAATCAACAAAGTTAATAAACACTTATGATTAGATGATCATATTGTTGATTACTATCACAACTCGATTTCTGTCTAGCACGCAGATTTTGGTTAAGCGTCCAAAAACTTTCTATGGTCTCTCTCAAGTCACGAATCCCCCCCCCCCCCCTCTCTCTCTCTCTTGTGTCTATTTCGGCGAACCTTACCTAGTAGGATGTGAGTTTGTTTATATACAAACTCACACATTGATTACATGGGCCAAAGCCCTTTCTTCCTCTAGTCCAAACCGTATTTTACAAGCTAAAACACATAACTAACCAAAACCTAATCATTAAACATGGATAATTGTCTAGCACACAAGTTTCGGTTAAGCCACCGAAATCTTTCTATGGTCTATCTCAAATCACAAATTCCATCTCTCTCTCTCTCTCTTGTGTCTATTTCGGCAAACCTAGCTAGTGCAATGTGAGTTTCTTTAAATACAAACTCACAAATTTATTACATGGTCCAAAGCCCTTTGTCCCTCTTCCCCAAAGCGTATTTTACAAGCCCAAACATATAATTAACTAACACCCAATCACTAAATATGGATAACCCAAGCCCAAACACATTTAATACACAAGCCTCATCATTTGTCGATTATTGTCGAAACATGTTATATCAATGATCAATCATGAGTGTGGAATCCAAGTAATTGATTGGTTCAAGTAGGAGAAGGAATAATAAATGATGAATCAACAAAGTTAATAAACACTTACGATTCGATGATCAGATCGTTGATTACTATTACAACTCGATTTCTGTCTAGCACACAGGTTTCGGTTAAGCCACATAAATCTTTCTCTGGTCTTTATCAAGTGACGAATTTCCTCTCTCTCTCTATCTCTCCTCTCTCTCTTGTGTCTATTTCGGCGAACCATTGCTTGTAGGTGGTGAGTTTGTTTAAATACAAACTCACACATTGATTACATGGGGCAAAGCCGTTTCTCCCTCTAGTCAGAAATCGAGTTGTAATAATAATCAACGATTTGATCATCTAATCGTTAGTGTTCATTAACTTTTTTGATTCATCGTTTATTACTGCTTCTCATTGACGTGTGCTGAAATGTACTTAAAATATAACAATATTTTTTTTAAACCTAATTTAGCAGTTGTAAGCTTTTAAATTGATAAAACCTAATTTTTCTTGACAACAACTATTTCACCACATTAAACGGGCAAGTATACCCACCGTGGTGTAGTATAGTAGTGGTAAGTTGAATCGGGGTCATTCAGGACACAATGGAAAATGTGAGCTCTAGATAATCAGTCTACTGTTATCATCTAGCCAGATCTAAGGTTAGTTTAGAAGAGAATATTTTTAAAATAAAATAAAATAAAATAAAATAAAATAAATATCATGGTATTTAAGAGTTATGCAAATCAGAGTTACTGTTACTAGGGGGAACTTACCGGTGGTTAAATTGAGAAATGAGGACTCTTGGTCTTTCTTAAGATCGTTTACTAGCAGAAGACAAGCCACCTTTCGGAATCTTAGGCTGATTCACCATCTCCACGATTAACCGTCTACGAGGAGTACGAACGCCGTGGTAAGGTGCTGCTAGTAACCGAACAAAGTGGTATAACGCCATTTAGTTACGGGGCCCCTCAAACCGGTAACTTACCGTACTCGACACGCCGTCATGAACCAGCAGGGGAACAACCCTGCGTGCCGGATTATTTTATTATGAAAATGATCTTTTTAAGGGACTCTGGTCCGTTTCATTCACACCTAGCTCTCCGCATGTGTACGTCCGACGTAACCAGAGCCAAGTTCACAAACACGTACCATCTCGGCTTCCGTGAAGTGACAAAATATTACCAACCCCCATTGCCAACCAAATACTTTCAGCCCACACCTACGTGGTCAGCCGAGTTTGCTTACATAGACATAAGGACCTCGATCGTATCATGTAGCATGGGACGGGAGTCACCTTTCGGATCATGCATCGTCCCCTAACCGGGTGTCATAAGTCCGGCCTTTGGGATTTTGACCTCCAAATGGTCTGTGATACGAAGAGCACGTTTGGTTCAGAAAATCAATAAGAAAGATTCAATAAAAAGGGTTTTCATAAAGTCATTAGACACACCTTAAGCAAGCTTAGGAGGTCATTACCCAATCCACCAGAGGTTTGTCACCTCCCAAGTAGGTATAAGAAAAGTATAATAATTTAGCCAGACATGGCTCTAAAGAGTTGCTTAAGAGATAAAGAAGATTTCATGGACAAAATGCTTACAAGATCTTGCTTAAGTTAAAGTTCTTATAAACTCAATTACAAGACTCGAAAACACTAAATGACTCAAAACCGTAAGAGAGAAAGAAAAGAATTGAGCAAGTTGCATATGAAGAGGAGTCCATTATTTATAGGCTGAAGTCTGACATGGCACGGGCCGTGCGGACTTAGCATTAAGATCCGGTATCTTTCTTCTGACATGGCACGGGGGCATGCTAGCTTGGGAACGGGCCGTGCTGACTCATCATTGTGTTAGCTTGGGCACGGGTTGTGCTATGTCAGATGACATGGTTTCCCATCAGAGACACGGTGTGTGCGATCAAAATCTAGTCAGGAGGATCTTCGGGTGCGGCACGGGGCATGCTAGCTTGGGCACGGGGTGTGCCAGGCTTAGAAAATCTAGAACTTTAATAATTTTCTTCTGTTTTTTGCTCATAATCAATTCCTTTTGTACTTTCCACACTTCTAAACCTGAAAAACTAAAAAGAAAACAAAAGAGACTTGTTTCGATGTTAGTGACTCAGATTTGTGTCGTTTTGTGAGAGATATTTGTTATAAAAATAAGCATAATTTGAGGTTTATCAATATCCTCACACTTAAACGTTTGCTTGTCCTCAAGCAGAACTTTTTACAAGATAAACCCAATAATCCCAAAGTTCTCATCAGCTTGTGTCTTATAGGTCAGATACAACACGAAAGTGGTCATCTGTCATTTTGGCATCTTTATTCCATTGACTTATTTTGATTTTCTTTATTTTTATTGAAATACAAAATTTTATGGCAATTTTACTATAATTTATTTTTATCTAGACTTGTTAGCCTCACAAGCATTCACTCAACTCTCAGGAATTGTATCTGATAATTTAGGTGAACACTCATACCTGGGTGAAGACGAGCAGAGAGCATAGGCTTGAAATGTGATCGAACTGACACAAATCTCACTGGAATCTACTTAAGTATCATGAAGACTTAAAGGGTAGGCTTGGGGTAAGGGTTTGGATATGGGAGAAAAAGGGGTAAAAATTGTAAAGAGCGGGTTTTCTAAAAACTTGGTTTTTTACGAGTTAATTTTCTTCAAAAGAATAACTAACTTTAGAGAGAGCTTTGCTCTTTTTAAGGATATATATATATATATATATATATATATATATATATATATATATATATATATATATATATATAGAGAGAGAGAGAGAGAGAGAGAGATAGAGAGAGA